>ONZH01029506.1:0-518984 GCA_900303285.1 Rhinella marina | reverse complement strand
TTTGTCTATTAATAAAAGAGCATTGTACATGCCCTGCAGTAGCCACTCTCTGAACCTGGTCATTGTTGACGCTGCTAAATCATCTGTCCTCTCTGTCACGTTCTTTGGAGTTTTATAGCAAATTTATGTACTCTTCAGTTCATCGACACAGCGGTGGGCAATTCTAAAGAAAAACATTACCAACTTAACCTTAAAACCACTCTCTGATACTCGCTGGGAATGCCACATTGACAGTGTAAAGGTTCTTCGCTACAACCTAGGTGAAGTTTTTACTGCACTTGAAGATCTTGTCATCTATGCTGAATCAAAAAAAGATGATGTAAAAGCTGCAGAAGCCAAGAGTCTCTCCACTGAAATCTCATCAGGCCAGTTTATTATTTGCATCGTTGTCTGGTATAATGCTTTATACCATATTAATCGTGCAAGCAAGCTATTTCAGAATCCAAATGTTGGCATTGACATTCTTAAGACGGAAATTGAGTCAGTGATCCATTTTCTGCAGGACTACAGGGAAGATGGGTTTGAATCAGCCTATGCCATTGCAAAGGACATAGCTAGTGAAATGGATATAGAATTTTCATTTCCCATTAGAAGAAAAAAAACAAAGCGAAGAATGTTCGATTATGAACAAAGAGATGAAGAAAACAGCACTCCTGAGGAAATGGTGAAAAGGGTCTTCTTTTTGCCCCTGATTGATACATCAGTCCTGAGCATACGTGAGAGGTTTTCTCAGGTAAATGACTTTTATGACCTCTTTGGTTTTTTTTTTTATAAAAAAGAAATGAGAGCTGCTAAAGTTGACCAAAAGCTAGAAGACCGCTGCAAACACTTTGCACAAGAAATGGGTGATGTTGATCCTAATGACTTACATTTTGAAATACATTCTGCAATAAGGAGCATACCTGATGACATTGCTGATTCACCACTGAACATGCTGAATTACATTTATTCTACAAACCTCCTGGATGTGTACCCAAATCTTAGTGTGGCATTACGTATACTTATGAGCGTTCCTGTGACAGTAGCCTCAGGTGAAAGAAGTTTCTCGCGTTTGAAATTAATTAAAAACTATTTGAGGTCCTCTATGTCCCAAGATCATTTGAATGGCCTAGCTGAAATAGCAATTGAGCGTGATATTTGCAGAAATCTGGACTTTTCAAAAGTTATTGAAGACTTTGCCTCAACAAAAGCTAGGAAGGTTCGCTTTTAGTTACCATGAACTATAGTTGTGGCTTTATTTCAATGTCAATGTTTATTACATGTCCTTTAAAGGGGTTCTCCAAGAATTAAGAAAATAAAATTGCTAAAAAAAACTTAAATATGACTTTATTATAAATATATTACCAAATACCTTTCATTAGTTATAATGGCTCAGTTTGTCTGGGGAGCAATCATAAGGAGAAACAAAATGGTCTTCGTCCTATTAGTACACACAGAACCTGTCCTAATCACACAGGAGGACAAGTTCACAACACTGAGGTAAAGAGCTGCCTCATCCTCCTCTCTGCTCTGCTTGTCAGGAATTATAATCCTGAATACAGATGATAAGATCTTCAGCTGAATCTTTGTAGGAAGGGAGCTCATGAGGAGACATGAAGTGCAGAGAGGAGGTGGGATTAATGAGCAGCATCTCTTGTATGCAGTCTCCATTACCACAGTCTGTCCTGTCCGTCCTCTCTGCACTTCATGTCTCCTCATGGACTCCATTCCTACAGAGATTCAGAGGAATATCTTATCAGCTGTATTCAGGATGATAATCCCTGACAAGCAGAGCAGAGAGGAGGATGAGGCAGCTCTTTACCTCAGTGTTGTGAAGTAACTTGTCCTGCTGTGTGATTAGGACAGGTTTTGTGTGTACTAATAAGATGGCGGCCATTTTATTCCTCCTGATGATTGCTCTCTAGTGAAAACAAGCCATTATAACTAATGAAAGGTATTTGGAAATATATTTATAATAAAGTAATATTTACGTATTTTTATTTTCTTAATTCCTGAATAACCCATTTAAATATAATCATTGCACTTAAACATGTTTTTTCTCGTTGTCCTGATTTTTATTTATGTTAAAAGGGTATATTTTTACCTTAGACATATATGGAATATCCACAAGATATGCTACAAATGTGTGATGGATGCATGATCCACCTCTGAGACCCACACTTATCTCTGGAGTTGGGACCTACATCTATTAGACATATACTGTATAATATCCTGTCAATATGCTGTATATATCTAAACTGGGAATACCACTTTAAGATGTGCTAAGTTATTTTATTATTTATGTTTAATAAACTGTGAAGTTACCTAAATTGTTCTAGTATTATTTATACTGACATGTTTTAATAAGTTCCCATTATTAATGGTTTAATCAGCACTTTCTGATTTCAATGCAACCATAGATGGAATATCAAATGATCTTACACATACTATTTCTGCTAGTAAACAACTAAATGAAAAGACTACAATCACAATATACTGCTTGTTAGTATTATATGTAGAATAAACTTAGGATGCAACATTGAATGTTGTAGTTATGTATTTCAATTCAATTTGGTGCCTTTAATATCGTTAAATAAACACACGTTCACATATTTGTTTTCATTTACTGAACTGACGTAATGTGACTGTGTTGTTGGTGCATTATTACAAGATTTGGGGGTCCCACTTTTGATTTTGCCCAGGGCCACATATTGTCTAAAACCGGCCCTGGTTTGCTGTTAACCCTTGCTGTGTTGCAAGAAAAAAATTATTAACATGAATAATCTACCAAAAAGTGAAATTTTGAAATTTCATGTCAGAGTGTGCAATACCTAGTGTGAACTGTGCCTGGGTTGTTGTGACACACCCGATTTGCTTTTGTCCAGCAATGCAGGAGTTACTATGCTCTTTAGGATTTGTGCTTCAGCTGAACTTGTTACTGAGATCAGGGCTGGTCCAATCAGCTTCTGGACCTAGCCTCTGATCCTGGATAAATGTCAGCTAGCTGCTCACTTGCTTGCTGGCTATTTCGGTTCTTACCTGGATCCCAGCTCCCCTGTATCTCTCCGGTTTGTTCCCTTCCTAGTCCCTCTGTTTGCGTACTTCTCCACCCTCCGCCTGACCTTTGACTTTTGTCTGTATTGCCGATAATTACTGCATTGCTGTGTGTTCTGTCCTTGTTCGCTCCTTTGTCCGTTTTTGGTTGTTTGTCTGTCCTGTTTGGTGTTCCACTTATTCAGTATAGGGAACGCCATCATGGTTGTCCGCGGCCGCCTAGGGCCGTCTGAGGCAAGTAGGTAGGGACAGTGGGTGGGTTCAGCCTCAGGGCCCACTGTCTTGTGTTGTCTGTACCCCCAACTCCTGACATTTCACTTCCATTTTCCTTTAATTCTTCACCTCAATGGTTAACAAAGTTTGTAACACCAGTTTTCTATAATTTGAGGGTGTAGTTTCTAAAATGGGGTCATTTATGGGTGGTTTCATTACGTAATCCCCTCAAAATCACTTTATATCTGAATTGGTGCTTAAAAATGCTTTTGGAAATTTTGTTGAAAATGTGAAAAATGGCTTCTAAACTTCTAAGCCCTCTAACATCCTAAAAAATTTAAATGACATTTATAAAATGATGCCAACATAAAGTAGACATATTGGGAATGTAAAATAATAACTATTTTGGAGGTATTACTATGTATTTTGACAGTAGAGAAATAGAAATTTGCTAATTTTTCCAAATTTTTGGTAAATTTGGTATTTTTTTATAAATAAAAATGAAATATTTTGCCACAAATTTACTACTGTCGTGAAGTACAATATGTGACGAGAAAACAATCTCAGAATGGCCTGGATAAGTAAAAGCGTTCCAAAGTTATTACCACATAAAGTGACACATGTCAGATTTGCAAAAAATGGCCTGGGCAGGAAGGTGAAAACAGGCCCGGGGTTGAAGGGGTTAAAGCAGACCTACAGCAGTGAACTGGCTGTGTTATGATGACCTGTTGAGACTAACTGCCTGTGAGCTTCTATTGGCTGATAAGGGTCATGTGACCAGGTTTCTATTGGCTAATGCATTTTTTGGGAATATCTCAGGAACGGTACGTCCTGGAGAGCTGAGACCTGTTCTAAAACCTTCCCGGACATCTGTTGTACCTGTGTGCCAAATTTCGTGATTGTAGCTGCAACGGTGCGGATTCCTTTAGCGGACATACACACACACACACACCACACTCAGCTGTATATATTAGATATGCTATAACTATAAAACAGTATATATTCTTCATATTGCAGTGTATATACCTATAATCAGAGTTGGACTGGCCCAGCAGAATAACTGAGGATCCTTCCGAGGGCCCAGGCTCTGATACCATAGTGGTAGTTGTAGTCCTCATAATGGCTAATCCTGACTCCAGCTCTCCCATAGGCCTTGGCTTCAGTTGAGGGGAGCAACCCTTCTTCTTCTCAGGGTACACCTTGGGCTTGGGGCTCCTGCATGGTGATGGCAGGGGTGCCCTTGATGGTGGATGTTTGGTAGCATACAAGGCCGGAGGATTGGGGCAAATAGGGTGGATTGTGAAGGTAGTGACCAGGCCCGCTTAGATAGCACAAATTAAGTCTCTATAGTGAGGATGATGTCAGTTGCAGTACAGTATAATCAGTAGCACTGTTTCAAGTAGTTCACAAGGCAGTAGTTCACCAGAATGCACTGTATTAGGGGTCAGCAGTACAATCTTCCCTCTAAGTCTCTCTCTAGATATCCAATGCAATCTTCCCAAATGACCACAAGCATGCAATTACTCTCAAAATACTTTCTGCAGTTCCTAGTTGCAGGGTGCAGTCATCAACAGATGGTCAGTCCATCTCAGAAGTGTGACAGGGGCCAGAAGCAACAAACTCAGTCCACAAGCAGTAAATACTATTGCCCTAAACGTGTGTTTACCTTACTGCCTCAGTACAGCACAGTCTTAAAGGCTATGTACACCTTTGGGGGCAATTTTATTATTGCATTGTACTCATTTTAAGCTAAATTAATGTTCTCAATTGGTCTTTATTAAAAATATGGAGCACTTTTTTTTCTGTACAGAGCTGAGATGCTCTAGCACCCTGTGGATTTTCTCTCTTTTCAGACAGTTGGGAAGCTGACGGGTTCCTTATCTCTGTTCTCTGACATTATAAACACTCATTATAGCTCAGTTCTTATCTTACTGATAAGAATGTGGCTTAAATAAGTGTTTATGACCTCTTAGTAACTAACGGTTATTAGATGACCGGCTGAAAGTGAAAGTACCAGTCACACAGTTAGAAAACAGTTAACCCTTTGTCACAGAATGGCTAAAATTTTTTTTTAAAAAAGACCATTTGAAAATATGATTTTTAGCCAAAAATGAGTAAAATGCAATGATAAACAAAAATCGCCTCCGAAGGTGTACATAGCTAGAGATGACCGAATGGAATCCAATGAAGTGAAGCTTGATCCGAATTTCAGGATAAATTCTATTTGCTTTGGAGCTGAATTTCCTCATGCTTTGTGGTGGTGAATCGCTTTATCCTGAAATAGTGTAAAAAAACAAACAAAAAAAAATCATACTTACCTTCTACTCCACCATCTTGATTGATGATCTCGGCCGAAATCTCGTGCCAAATCTAACTGGAAAATTCGATTTGGCTGCTTCGCCGAATTTTACCAAAAAAATAGCTTCCTGACGAATTACTTAGTCACGGAGCGTATTTTTCTGTAAGTTGCGGGTGCAATGACAGGGAGCTGCAAAAGCGCCGCTCTCCATCATTGCATTGATCGCGGCATCTTAGAGTAATAATACAGTTTAAAATTAACAGAAAAAAATACATCACCACACATGGGATTTTGGCCAAGATCTTCAATCAAGATGATGGTGGCCGGCCTGTCGCGAAAAAATGCAGGAGGTAAGTATGATTTTTTTTGTTTTTGTTTTTTACACTCTTTCATTTTAAATCGATGCGCTACCGCAAAGCACAAGGAAATTCGGCTTCATGGCGAATCAAATTTATACTGAAATTCGGATCAAATTCCACTTCGTTGGATTCGATTCACTCATCTCTAGTCATCAATATAAAACAGTTGGAAAACCCCTTAAAGTGGTTCACCACTTTAAAGGGGTTTTTCAACTGTTCTACTGCTCATGCACACGACTGTATGTATTTTGTGGTCTGCAAAAAAAAGGGATCCGCAAAAAATCCGGATGACATTAGTGTGCATTCCGTATTTTGCGGAACGGAACAGCTGGCCCTTAATAGAACAGTACTATACTTGTCCGTAATGCAGACAATAATAGGACATGTTCTGTTTTTTTTTTTTTGTGTAACGGAAATACGGACATACGGAAACGGAATGCACCTTCCGTTTTTTTTTTTTTTTTGCAGAACCATTGAAATGAATGGTTCCTTATACGGTCCGCAAAAAAACGGAATGGACACGGAAAGAAAATACGTTTGTGTGCATGAGCCCTTATACTAATGTTTTATACAACTGAGTGTTGTCGCATTATCGTTTAGCTGTCGGTCACTGCACTTATTAGACTTTATTGTTGATATGAGAATGATTTCCTCTAGTGGGCCCAAGGAATACCAGTCCGACACTGCCTATAATCTCAGTGATTAGCCTAGCCGTAGCTAGCACCTGTGGTGCAATATCAGAGCACACATTGGGCAGCTGTTCCCAATTTCACAGAATCAGATGTGCAAACTATTCATATGCTCAGATGTTTGTGTAGATCTTTTCTTTGGTTGCAGATGATATTTGTGATGTCCCAAAAGATTTTGTGATAATTGCAAGTAATGAGATTAACACCTGCGGTTTAGACCTCAGCTACTGGAGAACAAACATAGAGATTACGCAAAGTGCATCGTGTTCTACTGCGAGAAAAAATGAAAGCCATTAGGAAAAATAAAATTTCATTGTGATCCCCAATTTTTGATCATAGTGACCCACAGTAAAAGAGCAAGAGGCGTTGGAGGGTGGGTGAATGTGTCGGTACCTTCTTCCCATGAGAACTGCCCCAGTGTCAAGAAGTCCGAGTTAATTTTTTGTCATTTGTATGATTCTAACTAATCAACTATAACATCTTTTCCAGCACTTTGTGCTTTTAAAGCTGCTGGTTTCTCAGATTTCACTCAGGATCACATGACCTGTGATGTCAGCTTTCCCCCTGCTCTGCTAAAGTTGGTGCACAAGCAGATAAGAGTCTGTACACGAGACGTCACTGTGCTAGCCACGCCCCCTTGCTCTGTCGGCTCCTGCTCTCTGCTCTCTCCCTGGATTCTTTCAGATAAAACATTAACCCCTTCAGCCAGAACACACACAGGGCTCAAGGCTTTACAACAGTAGCTACAGGCAATGAAGAGACAAAGCTCTGTGTCTACAGGATGAGGAGGGCAGATCCTGACACTGGAGATCTGCAAAGTATTGCACAAGAAAGGTAGGGGGAAGTTTCTTTGTACATCAGTAATGTCATTGTACAGCTGGGACTTGTAGTTCTACATACAGCATGCTGCTGAGTATCCTAGCAGGCAGACATTTCACTCAGGGTAGACTTATTCACTCCCTTTGAAGAGCGATGAGGGGGGAGGGGCAGAGATTGTTATTATTGCATGTAAACAAAGGCCAGAAGAGAACCAGGGAAATGAGGAAATATAGATTTTTTTTTTTTTGCCTATAACTTGCTTAACTGAGTTATATATTGCTGCCCATCAGATTTACAGTACTATATATTTTTTTTTTTTCTCATAACTCGGACAACCCCTTCAAGCAGCCAGCAAATCTGATATATTTCTAGGTCAGGAATTTTACAAAAAGGGGGAATAACACCTTAATGGGAATGTCTCGTGTATCTAATTGCAGTTGTCTAGTGGCAGAGTCTGCAGAAGAGAAATACTGTATTTATTCTTTTTCAGCACTGTAAAACCTTTCCTGGGGGTCACCATATTCATACCGTACTTAATTTTGTAGTTGGTAACTTCGGGGCATGTATACTCCACCTCTAGGAACACCCCAGAACAACCCAACAATGGTTGAGATTTGCGTAAGCACCACTCCTTTTTTTTTTTTTTTTTTTTTTTTCCCTAAGACAGATCGAATTTGCAGAGACTGTCTCTAAAAACTAGGGGTAGTCCCTGCAAATTCAGGACTGTTGACGACTGTACATATTGGAGAGTCACGTTCCTTCTTGCATCGCCTGTATGTGTGGGGTATGTGTGCTTTAGGGCAGCCGAAATTAATGCTAGTCAGAGAAATGTCATAGGTTATTACAGTCTCCAGGAAGTTAATAAGAACATTTTGGTTACATATAAATTATTAAATCAATATTAAATTATTTTTTTTTACCGTTCGTCCTGCAGTTTAAAAGTCATGTTAACTCAATTATGCTGCTCAGATGTGGCAATACCAGATATGTAAGTGTTATTTTTATACTTTTGCTAAATAAAACTTTTTATAGAAAAAATATTATTTTTCTTTTTTTTTTTTTTAAATAAATTTTATTTACTGTATTTTTAGCCTATAAGACGCACCGGACTATAAGACGCACCAAGGATTTGGAGGAGGAAAATAAGAAAAAAATTTTTTTTTCCATCAGACCTCAGAGCAGACCCCAAAATCAGACCCCCATTCTTCATCAGACCTCAGATCAGACCCCAAAATCAAACCTCCAAGCTCCATCAGCCTCAGATCAGGCCCTCATTAGATCTCTAACCTCCATCAGCCTCAGATCAGACCCCCCCAACCTCCATCAGCCTCCCATCAGACTCCTCAACCTCCATCAGCCTCAGATCAGTCTCTCATCGAACCTCCCAGTCTCCATCAGTTGAGATCAGACCCCCATTGACCACCTGCCTCCATTAGCCTCAGATTAGCCCTCCATCAGATCCCCCAGCCCCCTTCAGACTCAGATAAGACCCCAAATCAGCCTCAGATCAGACCCCACCAGCCTCAGATCGGACCCCCCGCCCTGACGCTGTGTGCAGTCAGGACACAGTGCACTGCAGGACCTGGAAGAAGACCAGGTAGGGTAAGCACAACCAGCCCAGCGCTATCCTCACCTCCCCGTGCCTCCCGCATGCTGATGACCCGTTCCATAATGGAAGCGGTCATTAGCATTCAGACTATAAGACGCACTGTATCTGAAAAATATAGTAATCATTTTTAGTCACACAGAGAGATGACACATCGTGATTGTTTAATGTGATGCTTTGGTATAATTAATATTGCCTGTCAGTAGCAGACTGACAGGCAATCTATTAGGCTGGACCTTTGGTACTGGCTCATAGACTAGACTAGATAATCATGATTGGCTTGGAGAACATTATTTCAAGTCCAGATGTTGCGGAAACCATTAGCACCCCTGATCACATGGGCGCAGGTGGGGTGAAGCAAGTGATCTACCTCTGTTACCTCTGTCTACCCAACCAGATGCTGCGGTTGCCATTGACCTGACATGTAGTACTGGGTTAACTAATATAACCAAAAGAGATATGCAGCAAATAGTTAAACATATGGTGTCTCACAATCTACCACCTTGATGCATATAGTTGTGTAGGGAAGCAACAATGTGTAATTTTTGATGATGGTACATTTCCTATTAAGAATTCATATGAATATGTCATGTGTATTACTGGATGCTCTTCCCTTTAACCCTAACTTTTTTTTTTTTTTTTTTTACTTTGATTGCGATTTGCAAACGAAATTAAATACAATAGTACCATACTCACTATAGAAAAATGTACTAATGCTAAGTTATAAAGGTGAGATTCTTGACAAATGCATTTTGTACAAAATTATTTGTGCTTGTGCAACAACGACAAGGCGATCTCTTTACGACAGGAACCTACACTAAATTATACTTCTGCTGGCCTCCATTAAATTCAGGGAATACAGGTTCCACATGCATGCTGAGCCTATTCTATATTTTATCTCTCCTGGTGCTAAATGGCCTCCATTAAATACACGGAGAGCAAGCTACAACTTTATACTTGCACTAATTTAAATCAGCCTATAGGGCTGACACGTTAGTTAGAAGTGTACGACCAATGGATTCAGCCACTCCTTCAATATAGACTGCAAAGAAAAAAAATGGGGGTTAGTCAGCACATCCCAGTGCGCAAGTACACATCGCCATGGCTGCAAGCACAAAAGTAAAAACATTAGTACACTTTCTATAGTGACTATGACACGATGGTATCTACTTTGTTATTTGTGTTTGCAGAGTGCTGTTGCATTGTTTTTTTGCTGCAGAGATTTTGGAGCATGTGCCCCAGGTATTGGATTTCAAGGGGGCACCAACAGCCATTTACCCTTGGCTGGGGTATTTACATAAAGGACTAGGACAACAAACAGAATCATAGCCCAGAATAAAGGAAAGTCTGGCTTCACCTCAGGTCAGGGGCATTTGAGGGAGGGAGGCACTACGATGGCAATCTCTGGTACTTATGGGCCATCTGTGGCCGGCCTTATTCAAATACTACAGCATATTTATTGTATGTAAACTATATACATGGTTAATTGGTGAGCCACTACCTGTCTTGACATTTTTTCTATATATATACTGCACATACTGTTAAATATTCACATTTGCCCCATTCTAATCCTCTTACAAAGATTCAGGATACAATTTAAATTCTTCAGTGATTTTTCATCTTTGGATAATGTCTGGTCTAGGTGTATCTGTTTTTTCTGATTTATACATGTCTTATGTCCTGGCAGATATTCTGCGGATTAGTCGAGGTTGCTTAGTTTAGCTCAGTATTGTACGGTATTACATTAAATCCCCGACTGCACAAGGGAATGGATGAATCTTGCTAATATTCTCTGCAAAGAAAAAATCATGTGTAGTGGGTGATATTGGAGGGCAGCAAATGTCAATTTATTCCTTGACCCGTCCACATTTATCTAGTCAGTAGCACAGTATAATGAAATAGCGATATAATGTCAGGTCATAGAAATATGCAGAGGAGATGATAATATCAACCACCCACTGCCTTAATCCTCAAGTAATACCTATATTAATGATTCTGCCATGGTAAATTTTTAAAGCGACCCCCCCCCCCCCCCCCCCTCCCAGGTAAAAAAAAATATTCACATTAACTGGGGAACAAACAAACCACTTAGTGACTTCTTTTTCACAATTCCAGCTGCAGATCTGTCAATTCCTGGGTTCCCCATCGCTTCCCTGGCTACTTGATGCTGTGCATTTGGTAGTCCAAGACACTTCCTGTTGTCCAGCCCTGCTCTTTAATTGGCCAGAGCTGCTCACATGTTGGCCAATCTGTAGGAAGTGTCTTGGACTACCAAAGGCAGGGGCGAACTGAGAACTTAAAGTGCCCCTGAAAAAAAAAATAAGTGTGCCCCATTTTGCAGGTAGGTCCAAATTAATAAGTAGGAGGGATCAACAATACCATAGTGCAAAATACCATCCCAGCAGAACCAAACAACATAGAGTAGCACAATATCCTGACCCAAAAGCTGGCCCTCTGTGGTGGCCATTAATAGCTACCATCTTCTGTCCTCCTCCTCCAGCTGTCTATGGAGCAGGGGGCTTATGAGGTGAATTCAGTGTGTGTCACTGGCTGGGCACATGAGTACCTGATTCTCACAGAGTTAATTACTGTTGAGAGCTCATTATGTACCCGGCCAGCAGCAGAGAGGAGGACTGAGTGGCCCCCTGGGACATCGACCCACCAGGAAATTTCCCTGTAGGGTCTATGGCCAATCCACCCCTGACCAAAGGCAGAGTATACGTTAGGTACAGAAGTGATGCCCTGAAATCAGCAGATCTGAGGCTGAAAAGGAAGGCAAGTAAGTGTTCTGTTTGTCCCCCCCCCCCCCATAATGAGATTTGTTTTCTCAACCAGAGGATGGCTTTACATGTTCCTTTTGCAGATGTTCAGTACCCCCATAATTGAGCCACCACTCCCTTAATAGGTCATTACACAGTTACTGACACCTTTCTACTTAGAGTAGGGTTGTGGTTTTAGCACAGTGTTGAATCTCCTTAGAGAGACCAATCGTGTCTGGAGACTTACCAGCAATGCTGCATGGGAAACAAATATGCAAAGAGGTTTCTCTTCATTTTCTTGGCAGATACCCCTTTACATAGAGTAGGGTTGGAAATAGTTTATAAATGAGGGGCACTTGGCACCCCTCCAAGCTTCACCCAGATACATTCAAATGTGGTGTGAGAAGTGATTTAGGCATCAAGAATGTGTATTCTATGCCAGAAAACAGCACAATATTAGGAGAACTTATGGGTCTTCTCAGTCTTAAATTTTGGATGAAATTAAGCCAAGCTGTAACTAATTCTTTGCGGTCAGTGCATGGCTTTATATATGCTATTTGCACTTGAATAACCGTAAAAGAACATGCTTATTTGGAGGAAACCTTCTTAGTAAAGAACACTGCTTGATTCATTTCTTGTGTAGCAGGTTTCCACATTCACGCTAAGCATTACTATCACATAGCCTTAGGCTGTCGTTTGACGGAGCTCAACATTTTCTAAGATCGTAAAAGGTCGATGAAAGAAAAGAGAGAATCTCCTTTTCTGTGTACAGCATGCTCGATGATGATAGTCCTGGGTCCATAGAGATGCTGGGAGAACATAAGATATTTTGCTTCTGGCCACCTCAGCCCACACAATATTTGGAACTTTTTTCCACTTTCATCATTCTAAATATAATATAATGTAAAACTAAGCCTCTTTCACACAGCAGTAAATCGTGGATGGATTCTGTCTGTGTTCTCCATGGATGGCCCACATAAACTTTGATTTTCATGTGTTTATTCACATACGTGTTTTAACACTGACCGTATGGACCCCTATACATATCATGTTTGCAAGATGGTTTCATTGGTAAAGGTAAAAGAGGGGCCTACAACATCTTTAGATGGTGCACTGAGATTCTTTGTGATATCTCAAAATATATTATGCAGAAAAAACCATGGCGAGGGTCCCTGTTGTACAGTGGGAACAAAAGTATTTAGTCAGCCACCAATTGTGCAAGTTCTCCTACTTAAAAAGATGAGAGGCCTGTAATTGAATCATAGGTAGACCTCAACTATGAGAGACAAAATGAGAAAACAAATCCAGAAAATCACATTGTCTGATTTTTAAACAATTTATTTGCAAATTATGGTGGAAAATAAGTATTTGGTCAATAACAAAAGTTCATCTCAATACTTTGTTATATATCCTTTGTTGGCAATGACAGAGGTCAAACGTTTTTTGTAAGTCTTCACAAGGTTGGCACACACTGTTGCTGGTATGTTGGCCCATTCCTTCATGCAGATCTCCTCTAGAGCAGTGATGTTTTGGGGCTGTCGCTGGGCAACACGGACTTTCAACTCCCTCCAAATGTTTTCTATGGGGTTGAGATCTGGAGACTGGCTAGGCCACTCCAGGACCTTGAAATGCTTCTTACGAAGCCACTCCTTCGTTGCCCTGGCGGTGTGCTTGGGATCATTGTCATGCTGAAAGACCCAGCCATGTTTCATTTTCAATGCCCTTGCTGATGGAAGGAGGTTTGCACTCAAAATCTCACGATATATGGCCCCATTCATTCTTTCATGTACACGGATCATTCATCCTGGTCCTTTTGCAGAGAAATAGCCCCAAAGCATGATGTTGCCACCCCCATGCTTCACAGTAGGTATGGTGTTCTTTGGATACAACTCAGCATTCACTCTCCTCCAAACACGACGAGTTGTGTTTCTACCAAACAGTTCTACTTTGGTTTCATCTGACCATATGACATTCTCCCAATACTCTTCTGGAACATCCAAATGCTCTCTAGCAAACTTCAGATGGGCCCAGATATGTACTGGCTTAAGCAGGGGGACACGTCTGGCACTGCAGGATCTGAGTCCCTGGCGGCACAGTGTGTTACTGACGGTAGCCTTTGTTACGTTGGTCCCAGCTTTCTGCAGGTTCTGGGATTTTTGCTCACAGTTCTTGTGATCATTTTGACCCCACAGAGTGAGATCTTGCGTGGAGCCCCTGATCGAGGGAGATTATCAGTGGTCTTGTATGTCTTCCATTTTCTAATTATTGCTCCCACAGTTGATTTCTTCACATCAAGCTGCTTGCCTATTGCAGATTCAGTCTTCCCAGCCTGGTGCAGGTCTACAATTTTGTTTCTGGTGTCCTTCGACAGCTCTTTGGTCTTCACCATAGTGGAGTTTGGAGTGTGACTGTTTGAGATTGTGGACAGGTGTCTTTTATACTGATAACAAGTTCAAACAGGTGCCTTTACTACAGGTAATGAGTGGAGGAGAGAGGAGCCTCTTAAAGAAGAAGTTACAGGTCTGTGAGAGCCAGAAATCTCGCTTGTTTGTAGGTGACCAAATACTTATTTTCCACCATAATTTGCAAATAAATTCTTTAAAAATCAGACAATGTGATTTTCTGGATTTGTTTTCTCATTTTGTCTCTCATAGTTGAGGTCTACCTATGATGTCAATTACAGGCCTCTCTCATCTTTTTAAGTGGGAGAACTTGCACAATTGGTGGCTGACTAAATACTTTTTCCCCCCACTGTAGATAGGACCCTACACTAAACAGAATTCTGTCTCTTCATCAGTGTCTTCATCAGATGTCCAATCTTCTGGAATCTGAGCATGCCATCATTGCTTACCTCTAGATAACTCAGGTAAGAACAATCCCCTGGTACAAATGATGCCATGAGGCTCATAGTTCATATGCATTCCATGGGCCCATGCCAGACTAATTAGAAAACCACAAGGAATGATAAAGATTATAAGTAATGCCTACATGTCTAGAGCTCAATATGTTGACAAGAATTCATTAGCTGAATTTAATATGAGGCTTACATTGATGATAATTACAGTCACAATGATCTGTTCCCATACCCTGTTTTTTCTAAGTACACTGGAAAAAAGTGCCGTATTTTTACGGACTTCCAGGAATTCTGGACGGTTGGCAACCATGACATCACATGAACAACCCTTATCCCCTGACGAAGCCGCAGATAGCGGCAAAACATGTCAGGAGGGTTCTAGCATGTGTGTTTTAGGAAAGCTGACTCTGTTAGGCAGTGGTGTGGATGCTATGAGGGAGAGATTTTGTCAGGTAGGGTCAGTAATCAACCAATTTGCTGTATGAATAGAATACAGGGAATATAATCAATGGCCACTTAGACTGAGGAGAGGTATCGGCAGCGCTAGTTTGTAGCTAGTTACTTTATCAGTTAAAAGCAGTAAACGTGAATCCTAGTTTATCTGCAAATGGTAGCTATTAGTATAGAGGACTTCATCATCATAATATATATGAGATAGATGAGTGTAACTAATCTGTCAGACACAGAAGGGACGATCAGTGTAACTTGACCTACCTGAGCCAACTACTGCCACCAGCCCCAAGTGTGAACGGGAGACTGAAGACAGCGACTGCAGAGGGAAAAAGATAAATCTCAAACTATCACCTGCAGCGCTACCGACATATTTGAGACACAATCCTACCCTCCAAAATAAATGAGAAATAAAATATGTCTCAATTACAGTAGGTAGCAAATAAAGCTGAGAAACAATTAAGGCAATTTTGGGAGCTTGAACTCCAGAGCCCCTGACCTCCTCCACCACACCAAAACTGCATATTTATTGACATTTGATCCTTGGTTGGACACAATAGTACAAGGGTCAACAAGTCAGCTGAGAGTTTTAACCTTTTCTTCTCTTTAAGCATTTATTATATTCTTTAAAATTACCTAATAAAAGTTATGTTTTAACCACTGGCACTATATATAGAGGATCCCTAGTGGGACTGTATTCTTAATCAAAACTACTCCCAAAGAGAGGTGAGTCTATTTTAATATCGGGTCCCATCTACAAAAGTAATAAACACTAAAGCATATTTACACCATTTTACGCCTATTTTCACCCTTACCCTCCTAAATTAAAGTTTATTAAACTTCACTTTTATTCCTACTCTGATTAATAATCATCTACCCTTGTGAACATATTTAATAATCGTATACATGAAGAAATGAAATGTGAAAATTATTAAAAATATCAGGGTGAGCGTTTGCCCTGTTATGCAGTATTGTATATATTCTGTGTTTGCTAGACGGTCCTGCCTGTGTTTGCGCGCTATACACAGGTTTTAGACAGTTTGTTTTCCTTATCTCTCCCTTCTGCCTCTTAAACTTGGCAGTGACGCTATCCCTGGCTTAAAAATCAATTACAAGCTGCCCCCCTGATTTTTAATAATTTGCACATTTCATTTCTTCATGTATACAATTTTTTCAATATGTTGACAAGTGTAGAGATTATTAATCAGAGTAGGAATAAAAGTGAACTTTTATAAACTTTAATTTGGGAGGGTGATGGTGAAAAAAGTCATAAAATGGAGTAAATACGCTTTAGTGTTTATTAGTTAAAATAAAATACGCCGCACCCTCAATATATAGGGGTTATTATAATTTTGTAGTGTATACACCATCTACAAAAGGTAATCTTGCAGGTGACTATAGCACTAATGTAATTCAAAATCCTTATTTTCAACGTTTGCAGAATGCCGTCACATCATGTTGTATATGGTACAGCTCCTTTTCCCATCGCAACCAATCAGAGCTCTGCTTTCAAATCATAAACTGCTCTGGTAAAATAACAGCTTTGTTGTAATTGGTGCTCTGGACAATAAAGACAGCTTTTCTTTTAGATGTTTTTTTATAAATTTGCTCCAATAATTGGAGAGATTACCAAAACCGTGTAAATGAAAGGCTGCCTTTGTTGCCCATAGCAACCAATCACAGCTCAGTTTTCATTTCATCTTTTGTTCTGGTGAAAATGAAAGCTGTGCCGTGATTGGTTGCTATGGGCCACAATGGTAGTTTTTTAATTCAGACAGTCTTATAAGTCTGCCTCGTTGTCTTAAAACATTTTGGGGTAGAGTTATCAAAACTGGTGTAAAGGAAAACTGGCTTAGTTGCCCATAGCAACCAATATGAGTCTGCCTTTCAGAGCTCCTTTGGAAAATGAAAGGTGGAATCTGATTGGTTGCTATGGGCAACTAAGCCAGTTTTCCTTTACACCAGTTTTGATAAATCTATCCCAAAAGCTGTAATACAGAGTTTGCACTGGGGTCAAGAACTTCATTGTATCTCTCAGACTAGAATGACTTCAGTAATATACTAAAGTAATCTTTTTAAACTAAGAGATATGAACAGAAAAAGTCCTCTGTGTATAAGGGATGATGTAGTGTTTCCTTGTCACTCATTCACCACACGGATGAAATCTTACATTCTTATAAGCTGTTCATTTCACACCAGCTTCACTGCAATATGTGCCATTTCTAGTTAACAGATGGGGACGCAGATTTCTGAAACACTGTGCCAAATTCTGTGACTCACCGCTGTTACAAAAATGGAAGTCTCATTAAGTAACCCTGTCTGTACGAGACGTGTGGCGAGATATGGGTCCCATTTGTTTCTATGATACCAGTGCCGATCATATCAATGCGTCATCAGATATCCTGGGGTAAAAATAAACAGACTTATTACTAAAGGCGGCTGACGACTGGGCTCTGTTCAACATGGTCTTCTCCCACAAGAAGCCTACTAATGCAGTATCTATCTATCTATCTATCTATCTATCTATCTATCTATCTATCTATCCATCTATCTATCTCATATCTATCTATTTTAATAAATGCAAACCAGCCTCAATGGTGGGGTGTTGATGTTACTGCTAGAGCAGGGATTCTCAATCTGAGGCCCTCCAGCTGTTGCAAAACTACAACTCCCAGCATGCCCTAATAGCTGTAAGCTGTCCAGGCATGCTGGGAATTGTAGTTCTGCAACAGCTGGATGGCTGTTGGGCATCCCTATCCTAGAGGCTTGGCTCATTGTGTACAACTCCCACGCCCTCTGCAGTTTGATTGACAGGGCCAGGCGTGACAATGTTTTCACTGCCTGTCAATCAAAGTGCAGAGGACGCAGCAGTTGCAGAGAGAGCAGAGCCTCTAGGAGTAATGTTAACACCACAGTTGCATCAAGAAGAGGCTCGTTTACATATATTAAAACATAATTTTTCTCAGCAATGCGGACACATATACACAGAACATATTTAACAGATCAGCCAGTTTCATAGGTACAAATCTGCTGACAGATGCACTTTAAGTATCTCATCTGTGGAAGCCTGACTGTTGGGACCCGCCACCGCTCACAAAACAAGCATGAGAGTCCTGTGTCCCTTTATGAATGGAGCAGCAGATCTTGCATTAGTACTACCACTGCATTCATTCGTTATGGGACTGCCAAAAAGAGCCAAGGTGGTCCTCCACTATCTCTGGCAGTCCAGTAGAGAATGAATGGAGTGATTACGCACATTGCTGTCAGCATTATCCAACACATTCGAGAACTGTAAGGGTTATATAGCATCATAAATCAGTATAATGCTATGTAACCCCCCCCCCCCCCCCCGTTCAGTGCCGGGAGGTCAGTACACAGCACACGTTGTGGGAGACGTCTGAGTCTCCCGCTCGTGTGAAAGGGGCCTTACTCAAATCTGCTTATGTTAGTGTGCTATTACACCCGTGACCAAGCCGCAGTAACTGAATGAAAATTATCAATAATTCTAAGCTGCACTTGTGCTTGAAACTAAGGCGCAGTATTGAAGTATTGATGCAGCTCAGCAAGTAGCAGTAATCTACACGCCTCAATATTGAAACTGCAACATCAAGAAGGACAAGCCATAAGGTTATGCAAATCAAAGAAGTATCAGGTGACGCTAGGATTTTCAGATGATTACATTTTCAAGCACCTAGCTCCAATCTCTGGCCTGTGGGAGGGGCATAAAAGTCAGAAGTTTTCTAGCCACATTAAACCTCAATAATCGAATCAAGTCATGTAAAATGATGGTGCAATGTCTCGTGCTGATCGATACGCCAGTTATCTCCACATGTCGCAAACTGAGGTGGACAGAATCCTTGAAGTGAGAGTCCTTGGTTTATTACTCTAGCACAGGGATGCTCAACCTGCAGCCCTCCAGCTGTTGCAAAACTACAACTCTCAGCATGCCTGGATAGTCTACAGCTATCGCCCTACAGCATGGTGGGAGTTGTAGTTTTACAACAGCTGGAGGGACGCAGGTTAAGCTTCCCTGCTCTAGCAGATAACTACATGTTGGCTCTGTTTAACATTGCATGTCCTGGTGGTTGGAAGAACCACAACAAACTGGAATAACAGCAAGAGGTGCACAGAGAAGAACCTTTGCACAGACAGATCATCTGATTAGGAAAATGGCACATAGTGATCCATTCTGTACTGTAAGTGAAATTGCACATCATATCCTAAGCCTAGGGAGGCAAACAATGTCTAAACACCATTAGAAGGTGTTTGCTTGACATTGAGCTACGAGCCAGATGTCCAGCTACAGGTGTTTTATTGACTTTACACCACTTCTCTCAAAGGCTATCATGGCACACAGCAAGACAGTAACGGAGGATGGAATGGGGGTCTATACTCTTCAGCAATGAGTCCCGCTTTTGCCTCAGACACAGTGATAGCTGGGGATTTATCTGAGACCACATGGCAATGCCATGTAGAGGCCTTCACAAGGGAGTATTAAACTGGTCCTTCTGACATGATTACGGTATGGCGTGGCATAATGTATGGTAGCTGGATCTCCCTAGCCCTCATTTCAGGTATACACAGGATTATTACATTGGTCTTGGAACCAGTGGTACGACCATGATATAAGAATTTGTGAAACTGATTAAATGTCCTATAAATGTATGTCCTATTCCTTAGCTAAGGATATAGGCTTTTAGTTGAGATGACTGTGTGCTACTCTTTATGTAGATGCTCAGAAGTGAAGCTCCTCCGCTACAGATCAGAGGAAAATGGCACTGGGAAGGAATGGCTGTACTCATCTCAAAGCTACTAGAGAAAACAGGATTAAAGGGGTTTCCTCACTAGTTACAAAGATTAGCTTTCAACATAAAGGGACAGTTAAAAAGACATTTTCTAAATAAAGTGGTCAGTAGACTTTACTTTAGTCATGGACAGTTCAGCAGGTACACAGGTTTCTATGGTAACCTGCAGACCAGAAAGACTGTTATCTGATTGGCTGAGAGCAGTGAAGAATGATGGGACTGAGCCCTGATTGATTACCTGCAGTAAGCAAAAGGTCCAAGTGTTGTGAGGACTGAGTAGCGTGGCTTAATCTGTAATTGTGTTAGAGATCACAATCTCCTGTTCTGTCAGAGTAAAGGCCCTTTTAGACGGGCCGATTATTCTCCCTGCCCGAGCGCCGATCAGCGATATCGGCGCTCGGGCAGGGAGCCTTTACACGGCCCGACGAATCGAGCGCCGGGCCGCACGAGTGATCGCTGTATCGCTCGTGCGGCCGGGAAGCTCCATACTGTCAGGCGCACATCGCCTGTTTACACAGGGCAATGTGCGCCCGACAGATTGGATCTTTTGGTTTCTACAAAAGATCCAATCAGCCGACGAACGAGCGTTTTGCTCGTTCGTCGGCTGATTAGGGCCACTTTTACACAGGCCGATTATCGGCACTAGCGTTCCTAGGAACGATTTTTCGGCCGATAATCGGCCCGTGTAAAAGGACCTTAAGTTAATACATGCTAATAACGGCTGGAGACCCACCCACAGCCTGTGGAGACAGTGTAAGTGCAAACTGCCTGTCATCCAGTGAATCAGCATGCTGGGAAAACCCCTTTAAGGCAAGTACTTCTTAGTATATCTAAACTTTCAATAAACTGTGCATGAATCAATTGTCCAGTGCATGTTCTCTCTGTATGCTTTATGTTTTAGTTAGCGTTTCCTCTGATGTAAAACACCTAGGACCTAATGTATGAAAACTGTCTAGGTGTAGAAGTTTCCTTGCTGCCCATAGAAACCAATCAGAGCTCCCCTTTCATTTTATATAGTGCTCTGAAGATATGAAAGGGGAGCTCTAATTGGTTGCTATGGGCAACAAAAAGTCTTAGACCTAGACAGTTTTCAAACATCAGGCCCTTAGTGAGCTGTACCCAGAAAAAAAGCCTGATACTGAAAGTTCAGAGTAAAGATATCTAGTAAAACATATTACAAACTTTTTTGTCATGATATATCTGTACTATTGATTTATGCAAAGTTTGTTTAAAGTTAACACTTAAACATGTGCCATGAGGGAGTCGGGAGTTGGAGTCGAAGTTAGGGGAAATTGAGTAGTCAGAGCTGGAGTCGGGGCTTTGGCTTACCGACTCCATTGCCCTTTATATATCTGTGTGTGATGTATGTATTGTAGTGTGTAATGTATATATGTGTGTGATGGATGAAGTGCAGATCTTCTGCCTGTGTGAGCTAGGAGATGATCATGTGACAGTGTTTGTATGCTAGGTTAGGTTGTGTAGAGCATGCATGGGGCGGGGAAGAGCAGATTATTCACACCCACAAATATTCATGAGGGAGAGCTGAGTCATTGTTGTTACACGCCCCCACAGCTTTGCTGCAGCATGTAAACAAAGCATGAGTAACAGAACTATGCAGAGGTTTAAGTATGTTTTTTTTTTTTTTTCAAGAAATCAAGTTTAACTAATGTATATGTAAGTCCTGATGAGTTTTATAATGTTTTTTTTTTTCTTTCCATTACTCCGATAACCCCTTTAAATGTGCTACCATGGCCTGCAGCATCACTAGATGTGTCTGCCATCAAACACATCTTGGATATTATTGCTTGACAATTGCAAAGAGAGCTGTCAGCAGCAGATTTTGATGATTTGCGTGCTCGTGAAGTGCGTGTATTTCTGTGCATGGTGATACTGAATAAATAGAGATGTTTTGAATTATTTGTTTCCATTTTTTATCATTTGCATATCATCATGTCTATAGATACCGTGATTTCCATAATTCCATGACATTTCCTTCTTGATTTTGCAATTTCAATGTTCAGGAGTGTATGTTCAGTTACTGCAAATGTGTGCTTGTGTACAGAGCCCCTGAGGAGCTGGTGCAGAGGATGCGAGTGGTAATGGCCCTGATAAAATGTTGAGTCACTGCGTCCTCCCTCGGGCCATTGCTCCCTGGTGTTAGTGCAGTGAAAAATTGGTGTGAAAGGATGAGCGCAAAGGATGAGTTACAGTATATCTAGCTGTCGTCTGTACAAGGTGCAATGTCTCTATTCCCAGATGATGAGGTATGGCATCAGAGAAGATGGCAGACAGTAGCACTCTAGAGTAGTCCTTCTCTCTTCTGATTTCCCTTTGCTGACAGCAATAAGCAGGCACTTGTGGCTATAGGTATCCACTTGTGTAATGCAGGCTTTTACATGTGCCTGTCCTGAACTGTGGTGATAGGTGTCTTAACTTGTTATCCCCTCACCTGCAGCAGTTTCTGTATAGTTGTAGTGCCAATCACTCTGCTGTCTTTGTACGCTATAGCTTGCAGATCTTCTGGTATCCTGGGACCATGCAGTTTCCCTGGAGTAGTATTCCTCACAGAGCTATAACTTCACTCCCAATGCCTGTGGAGCGGGAGCAGATGGATGTGCTCCCTCACTCCAGGTTTGCTCAGCTTACTCTCCCTAGAACTCCAGAACTCCCCCCTCCTGGCAGAAAGTAGGACCGGACCACTTCCATCAAGAGGGGGGGAATCGGATGGTAAGTTCCATTCCTTATGCCAACCATACCTTATCGTTCTGAAGCTTACAACAAATACATAAAACAATATGACATTACTATATATAATAAACAATTTCAGATACCCTATCTGGGGTATTGCACTAGCACCTTTAGGCTGGTCTTCCATATTGTGGCTGCAATGAGGATACAGCATGCTGCATGCACCCTGCCCTCCCACAGCGGCCAATAGCTGCACAATTTTGAAGGTAATACCTCCATGAACCTGAAAACCTGAGTTTCAATGGCAACCTCTATGGCAACCACTATGTGGATACCCAGGTTATAGAGAGCTGTTTTTAATAAACCTAATACTGTTTATTAAGAGAAAAAAGAAGCTTCTGACGTAAAACAGGTGGCGGCGGCTGGTGAGAAGGAAATATTAAGGATGTCAATCACACGGACATCTGGGTGTAACATGGAATTCATGAGAAAAATTAATGATGTTTACATGGCTGATTTTTACTTGGTTGCCTTATTAGTCTTTGTAATTGACAGAGGCAGCTGTTTTTTCATAGACATACTGTATAAAAACACAGAATTAATTTGTTTACCAGAAAACAGAGTCGGTTGGGGGGAGGTGCACGAAATAATGGAGTCATGGAGAACAAGAAGTACAGAAAACTTTTACATTTTCCTTCACCATTTTTTAAATTGTTAAGAAAAGGGGACATGGCTAGTGTGCACAATATTGGTGTGCATATATGTGCCATAGGGATAAAACTGGGGGGTAGATTGAGGCTTCAGTCACACGTTTTTGTCAGTGGTGAAATCTGTGATAAGATGGTCAGTGATTCATTCGTGTATATTTTTATGAAGAATCCGTGTTTGAATCATGTGTCCATTTTTTGCCTTCTGTTTGTCATCCGTGTTCCACTGACACTGCTTGGCTGAAAATTAATTTTCAGAACATCTGCTATTGGAGTTATCCAATACTATAAAATGCCCCCTCATGAGCCGGGCCCCTCACAGGGAATATACTTACCCTGCTCCCTGCGCCGCTCCTGGTCCCCGCACCACCGCAGCAGCTTCTCCCCGTGCGCAGATGAAAACATCTGGTGTCGGGGGGGCAGCAGCCAATGGCAGGCGGGGACGGGGACGAGCCTCCCTAGCATTACACGCGGTGCTAGGGAGGCTCATCCCCGTCCCTGCCTGCCATTGGCTGCTCTCCCCGACACCGGATGTTTTCATCAGCACACAGGGAAAAGCAAAGGCAGCGTGGGGCCGCTCCTGGTGTTTTCTGTTATAACATAGTTATAACGGAAAATAAGGGAATTCATAATGTATCACAATTACGATTCCAGATAATTGAACAGGTACAACAACCGCGAAGAGGAGGCAACAGAAATCAACTACTACTGAAGAGAGAAGCTTTTTAGATCCATAAATTGAGGACTCTTGAATCAGGGGGATTAAATCGAGAATATGAGTTACATAGTTTCCTATGATACTGCTTGAATTTACATGACTCTAATGAATATTTATTTCCTTTTCAGAGATAATGGCAAATCCAAGGAATACGTACAATACTGGACTACATAGAACCCACCATATGTGGATTTCAGCCCTCTGCTGTATAGTGAGTTAACTATATTTAGCAATAGGCATACTTGAATAATATTATGGCTGTTATATTGCATTGTCAAGTGCTTAGACACTGCAGCATTGTTTGTTTATTTTTTTGTTTACTTTGTCGTCATGACAACATGACGTCATAATTCCTGCTTAGGCGGGCTATTTAAACTGCAACATGTATGGTGTATAACATGTCTGAGGAAGGCTATAAACTAGCCGAAACACGTCACACGAATAATATGTGACAATAAATATCTAAACTTCATATTCAGCGAGTGCCGGTCTTTAATGTACCTGATCACTGGAGCGTCTCTCCTGACACGTGCACCGCGACAAGAAACCGAAGTGCCGACTCACTACTTCACAACAGTAATAAAATATTTACTGATAAAGGGACATTTTACAGTATTTGTACATTTTTGTGGGGTCAATAGTTTTACATTTACCTCTGACTATGTGAAAAAAAAAAATGTCAATACTCTGACGCTGACCCCTGCTTCTCTTCTTGCAAATGGATTTTCCATGTAATGCTAAAAGGGTGTCCAGTATTTGCAAAAAGGGTTTAGGTAATACCTAGACTCAGGGGATTTATTCCAGAGACTGGAAGAAAAACATTATGAAAATATATTTCTACATGCTCACATTTCCTATTAATCTACAAATATATTCTGTAAATAAGACTTGTGTAAGCCGCCACATCGGACAAAGTGATAGAGCACACATCTCCTCCGGATTTTCTCTGAATGTAAGATTCTCATTACTGGTTTTAAGGAAGATGTGGAAAGAATACAGAGGGTGAATTAAAGGAACACTTTAGAGAAATCTGATGCACTGTGGCAGGAACGGAGGGGCTGCCATCATAGAAGGAAGATAAAATATAAATGAAACTACAACTATGTTTTTCTAGCCTCAGAGGTGCCATTGGATAGTAGATTCTCTCATAAAAGAATACAGTGCCTCAAGAAGCATACAGGGTACCTACTAGAATCCAAGTGGGGATAGCTATCCCATTTCATGGATGTTTCTTTCTAGTACCATATGAAATCATAAAAATGAAATCATTATGGATCATATCTAATAGAAAACTCTCAGCTTCACTGGGTTAGTCTCCTTGACTTGCATTCAGCCAGACTGAGACTTGATATTATCGTAAATGATCTTCCCTATTTCCTTTCCTCTTTATTTCAATTCCTTTTTTTTTTGTTTCTTGGCCTTTCACTTTTTTTCACCATTCTTAGTTTCCCCACCCATGATAGGTTTGCCAACTGAAACCCCCTACTCTACTTTTTATGTGATTTTAATTTATTACATGTATAGAGTTTTTATTAGAATAGTTTTCAAGAATATTTGTGGCTCCACTTTGGACTAGACAGCATTGCAGTCACGTCTCTACACTATTTTGTTGGCACCAAACATCCTATATGAGTCAATGGGAAAAAAATATGAAGCTCATGGAATGGCAGGATATGACTAAAAGATAGAGATATGTTTAGAGAAGTCCTAATTGAGGAAGGTTCTAATAAGATCACACCTGACACTTTTTCCATTGGCACTATGGATATGCACTAAATCTTGGGGTGAGAATTGAAGATAAAAAGGCACAACCAAAACATTTGGTTAGCAGAACTCCTGAGAGCATGTCTTTAAATACTAACTAATCCACGTGGGGATAGTGATCCCATCTCATGGATGTTTTTAGATCGTTTCTAATAGAAAATGTTTAGCTTCACTGGGTTGGCCTCCTTGACTTGCATTTAGCCAGACTAAGACTTAATATTGCTGTAAGTCATCTTCCCTATTTCCTTCCCTCTTTTGTTTCTTGGCCTTTCACTTTTGTTCCACCATTCTCAGTTGTATAATGTTTCCCCACCCATGATAGGTTTGCCAACTGAAGCCCCCTACTCTACTTTTTATGTGATTTTCATTTATTACATGTATAATACATTTCCTTGTAATATATTGGTTGACTTTCTCCCAAGACAGTGAGCACTGCCCTAGTGTGTTCTTTGATGTATTTGCCACTTATATTATCACCTGTTATTACACTGTTGTGTAGTTCCTCTCGAAAAATAAAAAATATTGAAACCTAGGCTGAAAAAAATAAAAATGTCACTTAAAAGAAACAAACACATCTTAATCATGGAAATCATAAACATATATGAACAGATTGGATTACATGGATGTAGCAAGCTTTAACTTTACATTTTACACTTTTTTTGGCATTTTCAATGTCCTGTGATATGTTAAATTTCAATATACATTATTAGTTACCTCACTTACACATTGAAAAAACACAGGCAACAATTTCAGGCACTACATGCTGAAGTCCTAAAATCTCAGGTCACCCATGCCCAAACCTCTTCTCCCATTACCAAAGCGGAATATCAGGAAGCCCAATCGCTATTAAATACCTTTCCCCAGGGTAATGAAAGAGAACAAGTGAATAATACACAAAACCTTTATTTTAGGTGGGGAAATCGGGTAGGTCCACTCCTGGCCAAATTGACTTACCCAGATCATATACAGCTCACAATCCTCCAATCCGAGACTCCAACACAGGACACTTGACATGTGATCCAAATAAAATAGAGCAAATACTAATAGATTTTAATGAAGATCTATACAGGCGGGCCCTACTGATATGCCCGCCATCAAAGAGTTTCTAAACTCACTAACTCTCCCAGATGTCCCCAGTGACCTCAGGGATCTCTTAGACTCTGACACTACAGAAGAGGAAGTACATAGTGTTATTGCCTCTCCACACAATGGCAAGACCCCACGCCCAGATACGTTCCCAGCTGAATACTATCAACTGCTACTACCCAAAATAGTTCCTCATCTGGCGCGCCTATTTAATTCCATATATAAAGAACATGTCACGGTTGATACCTTCATGGACTCCAGAACCATTCTTCTCCTGATAGCCCAAATAGACCATACACTCCCTCAATCGTACCGCTCGATATCTATCTGTAACCAGGATTTTAAACTGCTATCTAAGATTCTAGCCAACAGATTGCAGTTAATACTCCCATTAATAACTTACCCTATGCAACAAGGCTTTATTACTTACAGATAATCCACTAAAAACATCAGAACAGTCATTGCAACCATGTATACAAAATTGAGAAATGAATCTGGATCGCACATCCTCATGCTATGTTTTGATCTAGTTGCTTCTCAGCACAATTTAACATCGCTTCTCAGCGTAATTAATGGTATACTACCCCTATGTCATATAGTGCACATGAGGCATTAGTATACGTTTTGATCAAAAAGCATAGGCCCACTCACCGCGCCAAGGTTGCCTCCTCGAGTGGGAACCTACTCTAATTTTGGCGCGGCGCTGCGCGGCGACCACCGGCGCCACAGCACCATACCGATAGGCGGCGAAGCCCAGCAGCCAGACAGCGCCCCCGCTGCCCAGCTAAGCCACCCTGGCACTGAGCTCCACCAACCCACCAGCACAGCACCAAGGCAGCAATGGCCGCCGCGCAGCACCGCACCCAACCTTTCTCTGCTCTCAGGAACTCCAACTGAGAGAAAGTAGGAATTTATAGACCCTCATGCAGACACCTGCTAATTTAAAAGCACCTGGGCCGAAAGGGGAGGAGTGCTGATACCAGAGTAAAAAAAAGGAAAGTCATTGCAACCATGATAGCAGCAAGAGATACACATCACCAACCTTCCTTACTGCTTGGCTTAGATGCAGAGAAGGCCTTTGATGAGGTCTCATGGCCCTTTTTGACAGCAGATTTACACAAAAGAGGTTTCAGCTCTGTTTTCTGCCAATATATAACCCATTTTCAAACCCTATCCAGGACTTAATTTTTGTAAATGGCAAACAATTGATCCATGGCACCAGACAGGGCTGCCCCGCATCACCCTTGCTCTTTAACCTCTCCCTTGATCCTCTCCTACGCCATCTATAAACCTCCAGTACCATTCAGGGGATACTAGTGGGGAACAAAAACTCCATACGGTCGCCTTTGAGGACAAAATCTTCATAAAGATCTCTACTTGAAAACAGCACCTAGCACCCCTATTAAAGGAACTACACACAGTAGTAAACCTATCGTGATACATATTACATCTAGATAAATGTGAGGCACCTTTATTGAATGTACCTATGGGCAGGGAGGTTCCCCTTTCACTGGAGCTCTAAGGCACTGACCTACCTTGGTGTAGAAATTACACACTCCCCCTCCATCCTGTATGATCACAACCTCAAAAGATATCTCCATACCCTTGACCACCCTATCAACCTGGAAAAACTTACTGACATTACTTTATCTACTGCAATCACTACCATTATATCTCCGCCCTCGAGACGAGAAACAAATTAATTACCTATACCAGTCAAATATTTTGGGGGTGAAAAGGGCCTGAATCCCATATCATATCCTTCAACTGCCAAAACTAAATGGAGGCCTCAATTTTACTAACATATGTCTATATAATCTGGCAGATTTGGCCAGATAACTGGTAGATTAGATGCAAGGATCCTCCCATTACAGTGACCAAAACAGATGAAAGCTTCATCCCCCAGACAAACCTGGTGAACTTAATGCATACACAATTTGTCTCTTCCAGAACACGTCCGGGGCAACCCACTGCTAATCACCTCTTGGAAAGCTGGGCCAAAAATTAGGCTTTTGAAAGGACTCCATCCAAACTAATCCACCCTCCTCTCTTTCACAAATAATCCAAAATTCCAACAAGAACAATCCTACAAACTTTATTACCAATGACAACGACAAGGTATCTCATGCAGTAGCCAACTATTGAACTTTCTGCAGAAACAAATGTTTTCCTTTTCTAAGGTACAAAATAAATTCCCAAGTACCACCTTCCTCCATTTTCTACAAACCCAGAGCTATGTGGGAGAGGTCTTACAGAAGATGTCCCCTCGAGAATAGACGACAATGTTCAGACCCATCGATTCCCACCTTCTTCTAAGTATGTTGAAATCCTGCCGCAACATCATCCACAGAGCTTATTTAACAACTCTACGGGAATATAGAATGAGGTTATGCAACACATTTCATTGTTTCAAATTTGGTGAAGCTGAGGCCTCTCTCTATCACTGCATGTGGAAATATCCCCAGATACACGCCTTCTGGACCAAAACACATGCTTGGGCTATCTTTAGCTTTATAGACAGATACAAACACACTACCCCGAGGGAACATTATAAAATCTTACACCTGGAGGCAGCAGCTGCTCGCAAAGCTATACTGCAAGTATAGAAACAACCTTCAGCCCCCTCGTCAACATTAGTCCTACATTATAAAAGTAGACAGGGTGAAGGCAGCTCGCCATAAAGAGCCCAATGTAAAACATTTCTTTGAGGTATGGAAAAAATTCATAGTTTTTCTACCCCATGCCACTAGGTCTAAACTACACGCCTGCTTCTCCCTCACTACCTCGTACCAGAAGAGAATCCTGCTAGGAGCACATCCTATTCCCTTACTATTAGATATGATACCGAGGGACTACATGCGCAAGAGCCTGTTTAAAGTCTCAATTTCTCTGAAGCTCACATACCTCCTACCCCCCTCACATGCAAGAAGACCCATACCTTCATACTGGGAACAACAGGAGACAATTAGCAGCCAATAGTTTATTTGTTTGCTAGTTTATTTAGTTAAAGGGGTTCTTCAGCTTTTTTTTTTTTACAGATTCATTTCAATGGGACTTGACAGTACTAGTCTTGACGTCAAAGGGTCTGAAATAACAAGGAGAAGGCCGTGGCCCTACTGCCAGCGCCTCTGCCTTCTCAAACAGCTGATTGGCAGTGGTCCCGGGAGTCAGACCCTCGCCGATCAGATGCCGACGCTCTATCCAGAGGATGGATCATCAGTAAAAAAAAAAAAAAAAAAAAAGTTGCAGAACCCCTTAAGTTAGAATACAAAAAATAAGCAATTGTTAAAACATGAAAATGTTGATGTATATATCCTTTTAATTTATTTAAGATTGTATTGAGGATAAATGTACTCTTCAATGTCTTAATATCCTGTACTGCGACAAAATTTTAAAAAAATTCCCCAAAAAATTTCAATGTAAAGGTTGCTGCGTCATAGTAGGTAATAGTAGGCATAAATGTCAAGTTCAAGTTTGTTACATCTGTATAAAGTACCAATGCGATGTCAATATACTGTAGTATGAATATTGCAGATCCACCATTATAAGAGCGTACCTTCTGCTGCTGAGTATTCATATCTCATGGGGGAGAGTCATCATTTGACAATCCGAGGTTGCCAAGTGTAATTAGTATCTAATTTACAGGAACTAGAATCGATATTGGAACAGTGCCGAACCGAAATTTTGTGAATGTTCTTATGTAAAGTAACATCATGATCCCAATTGAATATATTCATTAAAACGTTACCAACTGAAAGACATATTTGTCCCTGAAGCCCCATCACCAGTAACCATCCATATTTCTTATAAAACAACTCCAGGAATTAAAGGGAAAGCAGAAATACTGTACATTTCTTTATGGTTACTGAATAGAAGGTACAATTGATAACTCTTAGAGGGTCATTTATTAAGACTGGCATTTTCTACGCTGGTCTTAATAAAGCCCTAAGCTGGCAGTGGATTTGCCGAAGTTATGAAGAGACGCAGGCCTCTCCGTCCAGCGCAAGTTCTAAATGTAAGACAGCTTCCTAGCTGTCTTACATTTAGACCTTTTTCTACACCTTTTTCAACAGAACTATTTTTTTCGGTCATGTATAATGGAACCAAACTGAACTGTTATTTATCCCCATAGAGATGCATTAGGACGGAGCAAAATGGAATGCCACTTGAAGGCTTCCATTTTGCATTCTGTCCTAAAATTCCATTATAACGCAACCCTGTAATGGAATTCCATAACGCGATTGCGAACCCGTCCTTAATAATATGCAAATAATAAAATGATGAAAACAAAAATATCGAGCATCTCGAGCATCACAAATACACGCACTTACACACCTTGGCCTACTATTTATGAGGTTATTAATGGTTGTCTGAGGAATGTTCTGCCATGCTGAATGCACTTGGGCACACAAATCATCAAGATCCTCTGCTGACAGCTCCCTTTACAAGTGCCGACCAATGACGTCCCAGGTGTGCTCGATGGGAGACAATCCCAGAGATGCTGCAAGCCGTGGTAGCATGTTTAGGCCATGCAGGCTACTCACAGTAGCACAAGCAACAGGCAGCTTGGCATTGTCCTGTTGAAAATTGGCTCCTTAGGATAAATGGCCATACCACTGGTTGTACAAACAATCAATGAAACGCTGAGCTGTTAATGTACTTGAAATGAAGACTAGAGGTGTCTGTCTGTCTAACATACTTAATGCCACCCAACACTATAATCCTGAGAGTTGGACTGGTGTGACATTTCCTTATAAAGGCCTCTTAATGGCCTTACTGATGTGGTCTCAAGATTAATCTCCAGTTATCATTGCGTCTGAGACAAAACTTGACTTATCTCTGAAGAGGATAGACCTTTATTTGAGCCCCCATTAGCGTCTTGCTGTGCTCCATTATAGCCTTTGTGAGTGGTGGCGTGCAGTCAATGGAACACCTGTAGTTGGACATTTGGCTCATAGCAACGCTTCTAATGGTTTGTGTAGACAGTGTTTACTACTCTAGTCTTGGAGTGTGATGTCCAATTTCATTTGCAGTACAGAATGGATAACTCTTCTAATAAGATGAACCGCCTGTCCCCTCTTGCTATCATTCCAATTCGTCATTGTTCTCCCAACCACCGTACCACAAAATGTTGAACAGTGTTGACATCTCAGCCTACTGTAGGCGTGTAGTGATCTGCCAGAGTAATAAACCAAGGTCTCTCGGTTTAAGGATTCTGTCCCTCTCAGTTTGCGACAAGCAGTGATAACTGGCACATCGACCAACAGGAGGCATCACACAATCACCCTTAAAAAAAGTTTTAAAAAACTTTGCTTTCAGTCTGGCTTTTATGCTCCACCCACATGCCACAGATTGGAGCAAGGTGCTTGATAAAAGTTGCAGATCTTAGTGATACCTGCATGTTACATCTGTGACTCATATCCAGCTATTAGGAACATTATTTATTAAACTATTACTACTCCTCCCATTTTTGCCATCATTACCACTCTGCTCTTCTCCTTTCTCTGTGTGTAGTTGCACTTCTGCTTCTACTTGTTAATCAGGTTCTGCTAGTGGAGTACATAGAGAGGTAAGGACCCCATAGCAAGGACCAAAGCAGGCCCCCCCCCCACACAGGACATAAGGGTTTCCACCTAAACCCCTTTCAATGGCCCTTGGGACATTTTTTCCACTGCCTCATTTGCTAAAAATTGTTCCTTTAGAGGGTAAAGTCCTGACCAAGTTTTCACCCCCTGTAGAAGAGGAGAAGATCCCAACTGGGCCCCCTCTTGCCCTGAGCCCCATTGCAGTCACAGGGTCTGCCGCTATGGTAGTTACGCCCCTGTCTTCTGCTATAAATGCTGGGCTGCCCTCTCATTCCTTGCTTGAGCTTAGGTTCCTAGTTTACTAGTTTAATCAGTGAAGGTGTGCTATTCTGAATGTCTGCCTGTGTACCGAGCTTCTACCTGTTTACTGACTCCTACTGATACTCCGCTGCCTGTTCTGACCCTAGCCTGTACTGATCCTTTGCTGCCTGCTCTCACCTCGGATAGTTTCACAGAATTGCTTTGACCTCTACTTGCTTACCAACTATGAGTATTGTCTGACTCCTTGGTGCTTCGTCTCTGTCCTCCGCGAGTCAGTTACCCACTACATCGGGACTATTCCAAAAGGGAGCAACCTGGTGGTTCCCCTGCAGCGAAGGCCAGATGCCTGTATAGGGATTAAGGGTGAAAACCACGGGATCGCCAGGATAATGGTCTTAGGACTATCCCAGATTCAAACCAGTAGTTGTAGTTGGTACAGTGGGTCCATACCCATTCTCCGTTACTTTGCTACTTCCTTGATTTGCGTAACCTTATGGTTTCTCCTTCTTAGTGTTGCAATTTCAAGGCTGAGGAGTGTAGCTATGGGAAATATACAAATATTTTACAATGTACTTTCCCGGCAGGTATGGTTCAGCTCCTGAGCTCCATAAAATACTACTGGTAAAGAACAGGACAGCTGAGTAAGAGATTGAAGAGCTTGGTTATGGAATTACTGGATTCAGAGACTGCAATTTATCTCTTGCTTTTTCTGACATCACATTAGTCATTTTAGAGAAATGAATTTATCTCTTGCTTTTTCTGGCATCATACTAGTAATTTTACAGAAGTGATGTGACTGCTGTTATGTTTGTACCCAATTAGCAGCGCTGCTTTCACTACAAGCTGTCTATGGGAGCTGCCTTCAGGGTCACAGACTGCTGGGCTAAGAGGGATTAGTGCTGACAAGTGAGGCTGAGCATTGTACCATGGATCTGTTTCCTGTCATTGTCTAGAGTACTTTTTTGCTATATGAGTCTAAAGTCTACTTAGCACTTCACAATTTTCAGAACGAGGCATCTGAAGTGGAGATGTATAGATGTAGAGATGATTGTGAAGTGACCTTGCTAGGAAGAACTCTTCTTACTGCTCCTTAATGGGGAAAGTTCACAGCAAAAGTAAACAGTACTCCTTTTGTCTCAGTACACAAATTTCTTTAGTTTCCAATGTCCTAGTGAATTTTTGTATTTACATGGCGCCAACATATTCTACAGTGGTGTTTGAGGAAACCTTAAAAGGGTATTCCAGTTGCTAGAAGATATCCCTTAGGGCTCATACACACGGCCGATTCCCGACCGTTCCCGTATTGCGGCCTGCAAACAGTGGGTCTGAAATATGCAAGCACCAGCCGTGTGCACCCCGCATCATGGATGCGGACCAATTCACTTGAATAGGTCCACAATCCGGAAGGTGCGGTACAGAACAGAGACACGGAACCCCACGGAAGCCCCACAGAGTGCTTCCCTAGGTTTCTCTCTGTGACTCTGCATCGCAAAAAAATAGAACATGTTCTATGTTTTTGCGGTGCGGACGGATACCAGACCGATTCAAGTTGAATGGGTCTGGAAACATCTGCAGAATCTACACGGAAGTTGCCCATGAATTGGGGACAGCAATGGTATCATTATAATTTACAGTTATAAATAGATATAATCTTGTAAATACATTGCATTAATTATCTTGTACTGATCCTGAGTTGCACCCTGCATTATTCACCAGAGCTGTAATCATACATCTGCTGGTTGTTGTTGGAAACAGTCAACAAAAAGCTCAGCTTCACTGGTTATTATTGGAAACTGTCAGCAAGCTTGTGGCTAGATTCAGGGGCGGACTGGGAACTTATAATGGCCCTGGAAAAAATAAATAGAAGTGGCCCCATGTTGTAGGTGCCATCCAAACTGATGGAAGGTGGGGCAACACAAGTAGGCAGGGACAACTGAAGTAGGTCAGCAATAATGTACTGCAGAGCAAAATACTGCCCCAACAGAACCAAATAGCACAGTGCAGCACAAAATACTGTCACCCGAGACACTGTATGAAACTGCATCATTGTCCTATGGCAGGTTGTGGCCAGGAACAAGTGATTGATGGTTCTACATTTATTTATGCTGAGAGCATCAGATCTTTATGTGCTATGAGAAGAGGTTCGGTGGCCCCCTGGGCGTTGCCCCACTGGAAAGCTTCCCTGAAAGGTCTATAGCCAGTCCGTCCCTGGATAGATTAGACAGCTTATCTGAACTCATATAATGAAATTCTTAGTGTTGCGCTGCATTCATCTACAGTACATCATATTTCTGTTAGGTGCCTGGTATGATGATTACACTTTTCAGGATGCAAACCGCAAAAGCAAGTTCTATACAGACACTGAAGCAGCAGGGAATTCAGAGAAATTTAATCGCTGAAGCTTGCAGGGCTGTGGGCCATAATACAGGCTGCAATTGAGGACCAGAGCATGATATGCAATGCAGTGTATTGATAAAGTTACTCACTCCTTATATTATTAAATTTAAGGTCGTATTTTAGATTATATTAAATAATAGCCTGAGGACAGAGTTGTGAATTAATGACCATGTTTTCCAACAGTGAGTCATCAGTAAATTAATTTTAGCTTTTGGCCACATAAAACTATAGTTGTTTTTGTGTCTTCAGTTCAGAAAAATAGGGGCAAGCGGTGACAAGTGCTGGCTTCCTATTTATTGCACTGACAGTTCCCAACATATAATCGATTCCTAATTTCATCAGCACTACTTTATACTACAGACTAATCTATAGCCTGGTCTCATTCTACATATCAGCGTTGAGCTTATATACTCAGTAGATGAGGGTTGCTGAGCTCCTATTCTAGTTGACTTAATGAAACTATGGATTACATGGTCACTCTTTCATTTCAACAGGCTCCATGTAATATAGCAGTGCTCCTCAACTCCAGTTCTCAGGGTCCACCTACCAGTCATGATTTGAGAATATCCCACAAAATGAATACCTGTGGTAAATCCTGATGCATTTAAACTAATTATATCACCTACTGAATACTAAGAAAATCCTGAAAACCTGACCGTTAGGGACCTGAGGACTGGAGATGAAGAACACTGTAATATAGCATTTCTTCACCCATACTCAGCTTCCACTGGCAATGGCAAATGGGGGTTATAGGAGTTGGACCCACAGTGTGGAAAAACCACAAATATTTCTAGGTACATCATAAAGACAGTACTATATTGGGTCCATTGAGAGATCATCAGCTCAAGCTTTCTCCATTCTCCTTCCTCAAGGATGGTATGGACCATTATAGCACAGGAATACAAGCAAATGAACAACGTACTGTAAGAACCAACCTGACAGTCAAACCAAGCTTCTGTCCAACAAGGGATGGAAAATGAGGGAGCTACATGCACCACTTGTGGGATAGTGATGTCCAATAGTGGAATGAATAAGAAGGAACCCCATTTTAATTTTTGTCTATGGAGCAATCAGATAAATAGGCCCCAATTCTCATAGACCTCAAATCTCATAGAGTTCAAACAATATACCATAGAGACACAACTGCTTTGGGTCTATTGAGATAGCAGTAGCTCAAGTTTTCTCCATTCTCCTTCGTCATGGGCAGTATGGACCATTAGAGCACAGAAATATAAGCAAATGAATGATGTAGGAACCAAACTGAGAGTTAAAATAACCTTCTGTCCAATAAGGGATGGAAAAGAAGAGGGCTACATTTACCACTTGAGGGTTAGTGGTGTCCAACAGTGGAATTAATAAAGAGGAACCCATTTTTATTTTTGCTATGGGGCAATCAGAAGCATAGGTCCCAGTGCTCAAAGGCCCCAAAGCTCATTGGTCCAATGCAAAACCTGTTTGATGTCCACACTTACCAGGTACCATTCATAATACTGGTGTTTTTATGTGACAAAGGGTACCTTGGGACTTGGTTATGACTTGTTCACGGACTATAGCTACTCCCGTGAAGACACCCTCTTCTCTATGTACACCATTGTGTGGATTCTTCTCCTAATTTCATGTAAAGCATCATAAGACCTTCTTATTTTTGTGGCATTCTCCTCTCAGCGAGAATTAGTAATGTTTATTGTGCCCTAACTTGTAGGAATATAACCTCTCAATGTGTCACTTATTACAATAATGGGTACCACGAGGCTAAAGAGCACATTTCACCCAATTAAACAGCATTCATTAAAGCTACTTTTATTTAGAAAATAATATAAAAAGCTTTTAACTGCCAGGCAGGCAAAGTAATACATAATTATGTGATCTACTAATGCAAAAGTTCATGGGTGGGGGTGGTGGTAGTTAACAGGAATGTCAGAGAAACTCTTCCATCCCAGGAATTACCTGAGCAGAGTATCATCATGTGCAGAGTCTTCAGTGACTTTTTTTAAAGGGGAAATGTATGATTAAATCCAAATGCAAAGTATATACTGTATATATTTCCCAGACACTCTATGGCAGAACAAGCACAAATGGGTTAAAGTCCCGTAGGTACAACCAGACAGAGACAGTAATGTTCAATCAATTAACCAATTACCATGGTCTATATAAAGCTGAGCAGAAAGTGACAGCCAGTGCCCTACTTGGACCATAGTACTCCTTTTGAGAGTTGCAACATTTAACATATATTGTTTCACTTCTCATCTAGGCACTTTTCCCATCTGTCTGTCTTTGTTAACTTAAGAGAAGGAGAAACCTAATTTTATTTATACTGTATTTACTTTAATAGACAGTTTGTTTTAACATACAGTGCTTTGCAAAAGTATTCGGCCCCCTGGAACTTTTCAACCTTTTGCCACATTTCAGGCTTCAAACAAAAAGGTATAAAATTTAAAATTTTTGGTGAAGAATCAAACAAGTGGGTCACAATTGTGAAGTGGGACGAAATTTATTGGATCACTGAAACTTTTTTTGTAATAATAAAACTGAAAAGCGGGGAGTGCAAAATTATTCGGCCCCCTTGCATTAATACTTTGTTGCGCCACCTTTTGCTGCGATTACAGCTGCAAGTCGCTTGGGGTATGTCTCTATCAGTTTTGCACATCTAGAGACTGAAATTCTTGCCCATTCTTCCTTGCAAAACAGCTCGAGCTCTTTGAGGTTGGATGGAGAGCGTTTGTGAACAGCAGTTTTCAGCTCTTTCCACATATTCTCAATTGGATTCAGGTCTGGACTTTGACTTGACCATTCTAAGACCTGGATACCTTTATTTTTGAACCATTCCATTGTAGATTTTGCTTTATGTTTGGGATCATTGTCTTGTTGGAAGATAAATCTCCGTCCTAGTCTCAGGTCTTTTGCAGACTCCAACAGGTTTTCATCCAGAATGGTCCTGTATTTGGCTCCATCCATCTTCCCATCAATTTCAACCATCTTCCCTGTCCCTGCTGATGAAAAGCAGGCCCAAACCATTATGCTGCCACCACCATGTTTGACAGTGGGGATGGTGTGTTCAGGGTGATGAGCTGTGTTGCTCTTACGTCAAACATATCATTTTGCATTGTTTCCAAAAAGTTAGATTTTGGTTTCATGTGACCAGAGCACCTTCTTCCACATGTTTGGTGTCTCCCAGGTGGCTTGTGGCAAACTGTAAACAAGACTTTTTATGGATATCTTTGAGAAATGGCTTTCTTCTTGCCACTCTTCTCTAAAGGCCAGATTTGTGAAGTGTTGGACTGATTGTTGTCCTATGGTCAGACTCTCCCACCTCAACTGTAGATCTCTGCAGTTAATCCAGAGTGATCATGGGCCTCTTGGCTGCATCTCTGATCAGTCTTCTTGTTTGAGATGAAAGTTTAGAGGGACGGCCGGGTCTTGGTAGATTTGCAGTGGTCTGATACTCCTTCCATTTCAATATGATCGCTAGCACAGTGCTCCTTGGGATATTTAAAGCTTGGGAAATCTTTTGGTATCCAAATCCGGCTTTAAACTTCTCCACAACAATATCACGGACCTGCCTGGTGTGTTCCTTGGTCTTCATGATGCAGAACCCTGAGACTATCACAGAGCAGGTGCATTTATACGGAGACTTGATTACACACAGGTGGATTCTATTTCTCTTCATCAGTCATTTAGGACAACATTGGATCATTCAGAGATCCTCAATGAACTTCTGGAGTGAGTTTTCTGAACTGAAAGTAAATGGGCTGAATAATTTTGCACGCCCAACTTTCCAGTTTTATTATTACAAAAAAAGTTTAAATGATCCAATAAATTTCGTTCCACTTCACAATTGTGACCCACTTGTTGTTGATTCTTCACCAAACATTTAAAATGTTATATCTTTTTGTTTGAAGCCTGAAATGTGGCAAAAGGTTGAAAAGTTCCAGGGGCCGAATACTTTCACAAGGCACTGTATATCCAAAAGATGGTTACGTTTAGAAAATACGAGGCCACGTTTTTTCAATATCAACAGCCCAAAAAGACCTAAAAAGAAGTAATGCCATTAGCTTGGTGGATCAGGGGAACTATTGAGAAATGCTACGAGCTTCTTTATGTAAGAGCGCCCTCTATCTGCTCCACTGCCACCTACATATATTATATATATATATATATATATATATATATATATATATATACTAAACAAAAAATGGCAGCAGCACTAGATAAGCCATGACACATAAAATGAACATGAAATGAACATATGAAGAAGTAAAAAAGCATAACTGCTATGAAGTAAATAAAGTGGAAGCTGGTTGTGTAGGATGCAGGTCAGTGTTAGTGTAGGACTCATCCGATTGGAAGCCACCTTGATCATTGGTGGATGAGCCCGACATATTTATGATCATTTATATGCGCTAAGAGCTTCCACTTTATTTACTACATAGCAGTTATGCTTTTTTACTTCTTCATATGTTCATTTCATGTTTATTTTATGTGTCATGGCTTATCTAGTGCTGCTGCCATTTTTTGTTTAGTATTTAATTAGCCAGCAGGTAGCTTGCACCTGACTCTCACCTGTAGGAGGTGCTGTCCGTTTTTTGCAATTATGTATGTATATATATATATATATATATATATATATATATACCGTATTTTTCACCCTATAAGATGCATCGGCCCAAAAAACGCACCTAGGTTTTACAGGAGGACAATAACAAAAAATATTTTTCATCAGACCTCAGCTCACAGCCCCAATCAGACCCCCAATGTTAATAAGACCCCAATAAGACCTCATATAAGAGCCCCATGCCTCTCATCAGCCCCCATTGCCTCCAATATCAGCCCCCATGCCTCCTGAAGGGATCGGATCTGAGGCTGATGGCGGGTCTGTTTGAGACTAATGTCTGGTGTCTGATCTGAGGCTGATGGAGGTGACATTGGTGGGTCTGATCTGAAGACTGATGAAGAATGGGTAACTGATGAAACATATTATTTTCTTATTTTACTCCACCAAATCCTAGGTGCATCTATCTATCTAGTGCCCATGCTAGATGAGGGATCCTGGAGCTTCCAACTATAATTCTGGTTGAAGGTCACATCTCTAAGTAGTCATGAGCAGTAGTGTTGCTGGCACCAGTGACATGTGACCTCGTTCTTTTGCCCAGTGCTCCTGGCCTCTTGGCACCACCAATACCACATTAATTTTTTATCTACATCCCATCCGTGTACATCATGGTGCCCCAGTTATCTTTAGGAGAGGGGATAAGCAAACCATTATCATAATTTTTTTTATTAAGCCTCATCAAGAATCTCAGAAACATCAATCTGGAAATGTTGTTAGTATCTTTTAATTTCCTGAGTGTATTTGTTTTGTGATTTGCTGATGATGATTTTTGACTTGAGTTTATATCCAAACTCATTCCAAACTGTCATGATTCTTGGAGGTCTACCTGCCCAAAACTGTTACACTCACTATGTTAATGCTTCTTGCCTTGGTGCCTTTTCTTCACAATCTAGTGTGTGACTATTTGACCGGTAAGGTATATATGTACACACAGGACGGGATAATCCTCAGCATATATGTCAAAATGAGTGGTGTAGATTTGTTGCTGAATTCTGTGAATGCGGAGGCACAGAGAGAAACCTCACGGAACCCCATTGCAGACCTGCAGTTTGTGGGCCACAATACGGGCACGGGCGGACAATGGACAATTTTTTACAATCTCATCCACTTTGCTGGTACCGTAATACATTGTGGATTTTCAGCATGCAATTCAGCTGCAGAAAATCTGCAGTATATCCACCACACATGGTCTTACTGATAAGGTCCATAGCTCCTTCCATTTCTAATTGACCGGCCAGAGAGATGACTGTCATACCTCCCAACTTTCAAAATGAATGAAGAGGGACACAATGTGCAGCATGTGAAGCATGCCGTGGCAAATTTTTTCTGCACTAGGTGCCTCTAACTCTGCCCAAAACATAACTAAATACCTAATCCCACCCAGTCCCCTAAAAGCCTCCACATAGTAATTATTCCCCCTTTATGCCACCACACAGTAGTTATGCCCACATTGTGCCCCCTTCACAGTAGTTATGACCAGATATGTGCCCCTCACAGTAGCAATACCCAGATATGTGCCCCTTGACAATATGCCCAGCTGTGCTCCCTGACAGTAACTCCACATACTCACCTCATTCCCCAGTAGAAGCAGTCCACACACGGAGCTCCAAGCTGGCCCCGCCCCCTTCCCAGACCTGCAGTGTGGAGCGCACACAGGGGGAGGAATGATGGAGCTGAGAACCAACCGCTCTCTGCTTTATCGTTAAAGGCAGCTGTCTCTGCTTCCTATAGAAGCGGAGGCAGCTGCCAGAGAGTGGACATACCTCCCCCGTACCAGGACCGCGGGACAGCCACTGAAATCTAGGACTGTCCCACTGGATCCGGGACGGTTGGGAGGTATGGACTATGCAGAAACCTGGCCCAGTCAATCAAGGTGATGAAGGGACTGTCAGATAAAGTAGTTGGAGAAAGAACGCACAAAGCATCTTGGGCTCACCCTCAGTAAACTGAATTTGCATATGGATTAAAAGTCCTTTTTCTCCAGAATAAAGCAATAGATCACCAAGTGAAAAGCATCATGACATTCAGCTGAGCTAGTCCTACAAGGCCTGGTTTATCAGTGTCCTTCCAGGGGGCACACTCCCTTTGATAATGTGTGTAAACATTTCTGCCCATTTTGTATTTGTATTTAGGGAATAGCAGCTCACACCAGCAGCCATAACACCAATGCCACATGAAATGAACAAAATTAATGAAGAAAATTAATTGTATGAAATATTCTGCTGCTTGCTCGGTGTTGCAGTGATCTTGTTATTTCCCATTAGGCTCGAGCTTTAATAAGGGAGGGATTTCTTGTTTAGAAGTGTTATTTAATGGAAAAATTCTCCTGTGATATTTCAAGATGACTTTTCAAGTCTTATAATTAAAATATAAATGTCTGAAAATTGATACACAGTCCTGCCAGCTATCTAGGTTCTTCTGAATGCAGACAGTTCGACCGGATTTACTCAGTCTATCTACACAAGAGGCTATGTTATGCTTAGTTTGTTGTTCTTGTTTCTTTCTATTCTGGCTTTTGTGGCCCTTTAAAAGGTTTGTCTACTTTGGACAATCTCTTTTCATTAGAAGGGTGCACTAAAAATTAGATCAAAGAGCAACCCATTACTACAACCCCTCTCAATCAACTGTAATCTACAGAGGAACCTAGCAGTAAGTGTTCAGTTCCCACAGGAGAAATTAAAGTGTAACTGTTTTTTATTTTATTTTATCTAATGTGTAGGGACAGTAATAGGGAATGTTTTTTGTAATATACTTTCCTTATCGTCCAAAGGCAGCACAACACAATGGGTTAATGTTTCCCTCCTCCCGTCTAGGACAGAAGAAAATGATTAGTAAATCAGACTAATTAACCCCCTATAAAGGAGTGCACACCCACAGGATAGATGTGTTTTTTTTCTTCTGTCTAGGACAAGGAAGCTCACACATACAGAGGCTCCTGCTGCTGTGAAGGCCAGTATGGTTGTCAAGCCTGATATTATATAACTGGAAGTGTCTCCAGACTATACCATGAAGTGCCATAAGATTGTCCGATGTGGTGTCTCCTGGACCAACTGCTGACATGTCTGATCTGGAAGTGTGTATCCAGAGTTATATGAGGTTATAGAGCTGAGGTGTCCTGATCTAACGCTTAATTTGATCTGGAAGTGTACTCAGTTTGCAGGTTAAGCTGGGTGGTCTCCAGGAATTAACTGCATTTATACCATTCTGGAAGTGGTTTCCAGATTTAATTTCCCCATTGGGTGTTCCATGGGATGATTGAGCTGAGATCTATCCTGGAGTGTCCTGGTAAGTTCTCATATGCACCGGATGTTCCTAAACTACTATTGTCTGCGGCCTACCATGTTTGACATATTTCTATGTTTCAGGCTCTCCAAGCACTAGAATGGCATAATCACAGCAGCTTAAGGATCTTGTGTCCTGGAGCGGCTCTTTTGTGACTGTATGTGTGAGCGCAATGATATGTTACAAATACAGAACTCTGCAGAGTAATCCATGAAACTTGAAGATGTCTGCACCAACTATGGACAATATAGGTAATGTCTGCACCAATTGTGTGGTGCAGAGGTTGTGGAAGGATTTACTTCTCACCGGTCAGAAGCTTTTGCTCAGTGTGCTGCCGCCGGCCACTCCGCGGCCCACCATGCGAGCTGCCGCCGGCCACTCCGCGGCCCACCATGCGAGCTGCCGCCGGCCACTCCGCGGCCCACCATGCGTGCTGCCGCCGGCCACTCCGCCACCTACCATGCGTGCTGCCGCCGGCCACTCTGTGGTCTGCTACTTCATATGCTGCCGCTAGCCATTCTCTGGTCTGCTACTTCATATGCTGCCACCAGCCACTCTGTGGTCTGCTACTTCATAGGCTGTGCCAGCCACTCTGTGGTCTGCTACTTCATAGGCTGTGCCAGCCACTCTGTGGTCTGCTACTTCATAGGCTGCGCCAGCCACTCTGTGGTCTACTACTGCATTTGCTGCCGCTAGTGTACATGCTGCCGCGGTCAGTGGAGTCTAGGGTTTAAGTCCTGCCCTATTTGGTTAAAAAAAAAAAATTTGGTGTGTATGGGCCCTATTGTACCTCCTTCTCATGTGGTTCCCTTGGACACTCTGTGCATACGGACATTCTGTTAGCGCTATTTTTTTCCTCGTTAAATGAGTTCTAATGTTGTTACAGAGGGCGTTTTTCCACAATACTCCTCTTAGGCTAGTTTTCATATTGTCATTTTTTTCATTCCAAGACCTCCTAGAGGGACTCTGAGGGATGGATAGAAGAGTATTTCTATGTTTCAGGCTCTCCAAGCACTAGAATGGAACAGACATCATAATTTTAGTATTTGTCAGTCTCCTGGATAGATCTTGTATCCAGGTTACTATCTTAAGTGGAAATTGCCCCCCAAGGCAAATAATTAGACCTTTCATGAGCCTTATATGATGGTTCTTTCATGTCTTAATAGTAAGATCTCGACCTCTATCCCAGGGAATTCTGGGTGTTTTCAAGAGGGGTTGCACCACCGAGACCAACGGTATGATGGAGGTTAGACCTGACATGTCTAATCATTTACCTTCTCGGAAGAAGTTTGATTGTTTTGCTGTTTCTATATGCACCAGCAGGTTGTTTTTATGGCCTAGATTCCATATTCACTTACATCACATTACTGCTACCCATCTCAGGCTCTCAGTGCCGGCTCTCACCAGATTTTTCTTATCTTCAATTCACTGACCCTTAGATTCCAGGTAGACTCTAGGAACTGGTTGCTTAGCTCTCACTGGAGCAGATCCAGAAATAGAGGTGTATGTGATGCTTAAGGTCCCATCACCAAGGGCCAGTGGAGTAACTGGGAATAACGGGAACAGGCCAGGTAGCCTATCGCCCACTGCAATATTTTTATAGGGCTCCCCCAGCATCTCCTGTACATCCGCCACTCCTTTGCTGGTCAAGATTGCTATCAGAGCAGCCCAGAAGCCTCTCTGTCCACAAATGTAAAATTCCCTGACCTCTTCGATAGAAGCTCTGGCCATTATTCTACATTGCTAAACAGCTTTGTTTCAGGAAGAACCAAGGTTTATCAAGCCTGGGTCATCTTGTGGTAGTCAAGCCAGAATCTTGAGAAATCCTGTTGGATGGCTTTGTCCGGAGTATACTGAACAAGTTGTTTCTGGCTGTTCCAATAGCACTGGTCGGGAAGTACTCGTCCCCATTCAAGGTACTCTGAGAGTTTAGGCGGAGCAGTTAAGTAGGTCTCAGTTAAAGTCTCAGCAACTGTATTTTTATCACATCATATGTAGATGGGGTATCCCATTTAGAGGCAACGGGGTCAGTCTCCAATACTAACCTCAATATTTCTGCTCCTGAATCAGGTGGATCCATCAGAAGAATAGATGACAGGAATTGTTCAATCAAATTTTCCTCTATTGCCCTCATTTAGGGAAGTGGGATGTGAGTTTTGGCCATAGCCTTAGTACTCATCTAGCCTGGAGGGCTTGATCCCTCACTGGTACAATTTGCCAGAGGAAATTATTGAACATACAGTCCAGCCAGTTCTTCTCGATCAAGCAGACCTACAGCTTCCGCACCAAACATGCTCAGTTCACAGCCTAGAATCTTTGGTTCAGGACTAAGGTGGTGGTGGAAAACTTTGCTTTCTTTTTCCACTTTAGGTTGCATTTCAGGGCTGCCACTTATGCCTTTGTGCATTCATGCTTTTTCTTCAATTTAAATAAATTGTTAAGCCTCCAATTCCAGCCTGGAATCAGGTTGTTCTTTACACCCTGGTTAAACCTCTTACAGAAGCTCCTCTAAGGTTCATATTTGGGAGGTTTATTTCTGTTGGCAATTTCATCAGCCAAGAAGATGGTGGAAATACAAGATCCATATCTCAAGGTTCATCAAGAGGACTCTCCTTTAAGATAGTTGCTCTAGATCCTTCTAGATCTCTCATCTAACATGAATGTACGTTAAGAAATTCATCTTTCAGATTCCTCATTCAGCTGATCAAGACAAGTTTCATCTACTGATCATTGGAGATCCAGGGTCCTTCAGGTCGGGTGACCAACAGCTTATAGAGAAGCATAAAACCCAACAAGCCTACTCTGCTTGGATTAAGAATACTGCTTCTAGATTTCAAGTTACTCCAGTTACCGGATAGAGTTACAACACACTCAGCCCTGTCCACTTAGTCGCTTGGGCAGAGAGAGAGAAAGCAAAAATATCTAATATGAAGAGCCTCTACATGGTCGTCTCCATGCATCTTTACAAAATAATTAAGTTGAGGTATCGGGTACTTGCAATTCAGCCTTCAGCAAACAAGTGATTGTTAGGCTGCATTTTGGACACCCCCCCCCCCCCCTCCGGCTTATTACTGCTTGTCAATTCCCAAGCAAATTTTCATCTTTATTTAGTCAATTTGTACTGCTGGGAGATGCATGAGGGTAGGCAGTCAGCACCCGTTATAGGGAAGGCAGGGAGACAGTACATACAGACAGCTGTCAGTACTGTGCTGCGCTGAACTGTTAAGGTGGACTTTCCTTAGCAGTGATCGTTTAGAGAGCCCTGCTGAGGGGCAACTGCTGAGTGATTTTTCTCCTGAAATATACAAATTCACTAAATAAACTATAATACAAAAACATTCCCTATCATTGTCCCTACACATTAGAAAAAAATAAAAATCAATGACAGTTACACTCTAAGCATTAGACAGTGCTTGTTGAAATCAATTGGCTGTCTGTGTATTGTACCGACATGCCAAGTCCTCCAGGGGAGAAACAGTCATTATAGCTGCTCTAATCAGGGGACCCTTCCCCCTCTATCATCTCCAAAAGACCTAGTAAAATGTTTCAATATGTAACATAGTAACATAGTTTATAAGGCCAAAAAAAGACATCTGTCCATCCAGTTCGGTCTGTTTTCCTACAAGTTGATCCAGAGGAAGGCAAAAAAAACCCTGTGAGGTAGAAGCCAGTTTTCCCCACTTTAGGGAAAAAAATTCCTTCCCGACTCCAATCAGGCAATCAGAATAACTCCCTGGATCAACGACCCCTCTCTAGTAACTATAACCTGTAATATTATTACCCTCCAGAAATATATCCAGGCCCCTCTTGAACTCTTTTAGTGAACTTACCATCACCACCTCCTCAGGCAGAGAGTTCCATAGTCTCACTGCTCTTACCATAAAGAATCCTCTTCTATGTTTGTGTACAAACCTTCTTTCCTCCAGACGCAGAGGATGTCCCCTCGTCACAGTCACAGTACTGGGGATAAATAGATGATGGGAGAGATCTCTGTACTGACCTCTGATATATTTATACATAGTTATTAGATCTCCCCTCAGTCGTCTTTTTTCTAAAGTAAATAACCCTAATTTTGATAATCTTTCTGGGTACTGTAGTCCACCCATTCCAGTTATGACTTTAGTTGCCCTCCTCTGAACCCTCTCCAGCTCTGCTATGTCTGCCTTGTTCACAGGAGCCCAGAACTGTACACAGTACTCCATGTGTGGTCTGACTAGTGATTTGTAAAGTGACAGGAATCTGTTCTCATCACGGGCATCTATGCCTCTTTTGATGCAACCCATTATCTTATTGGCCTTGGCAGCAGCTGTCTGACACTGGTTTCTGAAGCTTAGTTTGCTGTTTACTAAAATTCCTAGGTCCTTTTCCATGTCAGAGTTACCCAGTATTTTACCATTTAGTATGTACCGATGACTTGCATTATTCCTTCCCATGCGCATAAACTTACATTTGTCAGTGTTAAACCTCATCTGCCACTTCTCTACCAAAGCCTCCAGTCTATCCAGATCCATCTTTATGTATTTGTATACGTATTTTCTAAACTAGACAATGGGGGGTTATGTACTAAGTACTAAACCATTTTTTGGCATAGAAAAGTTGCACATTTTGTTGCAATTGCTGTTATGCAACAATATTTGTGACTTTTTAGCTTTTTCCGATACCTGCCCATTACACCAGAAATGTAGTCTAGCTCCTAGGTTGAGATATTTCTGTTCTGACACACCAACAGCAGAAGATGTGAGAAATTAAGAGGCGTGTATCTCTTTATAAATTAGTCAAATCTTTGCCACCACGGTTTTTACAAAGACCTGTGTGTGAAATGCCGGTCTTTAGTAAATAACCCCCAATATCTTTAACCTTTTATGTTAGGTTTTCATTTTTTTTTTTGCTTTTAGAAAGAACAAGCGGTAATTAAGCCGATACATTGTGTTCTGTTCCATAAAGAATCTTTGTCCGATCCCTCACAGATTCAAAAAATATAATTTCTTCCTTTACCAACTTCGAACACTGTGTTTTTTGGACATGGTAATTTATTCACTTAGCATTTTTCCATTAAACTGAACGACTTTCATTTGACTCTCATGTCACTTTAGATGCCGTGCAACAGATTGTTTTGATCAGCTGAAATTCAGAAATACTTTCAAATGTTACTTATTAGTTATCTTTGGAAAGTCATTATTTTCTCCTCTAATTTGTACTATGGTAAGAGATGTTAACAAGCATGGAGCGCAGAGAGGCAGGTCAAGCAATCCATGCACTCGATGATAATAAAATGTCTTTTAGTCTGCAGACTGTTCTCAAAAACGTCTAAAATTGGTTCTATTTTCTGCAATCTGTCTCAGGCTACATGGAAATTGGGGAGGCACTTCTTGTCTTTTGTGATTTTGTGTGTCTATGTTTTCCAATAAGACCATAACTATGTCTATACTACTACAAAATGAAATTGAAATTCCTGACCCCAATTTGAAAATTTACATTTTTATTTGGCAGAGGGAACTTTAGGCCAACTTAGACTTCTTTCACATCTCTGTGAAAGAAGAAAACTAGCAGGTTTCCAGCATAAATGCTGGCCTTCTGCTGGAAAAATAGCGCCACATGCAGTAACCTGGCGCGATTACCACACACTCCGTCTTTGGTTCTGTCCATTGTTTTTTCCAGCACTGAGTTGCTGCTGAGAACAGCTAATTGTTGGGAGTGTGGGAAGTCAGACACCGTGTGGTAAAAATGACCTATTAACTTTGTTCTGCTGGTCACTACAATTACAACTATATCAAATGTATATAGTTTTAACCCTTAGGATACCAGAGTTTTTTAGTTTTTGCATTTTTCTTCTCTATCTTCCTTGAGCCATAACTTTCTTTTTTTTTCGTTCACATATCCATATGGCTTAGTTTTTGCGGGACAATTTGTACTTTTTAAGACCACAATCTAACCCTTAGGATACCGGAGTTCTTTTCATTTTTTTCCCTTCTTTCTTAAACCATAAGTTTTGTATATTTCCATTCACATAGCTGTATGAGGGCTTATTTTTTGTGGGAAAAGTTGCACTTTCTAATGCCATCATTAATTATGATTAATTATGGCATACAATGTAGTGGGAAGCGTTAAAAAAATTCCAAATGGGGTGAAATTGGAAAATAAACGTAATTCCTCCATCGTTTTATGTTTTTTTTTCGCACGGCGTTCCATTTGGGGTAAAACCGACCCATTATCTTCATTCTCTGGGTCAGTACGATTACAACGATACCCCATACGTATAGGTTTTTTATGTCTAAATAGTGTAAAAATAAATTTCAACTTTGAAAAAAAAAAATTTTTACATCACCATACTCTGACTCCCATAACTTTTTTTATAGTTATGTCTACTGAGCTGTGTGGGGGATCATTTTTTGCAGGACGGACTGTAGTTTTTATTGATACCATTTTGGAGTGTATGTCTGTGTGCAAATCGGCCATTTTGACTCTTTTTTTCTGTTACGCCATTCGATGTATTGGAAAAATATTTTTACATTTTAATAGTACAGTCATTTTTGGACGCGGTGATGCCCATGATGTTTATATTATTTGTAATTTATGTACTTATGTATTTATTTTGTCATTTTACGTAAAAGGGGGTGATTTTAATTTTTTTAATATATTTTTTAAGCTTTTTTTTTACTTTTTTATGTTATTGTAGCTCATGTTTGAGGCTACAAAACTCATTATTTTTTTTTATTCTGAACATCATGATTTGCCTGTGCTGTATTCTCTTGTATATAGTCTTTGATTTAATAATAATCTGCAGACCACTTTGTAGACCTGATGTTTGACCTCTATATGGTCATCATATGGTGGTATTAGCTTTATAATTGATTGATGGTTGCATAAGCTTGTCCTATAATGAATAAGTGAGTGCTCAGCTGTCCCTGACCGTGTGATTAGGTGTTTCCATTTTTATTTTGCTCCTTGTATTTATGATATTGTTTAAACAATTAAGGGGGTGGTGTGGGGCATGAACGAGGAAAGTGAGAGTTACCACAGAGTGCATCACTTTATTTGTGCGATTTGGGAGGGGGGTCCTATATTTCAAATGAGCTGGTAGAGATTTTGTGCTAGGGCTACTTTTCAGTTCTAGTCCGGCCTTGCAACAGGGACCTTCCTGCTACAGGGGTGATTCTAGGCCTTCAGGCCACTAGGTATCAAGCTTGAGGTCTCTTACCACTTGGATACTCCCCCTATCTGAGTCAAGTATGTATAACAGGTGTGTTAGCTCCTCTTTGCCCCCGGCAGCCTTAATGCTTTTGTTGCTGCACCTGGCACTCCACTCACATCACTGTAGAGCCATCTGTTTTGCTCCAGCTGTCACTGCAAACTTTGCTTTTGATTATCACAGCTGCAGTGAACGCTTCTCCACTTTCTGTTCAGGGACCAACTCCAGGTCTGGTCTCTAAATTTCTCAGTGAATCTGGTCAGTGGCCTTTTTTTTTGGGTGTGGTCGGCAGGCCTATCATTGCTGCCGGTGAATGGACAGCTCATGGCATCCCTGCACTCCTTAAAGTTAGAGCAGACACTCAGCACCTGCTAGATTAGCCAGTCAGCTCCAGCAGGCCTTTCACTGACTTACATCTGTAGTACCCCAGATTAGGGTACATATGTAATGTTATTTAATATGTTTAATTAATTAATATGTTATTTAATAAGGTATTTAATACCTTTTAATGTCCCAAAATATCTCTGTGTGGATCAATCAGGGTTAAAAAAAATACTGATTCTGTGCCTGTAGGAAGTAAGGTGCTGGACTTGGCTCCACCCCTAGCTCAGTTAGTAGTGAGTTAGCTGAGGAAGTGAGAGGAAGCCACACGTGCTCACCTCTCAGAAAACTAGGCTTTCATCCCAAAAGATCACTAACTCTGAGAAATTTACTGAGAGAAGGCCATCTATCATTCACAGTACTCCAGGAAAAGAGAAAGGAAAGAACTAGAAGGTCCAGAATCTGCATGGTCGAGCACTTGAGCCAATCAGTAAGATATTTGCTGTTTACGGCTGACAGAGACTTTACTGCGGTGAAAGGGACATTGCTAAAACACCTTTCACTCTTGGACACAACTTAATCTTGTACCCTTTAGATGGGAATTACAGCCAATATTGCCAAGGTGTGCCTGGCATTACACTTTGCTAAGGTTCTGATCTTTCAAATGAATAACAATAGCTGTAATGCCAGGCATAGGGGCTACTAAACATACAGAGCTGAGCTGTATAGAGCAGTGTAAACAATAAAGAGGGCAAGCTGCTCCTTGAGCAGCACAGTCTCTTAACCCCTTCGCGCCCGGAGCTTTTTTCGGTTCTGCATTTTCGTTTTGCGCTCCCTGCCTTCAAACAGCCATAACTCTTTTATTTTTCTGTTCACATAGCTGTATGAGGGCTTGTTTTTTGCGGGACAAGTTGTACTTTCCAACGCCACCATTTAATATTGCATACGGTGTAGTGGGAAGCGGGAAAAAAATTCCAAACCGGGTGAAATTGCAAAGAAAACGCTATTCCGCTACAGTTCTACGGGTTTCTTATTTACAGCGTTCGATGTGCATTAAAACTGATCCATTACTTTCATTCTACTGGTCAATACGAATCCGGCAATACCTAATATGTATAGTTTTTCCTGCGTTTTCATAGTGATAAAATAATTAGAAAGTTGCCCTTTTTTTTTTTTTTCCTTGTCAAATCTTGACCCCTAGAACTTTTGGTATTTATGTGTACAGAGCTGTATGGGGGCTCATTTTTTGCGGGACGATCTGAAGTTTTTATTGATACCATTCTGGGGTGTGTATGACTTTTTGATCACTTTTTATTTAATTTTTTTTAGAAAAAAAAAGCGACAAAAAACGACAAATCGCCATTTGGACGCTTTTTTCCGCCACACAATTCGCCGTATTGGAATTTTTTTTTATATTTTAAAAGTACGGGCGTTTTCGGTCACGGTGATACCCATGATGTCTATATTTATTGTTATTTAGGTATTTATTTTTTACTTATACGGAAAGGGGGGTGATTTGAACTTTTACATCTTTTTTATTTTTTATATATTTTTTAACATTTTTTTTTAATTTTTTTTTACTATTAGAAAGCTCAAATATGGGCTTATAAATTGTGGCTTTTTTTTTTTTTCTTTATGAGCAATTCTGGGTTTTATAGACTCAGAAATCCATCAATTGCTCATTTCTTATCCTGGCCTGCCATCTAGTGGCCAGAATAAGAATTGCACTTTGAAAACTGTAATCCTCACCAGCGAGGATTACAGTTTTCATATGGTGTACAGACACCCCGATTGGCCACACGGGGTGTCTGTACACCACCCGGAAGCGAACGCTTCCGGGTTTAGACGCAACTAGATGCCGTGATCACGTGTGATCACGGCATCTAGTCACCCCGGAAGACGCCGCCGATGGCGGTAAGTAGCGGCAAGTCTCTGCTGTTAGAAACAGCAGAGACTTGCCGGCCATGACGCCCGCCGCACCCGCGAGCGGGCGCCATGTGCCCGCATCGCCCCAGCGCCGTACATGTACGGCGCTGGTCGCGAAGGGGTTAAAACAGATGATGGCTAACCTCCAGCAGTGGTGAAACTATGACTCCCAACATGCTCTATTCATTTCTGTGGAGTTATTAGAACAACCAAGCAAGTGTGCATCTTGGGAATTGTAGTTTTACCACAGCTGGAGTGCCGGAGGTTAGCCATCACAGGCCTATCCTAAACATAGGCCATCAACTTTAAGGAACCAAACCCCTTTAATCCTAAAATGCTATAATTCTGGCACTCTTCAGCCAACACTAGGGGGAGCTCACTGTATACAGATTTAAATAGCTCATGTTGAACTCGATCATATATCTGTCTTCACTTAGCCTACAGTATAACTATACTTGCTAACTTTTGAAGCAAATGAAGCAGGAGGGAAGAAGTTGTTATGTGCTCAGCATGATGACAGAATTTTTTCCAGCTTGCATCCATGCCTGGTTACACATACCACATCCCACCTCCTTTACTGACACAAACCATCACTCAAGTCCCATTTTCTTGTATGTCCCACTCCTTTAACACCCTCTCAGTGTGTGCCTGGGACTTTATCTAATGATGCAAATCCCAGCACAACACACATTTAGAGCAGCTTTCAGAGGGACTTTCCCAGAATTCTCCCAGGAATTCCAGGAGAATTTCAAGTATCCTTATAACTTCCCTAGTGTTGGATGATGATAGATAGAATATTATTAATAATTTGGTGGAGGCTGGTTCAGTGGGAACTTAATTTTGTGGGGTCTTTGAGGGCAGTACCGCCAGTATTATCTTGATGATGACCAATCTCATTTTGTGATTTTCACTGGTCAAAGTAAAGAGTCTCCGGGTTGATTGCTCTATGTACCGGGTGCTAGAACAGTTGAAATAGGTTTAGCTTTGGTTAAAAAGAAGTACCGCTTTCTGAACAGCTAAATTACTGCATGTTCCAAAACGGGCAATGTGGAAAGCAGTTCTAGAATATAATTTGTAGCAATTGTGAGTGTGATGTGTAGCGAGATGGCAGTCATTATATAGCATTATTGTCATATGATTTTCCTGAAATCAAGTGAAAGCTTCAAGCACGCGGCGTAATGGTTTATTTAGCACAAACAGAAATCTAGAATGCAAGGTTTGTTTTTACAATATCGATCTGCAGCTTAAATCACCCCGACACCTATCATCTCTGTACAAAAGAAGAATGAAAAGCGCAAGACGCTGCTAAAAAAAAAAAAAATCACATAAGAAATCTGCACGGTGGACGGCTCTCCAAGGAAAAAAGCAAAAAAACAGAGGGCCTTGTCTTCTGTATCAAGCATCTGATTTACCAGGGTATGTATGTAATAATTCAGAGCCTTGTCTCAATACTCATCTCTGCTCCTCAACTGTCTTTGATTTTTCTTAGTCAGGGGCATAGCCAGGGGTGCACCTAGTCTTTCTGCTGCCTGAGGCGAAAACCGAAACGGCGCCCCCCCTTCCCTTTCCAATTCCAATTTCTTAACCTAACCCCTTCCCGTCTGCCCATAGCCCTTCAGCTGCCCCCCTCTTGCCCCTACCTGGTGCTGCCTGATGCGATCGCCTCACCTGGCCTCATTGATGGTGCACCCCTGGGTATAGCTATATAGGGTAAGGAGGGATCGTCCTGAGCCTTGGTTCCTGAGGCAGCCCAAAGGTCCCTTTAAGGGCTCATGCACACAAACATTTTTTCTTTGTCTGTGTCTGGAACCATTCATTCCAGTGGGGCCACAAAAAATGGAAATGTATCCATATGTCTGCATGTCTGTTCCGTAGAACTTAGTGGTAAATTGTTAGAAAGTCAGGAGGGGAGTTCTATGATTATCTACTAGAGAACAAGGGACTACATGTAGAATTTTCTAGTGTCTAGCTGCATAGCCAGGCTTAATATGCACAGAAATGTTACTGCTTAATTTCATATTGTGTCGCTGCCGCAGTCTCCGGTATGCTCCTGTCATTTTCTAATCTATGACCTTCTGATTGCTTCTTCTTTTCTGCTTCGAGTTTCCAGGCGAAATGACAATAATCTCTGCAGATCTCTCTCCATTGCTGCTCTTCAGGAGAGTTAACACAATATGTAATTTATTTTTGCTCTCTGCAGATGATGGTTGCTTCTCTATCTGTTCACAGGTGCAGAGCTATTGGGGGTGCACAAATAGCAGTCGCTATAGGGACCTGCTGCCTGAAGGAGCCCAAAAACCCCTTTGTTATATATAATGAGACATCTACCAAACGGCACATGATAAGTAAGGGGAAACTATTCCAGTTTTTGCACTGGGGCCCAGAAGTTTCTAGTTACTACTCTGTCTCTGCAAGTTTAAGTCAGCAGTCTGATGGATTACATGATTTAAAACTATAATTTGGTATTTTTGGACTGTGGTTCTCAGGTTAAAGTAAAGTGAATGGGAGAAATATTTATGGTCTCCAATATTATCCACCATAATAATCAACTGACAAATATAATTACCTTCATTTGTACTATTTTCTTATTTAAAGGGAGTCTTTCACCTGTTTTTCGCCTATATAACTAACAGCAGTGCCCCACAGAAGATTGCAGACACACCCCAGACATACCTGGGTGCACTTTGTGCCTTTATTCCATGTTCAGAAAAAGCACTTTTATTCTGCAGGAAAACAGCTCCCAAGTGCCCAGCTGAAAGTGAAACTAAAAACAGCTTTCTCTCCCAACTTGATTTCTAACAGCTATATCTTCTGATATACTGGATATAATGCTGTGATTGGAATGCCATAAAGCTTGGAATGCCAGCTTTCAACAAAGGTCAGAACCATTTTTCTATCTGCTACCAATCCCAACATATGAGCTGCTAAAGCAGCCCTCCCCTCTTCAGTCTGGTTTGCTTTGGGCATTTGCAGCAGCAGAGCCGGGTACTTGGGAGCTGTTTTCCTGCAGAATAAAAGTGCTTTTCCTGGACATGGAATACAGACACACAGTGCACACAGGTATGTCTGGGATGTGACATGTAATACAGACACACAGTGCACACAGGTATGTCTGGGATGTGACATGTAATACACACACAGTGCACACAGGTATGTCTGGGATGTGACATGTATTACAGACACACAGTGCACACAGGTATGTCTGGGATTAGAGTTGAGCGAATCCTAAAAGATTCGGGGGTTCGGAATTCGGCCCGAATCCCACCGCGGGATTCGTGGGTTCGGGCCGAATCACGAATCCCATTAAAGTCTATGGGAGACCCGAATATTTTTGCAGGGGCCAAAGGTTCTGCACAGTCAAGTTTGCCCCAACTTGTGAAAACCTCAGAAAATGATGGAAACACCTTGGAAATGGATAGGAAACACCAGGGGCAGCATGTAGGGATGCCTCTGAGGCTCCCTAATTGCACCATTTTTTCTAAATCTGGCCAATAGTCTGGTGATGACCCCAAGGCAATTTTCAGGGACACGGTAATGGTGACCCACTTAAAAATGCTGCCTGACAACCTGGCGGTGAACCCCCTGATTGTCTGTCTTTCAATAAGATTGCAGTGTAAAGCATGGTGGTGAACCTCAGTAATAAGATTGCAGTGTAAAGCATGGCGGTGAACCTCAGTATGACTTTTTAGATGGAGATTGCATGTGGTCACGTACTCCCTGGAACCCCACAGTCACCCCTTCTCTGATGTGCTACCCCAGAACATTCTCTGCCCCAATTCGCAAGACCTTTTGCAGTCTCAGTGTGCTGACAGTGGGGATTTACCAGTGTTGTCTGAGGAGGTGGTGGACAATGGCGAGACACAGGTGTCGGGGGGTGAGTTAGTTGTATGGGAAGCAAGTTACAGTGGGGACTCCTTGGGGGGACTTTCTCATGATGGGACAGATTCAACTTGGGTGGATCAGGCACAGGAACAGACCTTTTTTTTTGTGTGTGTTTATTTAACTTTTATTTAGCACAAATAACCACTGAGATATTTATTCGTTCTCTTCGCTGCGCAGTCTGGCGTTGGGGTTCGTCACTTTGATGGCGAGCTGTGCCGCTCTCTCCACAATGGTCTTTCGGTTCTTTGAGGAGACATTGTGGGCGATTTCTGCACAGAAGGACTTGTTGCTCATCAACAGAACCTCGAGCTCCTTGACATTGTGGACCAGGAATTTGCGGAACCCTGTGGGCAGCATGTGTTTGGTCTTCTTGTTGCTACCGTACCCAATGTTGGGCATCAGGACAGTGGCGTAACTACAACTAGCTGGGCCCCACAGCAAATCTTTGAACGGGGCCCCCACAGCAACTTCTTCACAACCCCCAACTTACATGCAACCCTCATTCTTGTGCCTAGTCAAGGTTGGGCTCTCTCAGACAAGGCTGGCAGCTGCTCAGTCTGTTCCTAGAGTGTCAGTGTATATAACGTTTGTATATACTTTAGGGGCCCCTGACAGTAAAATGTTTTAGTCTTCCTCCTGAAGAGGCCCCTTGTGGGTCTGGGCCCCAAAGCAGCCGCTTCCCCTGCTTCCCCTATAGTTACACCCCTGCATCAGGATCTGCCCTTTGAACCTCCTGCGAGCTCTGTTGTCAGTACCTCTGGGTTTACGCCAGTTACGCTTAATCTTTACATAACGGTCTGATTGGTGGGGGATGAACTTCTTCGTCCGCTTCTTGACGATCCTGGGCTTAATTAGGGGCCAGAGAGCCGCCATGAAACCGGTTTGGAGCGTCTGCCTTCTCCGCAGACAGCCCGAGGAAGAGAGCGGAACAGATCAATTTTAAGTGTGAGGCAACATCAGCACCACAACCGCTTGGGAGAGGCAGTGGGCATTGTGTTTAGAAAGGCTGATGGGCTTCCGTCAGCACTGTGTGTATAGAACCCCATGGCCTTTCCTAAAAAATTTGGTTACAAAGCCGCATGACTCCTGAAAAATTGTTATTAGAAAGACGGATGACTTTACTGAAAATTTGTTATTAGAAAGACGGATGACTTTACTGAAAATTTGTTATTAGAAAGACGGATGACTTCCCAGAAAAATTGTTATTAGAAAGACGGATGACTTTACTGAAAATTTGTTATTAGAAAGACGGATGACTTCCCAGAAAAATTGTTATTAGAAAGACGGATGACTTTACTGAAAATTTGTTATTAGAAAGACGGATGACTTTACTGAAAATTTGTTATTAGAAAGACGGATGACTTCCCAGAAAAATTGTTATTAGAAAGACGGATGACTTTACTGAAAATTTGTTATTAGAAAGACGGATGACTTTACTAAAAATTTATTAGAAAGACGTATGACTTTCCTGAAAAATTGTTAGTAGAAAGACGGATGACTTTCCAGAAAAATTGTTGCATATGCAACTCAGATGAAGAGGAGGAGGAGGAAAGCGAGCGATTTAGGAGGTAGCCTGAGGTGGGGATGAGAACTGGGGGGATATCCATGACCTGTTCATCTTGATGAACGCGAGGATGTCAGTGTTGTCGGTGGACAGGCGCGTCCGTTTGTCCGTAATGATACCCCCGGCGGCACTAAAAACCCTTTCAGACAGTACACTTGCAGCTGGGCAGCAAGCACCTCAAGAGCGTACTGCGCAAGTTCTGGCCACCTGTCCAGCTTGGTCAGCCAGTAATTATATGGCGTGGAGTTATCGGTCAGGACGTTGGTCTGGTCCGCGACATACTCCCTCACCATCTTGCGGTACTGTTCCGCCCTGCTCTGCCTGCCCTGTGGCTGTGTCGCAGTGTCTTGCTGGGGTTTAAGAAACTTGGCAAAAGCATGGAATAGTGTACCCCTGCCCTTGGCGCCTACACCGACTTTCCCCCTCCTCTCCTCTCCAATTTCGGCCACTGCAGTCCGCCCCCTGTTGCTCGACTGGTCTGGAAAGGCCTGTAGCAGTTTCTGAACCAGGGCCTTGTGGTAGAAAGTGACTCGGGTGCTCCTTTCCTCCACGGGTATTAGTTGGGCAAAGTTGTCCTTGTAGTGTGGGTCAAGGAAGGTGTACACCCAATAGTCATTGGTGGACAGTATCGTCTTGACCCGGGGATCACCACAAAGAAAGCCAAGCATAAATTGTGCCATGTGCCCTACTGTGCCAACACGCAAGCCTTCAGCCTCCTCACTTAGCGGACTCTCTATCTCCTCCTCCCCCCCTTCCTCCGACCCCAATTCATCCTCCTCAGCCCATACCCGCTCAACAGGTAGCATGGAATCACCCCCTGATGCATGGTGCCCAAGAGTTTCTTCTTCCTCCTCAGCCGCCTCCTCCTCCTCAGTTCCTCAGTTTATTATATTTATTATATTATTATAAAATTTATTATACACACTTTGCCCAACTGAAACGTAAAACCACAGATCAATACGGTAACTATACGCTGTTAGGTATATGGCACCCTGATGAGATGTATCATCTATGAAAGCTCAGTCAGAATAATTGTACTATATAGAAATATATTTTGCTGCAATTCTTTTCAGACCTATCCAAAAAAATTTATTATACGCACTTTGCGCAACTGAAACGCAAAACCACAGATCAATAAGGTAACTATACGCTGTTAGGTATATGGCACCCTGATGAGATGTACCGTCTATGAAAGCTCACTCAGAATAAACGTACTATATAGAAAGATATTTTGCTGTAATTCTTTTCAGACCTATCCCAAAAAAAAAATATGGGCACTTTGCACAACTTAAACGCAAAACCACAGAGCAATACGGTATCTATACGCTGTTCGGCATATGGCACCCTGATGATATATTCCGTATTCACAGCACCGTCTATGATAGCTGAGCTCACTCAGATTAAATGCACTATATAGTTAAATATGCTGGTGCAATTCTTTTCAGACCTATCCCAAAAAAAAAATATGGGCACTTTGCACAACTTAAACGCAAAACCACAGAGCAATACGGTATCTATACGCTGTTAGGTATATGGCACCCTGATGAGATGTACCGTCTATGAAAGCTGAGCTCACTCAGAATAAACGCACTATATAGAAAGATATTTTGCTGTAATTCTTTTCAGACCTATCCCAAAAATAAAATATGCGCACTTTGCACAACTTAAACGCAAAACCACAGAGCAATACGGTATCTATACGCTGTTCGGTATATGGCACCCTGATGAGATGTATTCCGTATTCACAGCACCGTCTATGACAGCTGAGCTCACTCAGATTAAATGCACTATATAGTTAAATATGCTGGTGCAATTCTTTTCAGACCTATCCCAAAAAAAAATATGTGCACTTTGCGCAACTTAAACGCAAAACCACAGAGCAATACGGTATCTATACGCTGTTAGGTATATGGCACCCTGATGAGATGTACCGTCTATGACAGCTGAGCTCACTCAGAATAAACGCACTATATAGAAAGATATTTTGCTATAATTCTTTTCAGACCTATCCTATCATGCACAGGAATATATCTGTTTAAGATATGTATAGTTTGTGCCTGTGTACCAGCTCTGCACACAAAGGCTGACAGCATACACTGTAGTTTCCTTCAGAGAATCAATTGCTTTTTAACAGACTGTTGTGGCTTTCTTTTCCTACACAGAATACAGGCTGATAGTATATACTGTTTTTCAGAGTAAAGATAGTCTTTAAAAAGACTTTTCTTGTTCCTAACTCCTAAGTTCTAACTGCCTGCTGCACACACTACACGAGCTAACTCTCCTATGTCTTATCTGATCCCCTTCCCAATGCAGAATGAGGCTGAGGCTGCAGATCCTAGACTCCCTACCATAGGTCAATTTCGGTCACATGTCACTGCCAGCCAATCAGTGCTGGGGAGACATAGGGGCTGTTACATCACAGCAGGCGTTCCCACAGGCTTACCTTTGCTGCTGATTGGCTGAAAAAAACGGGCATTTCACGCGGGCAGTGACACACGGATAGTCACGAGTCCGCGCTGCCTCGTGATGCCGAGCCAAAGCGGGCAATATTCGAGCGAATCCCGAATCTTGCTGCTTCGGCTCGCTCATCACTATCTGGGATGTGACATGTAATACAGACACACAGTGCACACAGGTATGTCTGGGATGTGACATGTAATACACACACACAGTGCACACAGGTATGTCTGGGATGTGACATGTAATACAGACACACAGTGCACACAGGTATGTCTGGGATGTGACATGTAATACAGACACACAGTACACACAGGTATGTCTGGGATGTGACATGTAATACACACACAGTGCACACAGGTATGTCTGGGATGTGACATGTAATACACACACACAGTGCACACAGGTATGTCTGGGATGTGACATGTAATACAGACACACAGTGCACACAGGTATGTCTGGGATGTGACATGTAATACAGACACAGTGCACACAGGTATGTCTGGGATGTGACATGTAATACAGACACACAGTACACACAGGTATGTCTGGGATGTGACATGTATTACAGACACACAGTGCACACAGGTATGTCTGGGACGTGTCTGCAATCTTCTGTGGGGCAGTGCTCTTAGTTATATTTTTGAAAAACAGGTGAAAGACTCCCTTTAAGGGGTATTTCGATTGCTGAATGTTACAGCATATCACAAGGACTCCTATATGTTCCACGCACATTGGGGTCTAGCTCTGTAGTTCCTTCACTCTCCAGATTAGTGGGGGTCCTGAAAGTCAGAGCTCCACAGATTAGCAAATGGTGGCATATCCCAGCAAGAAGTCCACACTCACCCTTAAAATCTATTAACAGGAAATTCATTGTTAAACCAGACACAATGCCTTGTAGGGCTAAGTCAGCTGAATGTAGCGATACCTTTCCCTTAGCAATCCGTCACTTCATTACATAGTTACATAGTTAATATGGTTGAAAAAAGACATGTCCATCAAGTTCAACCAACACCTCTGTGGGTCAGCTGTGTGCGCCGTCTCCATTCTCTCTTTCTGCTCTGCTGCTGCTTTGCCATAGACATTATGACATTTAATTTTAAGCCCGTTTTTAAACTACCTACAATTCCTGTTGTGACCACGTCCTGAGGTGACTATTCCACAGATTCACAGTTCTTGCAATAAAGAAGCCTTGTCACCTCTGGAGACAGAACTTTCACCATATTTTCATACAGCCCACTTATATATTTGTATAGGTATTTTATAAACAGCTTCCATAGACTGTACAGTACTACATAGCTTAGTGTCATCTGCAAAAATAGAAATGGTGCTATTATCCCGTCCTCAATATCATTAATAAATAAATTAAATAACAGAGGACACAGCACTGAACCTTGGAGTACACCACTTATAACCCCAGACCAGTCTCAACTCTCTGGACGCATTCCTTTAGCCAGTATTTAATCCAATTACAAACTGTACTTTCCAAGCCTATAGACATTATTTTAACTATTAAACATCTATGAGGGACCTTATCAAATGCCACTGAAAAATCAAAGAACACTGCATGTACAGCCCCCAACCCCAACCAATATCAGCTCATTTCAGTCTAACCAGCATAGCTGCACCCTCCCCATTAATGTGCCTTTAGCTGACAGAAAAATCAACCCAGTTCTTCATGAAACCAAACCCTTCATTCATCTTGAACATTATCTATCCTGGACCTTCCATCTCCCCCTAACTTTGTCATTGGTTTATTCTTGAGAAAAATTACTTTTAATCCATATTCAAATAAATAGTTAAGTGCACTGAGGGTGGGACGAAGCCACACTCTTCCTGCTTCCTCTGCCAGCCCCTCCCTCTCCTTCTTCATTGACAGAGCCAGATGACAAGACTACTCAGGACAGGAACTTGGCCCTGTCAATCAAGAAAGAGAGAGAGGGGCTGGCAGAGAAAGCAAGAGGAGCAAGGGTGCCCATGGCTTAGGCCTTCCCTTGGTTCTCGATAAGCCATGCCACTTTCCCATTAAATCACACCCCAATGACAAGTTAAACGCTGTGGATTTTCTAAAACTCGATGCTCCAAAATTGCACCTAATTGTGGCAGTTGCACCATATTTTGGCACAATTTATGACAATGTCTAGATGCACTCACATTAGTAAATGTGGACCCATACATCAGTCAGTAAATGGTTGACAGAGGAGGAGAAAGTAATCTGAACCAGACTGCTGCTACAGAAAGAGGTACGTAGTGTCTATGCTGTGTTGCTCATCTCTGTATAATTGTCAGTTTCTGACATCACAGTATGATGCTTATTCAAATAGTCTTTACAGTAATAAAACTGCAGCTAGTCTGCTGTAGCTAGTGGCAGTTGGAGGATGGAACTGAGCATGTCCTTCAGTCTGAGCAAAAAAAGAGCAAACAGCAGGAGGCGATATACAGATAGATTTCATTGAATAACTCAGTAGCTATTATGCATTTAAATTACATGCAATTACAAAAGTATTTAGATCTAGGTGCTGGTTTGAAAACTGTAAAATATTATTAGTGGGGCAAGCCCTTTAAAGTTATAGCTCTCAGAATGTAGCTCTCAAAATTTAAAAGCAGAATACTGTGTCCTTCAGACCCAAAATAAGCTGTATCCTTAAGAGTCTTTTCCGGGATTATTATAGTTTTAACAGAGATGCTCATGTAGTTGCCTACATCATATGCATCTTCCTCATATTCTAGCACCGACCCTAACAACACTGACTAGTTTATTGCTCCTCCCACCCAACTGGTTACACAGACACTCTCCTATCACTGCCCCTGTTGCACTGCTTCACTCCCCTATCACCCATGGACATAACATCACAGGAAATAAGAAAGAGCTTCATAGACATGATCATGTGACCACAGCCCAGAAAGGGAGATAGGAGCAATAAAGGTAAAAGAAATACATTACAAAATTGCAGATACTTTCATTAAAGATTATTTTAAAGGAGGTCAATGGAAAGCGGAAAACTCTTTTAAAGGGGTTGTACCACAAAAATATTCTACATTTTTCAAACCAACACCTGCATCTGAGTACTTTGGTAACTGCGTGTAATTACAAATTTTGTATAGCTATGGAGCTACTGTATTCAATAGCACCACCTGCTGTTTATTCTTTTACTTATTTCTCCATCCACCTCACTGAGGTGGTCGCACACGCTCAGTTTGGATCTTCAACTTCTGTTAGAAGTTGTGGCAGTTACAGGGAAAGACACATACCCTGGGCTGCCAGCTAATAAATCTAGCAGAGTAATTGGAGAAATAAATGGAGAGATATCTGGACTTATACAGGGCTGGTTCTAGCTTTGTTGAAATATATTGTCATGTACGATATGATGTCTGAGTTTAATGTTTTACTTCAATCATGTCGTAACACCATTTAAGGGATTAAGCAGGTATTTACACAAGACCTTGTTTTTCATAGATTTGTTATTTTTCTTGACAGTAATTTTCATAATCATAGCACTGGTTACACTGGTCTTTATGTACTATAGAAAGAGAAGGCAAACAATATGCAGATTAGAAAAACCAACTAGCCATTCGCCCTACACCTCATGTTTACGTAAATCAAATAATTTCTACCAACCTATTAATGTGTAATTACATCATCATAATTAATTATATGAGGGCAGCGCAGCAAGAAGGGCACATAAACAGTTCTCGGAAGCCCATTCAAAAGTTATCTAAATGTCTGTATCTCCTCTGTCACAGGAGAGCTTATCATTACCAGCATCTCACAATGCAGCTACTGTAGACATCTAATATCACCCTGGCCTCCTAGAACACAAAATAACAAAAAGGCAGAATAAAGGAGCAGACACCAGTATAAAGGTTCATACAAAGCGATACATCTGTGATAATACAATGCTTCAGGTTTACAGTTCCTATACATACACCTTGTGAAATTAGACTATAATTATAGAAATAATAAACACAGTAACGTCACCATACAGGCATAATAAACACAGTGATGTCACAGTACAGGGATAATAAACACAGTGATGTCACAGGACAAGGACAATAAACACAGTGATGTCACAGTACAGGGATAATAAACACAGTGATGTCACAGGACAAGGACAATAAACACAGTGATGTCACAGTACAGAGATAATAAACACAGTGATGTCACAGTACAGGGATAATAAACACAGTGATGTCACATTACAGGGATAATAAACACAGTGATGTCACAGTACAGGGATAATAAACACAGTGATGTCACAGTACAGCGGTAATAAACACAGTGATGTCACACTACAGGTATAATAAATAGGGATGAGCGAATCGACTTCAGATGAAACATCCGAAGTCAATTCGCATAAAACTTTGTTCTAATACTGTACGGAGCCGGAGCTGTTTGACCACAAGATGCTGCTATTTCCTAAGCATAACAAAAAAGGGCTGCATTCCTAGATTCATCTGATGTTAAAAAAAACTCTCAGGGGTGGAGTTACAGAGCCTGGAAAGGAAGTGAAGGATCCTCCATCTTAGAGTGAAACTGAGAGGACACTGAGGACCTGTGTGAGGAGAGAATCCATTGACATCCAGGTGTGGGAGGATCCTTCTGTGACCAGAGCTGTAGCCAAGTGAAGTTGTTCGTCTCCAAGACCCTGATCCTGTCCAGAGGAAGGTGGATTGCTGCCAGGAACGCTGATGAGAGCTGAGGAGCAAATCAGCATACACTGCAGTACTGCATGCTTGTTGGAGAAGCCTTTGTTAAATTCACAGTCACCAGCTGATACAGAGCCAGATCGGTAAGACTGATCGGCACACACCTCACTACAGTGTCGGTACCTAGGATCCTAGAGACTGAGACCAGGCGTTAGGGTTTCTGTTTGTGTCAGGCCACAAGGATAGTTAACTATTCATTACAAGGACTGCACAGTTAAAGTTACAGTTCACACTGGAGAGCTGATAAGCAGGGGCATAGCTTTTAAAACAACTGTGACTGTTTTAGCTCAGCCCGCCGGCAGGTAAATTACCGCTCTTATCTCCAGCATCCACTGGAGGGCATCGCACTGTGCAGCACAAGGGTCTCAGCCTCCTGGCTGAATGTATGTAAATTTAATTGTGTGTTCCCAGCATTTGTGTCCATGCTCATTACCACATTTAAGTAAAATACTGTTTTGACAAGAAGTAGTGTTAGAGTTGCTGTCCTCATTCGTGACTTCGCTAAATCCTGGGGAGCCTACCTCGGTATACGGCTTACACTTCTACTGTCCCTCCAACTGAAGCCTCACAGTTCCTGTGCTGTAAGTCTCCATGAGAGGTGAGACCGATAGAGAAAATACTGCAGCCAGTGTGGGAGGAGCTGTCAGGGGACAATACTGCAGCCAGTTGAGAAATTTTACTACTACTACTCAGAGTGGTCCTGCTATGTTGACTCCTTTTAGTTCCCCACAATAATAATTTTCCATATTAACTCCACAACAACCAAGCGCCGTACATGTCATTATACTCATTACCCATTGCAGTCACTCTTCCCATGAACTGGCCACAGGATGTTCTATTGCTACTTACTTCACGGTCCTCCTTTTGTCACATATAGTCTTATCCTCATGCCTAATATAATTATTAGTATCAACAGGTCACTGCCTTCCACAAAGTCAGCGCACATATTTCCCTCTGCTGTCATCATTCCCATGAACTTAGTAGATGGTCTTCTTAAGCCACTCATTTAATGGTACTTTACATGGATGGGCAGGTCACTGTCTCCTTCAAAATCAGTATATACAGCAGCAGAAGATGAGCATACTGATCTACAGCCAGCATTGATCAAAAGAAAATGAAAAATGATTACTATAGGTAAGTGAAAGAAAAAAAATGCATGATAGAACACTGTGAATATGGTTTTATATAAAACAAATCTAAGTGCAGTTTGACCCAGAGGCATAGCTATAGTGGGAGCAGGGTCAAAGGTTATACCTGGGCCTTAGATCCTGAGGAGGCAAATGACTACAAATGGCCACTTATAAAGGCACATAGTTGGTGGGAGCTTCTCCACACATATTTGTAATGGATCACAAGAGCTTCAAGTTACAACTTGACCTTCTAATTTCTAGATAACTTAAAGCCTGATGATACTGAAGATGGTTGAAGATTGTCTTCTCAGTTATTTTCTGTTAGGCGTAGGTTACAAATTCATTGGAAGGTTAATTACCGCCTAAAATCACAGATGCAATTTCCATATATAGAGAGAATTAAACAATGTTATAACATGTCTAATTTGGATGATTTTCTAATAATGTGAACTGGAAAACAGAAATCTATGATTTGTGCCAGATGATACAGATCTATAAAATGAATCCCCCTCCCCCGCTAATTAGAAACAGATGGAAAATGAAATGTAATTTAAATACAAATCTTACAGTCACTTATACTAAAAGAAGAGGTAGCCAAATGCATGTATTTCACAGCAAGGAACATCTAAAATTAACAAATAGCATTACTATAAATTCTTCAAATCAAGCTTCGTGCATAATGCAATTTGCTGAAATGCCGTGAACCGTGTTTCTTCAGCTCCATCTCAAATAGATGGAAAAACACATCTATTGAAGTTATGGAATATCATATTTATATTTGCAATGTGCCAGCCTGCGTGGGAGGGGTGGGTGGAGAGGATGGAATTGGGGGCGGTGGCAATTAGGGTGGCTGTAGTCCTCACAGTGACTAACCCTGCTCCATCGCTCTGCCACACACTAATGGGAAGGGCACAACCCTTTTTCCTCTTGGTTCACATCCTGAATTTTGGGGTCTCCTGCCTGGAGGTGGCCTTTGGTGTTAGATAAGCAGTGGGTTGCAAGGCAAGAGAACAAGTGGACCGGATCAGGTATGAGGACAAATGACCAGTCCAGCTTGGTTAAAGCAAAATATAGTCTCTTTTCTACTGAGCTGATGATGAGTGGCACAGGACAAGTAATGGGCACAGTTATGTATCACAGGCTTTTCCCAAAGGCTGAGTATAGGGGGTGGAAATGGTAAAAGTCTCCTCCAAGTCTCTCTCTATCTGTACAGTGCAATCTTGCAGACTGACCAAAGGGGTGCAATTACTGTTACTATTTCTCTGCAATGCTTTACTGTGAGATGCAGTCCTAGAACAGATGGGCAGTCCATTTCAGTACTGTGGAAGCAAATACCTCAGTCCACTTGCAGTGAAGTCTACAGCCAAAATGTTAAAAAAAATGATAATCAGACATCATATAGTACATGACAATCTCTTTCTAACACATCTAGAACCAGCCCTGTACCTCACATGGATCCAGAGATTTCTCCATTCATTGCTCTGCTAGATTTATATCAAACTGACAGCCAAGGGGAGTGTCTTTTCTGCTGCAGCTCAGGGGGCGTGTCTCAGATCTCCCCATCACAGCTCAGGAGGTGTGTCTCAGCTCTTCCTATCACAGCTCAGGGGGCGTGTCCATGCTCTCCCCATCACAGCTAAGGAGGCAGTTGAAGGATGAAACTGAGCATGTGCGGCCATCTCAGTGAGAAGAACAAAGAAATAAGGAAAAAAACAAACAGCAGGTGGTAGCTATACAAAATTTTTAATTACATGCAATTACAAAAGTATTAAGATCCAGGTGCTGATTTGAAAACTGTATAATATTTTTTGTGGGACAACCCCTTTAAATCCCAGCAGCATGCTCCACCCACTTATAATCTGTACTGTGCATTACCCAGTGTATCCATTTGGCCTGGAGTATACCCTTAATTTTCATGTCTTAAATCGGACTCACTGGTAATACAGTATATAATTCCCAGTGCAATGAGTTATATAGAAAATCACAATTAATATCATAATAATCTAATTCTGACAGGTTGATTGAACAATTACGAACCAGAATAGACTGCAATAAAGTCACATTTCCAATGCAAAGATAAAAAATAAGGGAATAATTAGTGGTCCTGCCTCAATACTGCTCACATAAACATGAATAGATCATCAAGAATCCGCTACGTTTACCGCCAATTATTTCACTTTGATTGGATATTTCTGGAAATCTATTATTACAGAGCAGATTTTCCAGTTGATGCAGGGATGATGCCTGGAGGATAGGCAAAGCTATTGTATCTAATGATATGAATAGATTATGTCTACATTCGAGATGACATCTCCATATTGTAAATTATTTAACCTCCCCTCCTCTTGAAATGACAGAACATCAGGTGAAGCGACACTCGTTTATCGAAATGTCTCATTTCCAGGGCCACGTCTCACATTTCCATGATAAATGACATATTGTCCAGAACATGGTATTTATCGTACATCTCCAGCCACCTGCACATTTTCATTTGTATAAACCCAGCCATAGGAAATTAAATCCAAATTGCAGCAGGGAGGAAATGTACGAATTAATTGATAAACTGCAGACAAACCACTGGGAGCTTCAGTGTGATCAGAATTGTGTATCAGTCACAGCTGAAATTGCATTTCCTCCTTTTGGCTTTGTAGAAAAAGTCAAGTAATTAGTGGGTAGAATGGGATTTTTAAACTTTAGAGTGATGCTTTGATTTTGCTCCTTTCCCCTATAAAAAATGTATATTTTTGCAAATTTATTAAAAAGGAAAATCTAAAATTTTGCATGGACATAAGTATTCAGACAGTTTGCTATGAACTTGAAATTCTCTGAGATGTTTGTACACCTTGATTGGAGTCCATCTATGGTAAATTCAGTTGATCGGACATGATTTGGAAAGACTCATCCCTGTCTATTGACAATGCATATCAGAGCAAAAACCAAGCCATAAGGAGGAAAGAACTGCCTGTAGAGCTCAGAGACAGGATTGTGAGGAGGAACAGATCTGGAGAAGGGTACAAAACATTTCTGCTGCATTGAATGTTCCCAAGAGAAAAGTAGCCTTCATAATTCTAAAAATGGAAGAAGTTTGGAACAACCAGAACTGTACCTAGGGCTGACTGCTCTACCAGACTTAGTAAAGGGGGAGAAAGGCATTGGTAAGAGAAGTGACCAAGAACCCAATGGTCAGTCAGAGTTCCAAAGTGTTCCATGTGTGCAGATGGATGAAACTTCCAGGAGGTCAACCATCTCTGCACAATTCCTCCAATTTGGGCTTTATGCCACAAAGAAGCCTATCATCAATAAAAGACACACGAAAGCCCACCTGGAGTTAAAAAAAGCACCTAATGGGCTCTCAGACTGTGAGAAACAAGGTTCTCTGGTCTACTGAAATCAAGATTGAACTTGTTGGCTTCAAGTGAAAGCTGCAAAAGAAGAGTTGCAGCCCTAGGGCAATTACTTGGCCTGTTAACCACATTTGCAGCCTGTATATCTGTTAGAACTGTGGATATTGCAAAACTGTGGAAGATCTGCTCAGAAATTTTACTGTATTCTGATGTGTAACAGAGTGCATGGACTAGTGATTTGCCTCTCATAGACTAGAAAACCCCCCTCCACTACTCGTGCTGGCAGGGGTGACCTCCCTGGTTGTCTATAGGTAAGAATAGGTAAGCAAGCTACCTAGCTAAAGTATAAGGGGCCGTTCGCATGGAGTTATTTTCTGGAGGAATTTTGGTGTGTACTGTGCCAATATTCCACTGGATGACATATGTCGCCTGCCACCCATTGTTTTTAAGGTGAGGTGGGGCAGTGGTTTAAAGCCACAACGGTAGTTTGCATAGTGTTGAAGCGGCTTAGGCTACTTTCACACTAGCGTTTTTAAATTCCGGTATTGAGTTCCGTCAAAGGGGCTCAATACCGGAAAAAAACGCTTCAGTTTTGTCCCCATTCATTGTCAATGGGGACAAAACTGAACTGAAGACAACGGAATGCTCCTGAAAGCATTCCGTTCCGTCTTCAGACCGGAGAACAAACCGCAGCATGCTGCGGTTTGCTCTCCGGTCCAGGCATCCGCACCAAGACGGATCCGGAATGACCCCCAATGGAAGTCAATGGGGACGGATCCGTTTGGTGTGGACACACCAGTAATCCGGATCTGTCCTCCATTGATTTCCAATGGGGGGTCATTCCGGATCCGGCATACATACACACAGACTACATACAAACAAACATACAGACATACATACAAACATACAGACATACATACATACTCACGGGACGCCGGCAGCAGGTCTTCACGCGCCTCCTGCACGCAGCAGAGGGCGCTGTGGGGAATCGTCATCACTGCGCGCAGGAGGCGCGTGAAGACGTTCTGCCGGCGTCCCGGGAGTATGTGAGTATGTATGTATGTTTGTATGTATGTCTGTATGTTTGTATGTATGTCTGTATGTATGTAGTCTGTGTGTTGTTTTAATGTGTGTCATGTGTGGGGCCGGAGCGCTGCTCCGGCTCCACACATGTATAGCGTTAGCACGGATCCGTCGGCACCCTTTAGGTGCCGGATCCGTGCTAACGCTAGTGTGAAAGTAGCCTTAGGTCCATTACAAAATGGATGATGTGATTGGAAGAAAAGTATCTATGTAAAACAAAAACTCTCCCTCTTCTAAAATTGACTTTTCTAAAATTTCAATGAGGTAGATTTTAGAAACAAAAGAGGAATCAACTCTTTAGCAGGAAGAAGCCGGCATTCTGAAGTGTCATCAATGAACGATACAGAAATATATGCTTCTGCTGTTTGAACACATGAATTCGCATCAGTGCTGCAAGGGTTAAACACCGGGCTTTATTACTGCGAATGAAAATCTCTGTGGGTTCAGATGACAGCAAGTATCAGATAAGGTAAAACGAGTCTCATACCAAAGTCCTACAACTCAGGTCCCTTACTTGGAACCTTCATTTATTTGTCACCTCATTATAACAAACATTTGGTTGATTTGTGCAAAAATTTGGAACGGAGATTAAATTTTCATGTATTCCTAAAGCTGGGAACGCCAGATATACATGACTGAATGATTGTGGTGACTATGTGGATCATGAGGTCATCAGTACGGTTTGGCCACTATGAATTTTTGCATGATATATCGTTGGCAGACTTTCTATCTGACGTAAAATCGCTGCGCTTACTGGCCCGGCAATAAGATTAAGTAAAAGGTCGGTGGCTGAATTTATCAGATAGGTTGCCATGGAGCCATTGTGTAGCTCAATGTAAAATTGACTGGTGCTACAAAACCACTTAAGAACGCGGAGCCTTGCTGTCTCGGATCTATATAGAGGGCATTTCGCTACAATGGAGATTTTCAGGGCTTTTCCTTCCAATGACATGTATATATCCACCAACTAATACAAATATAGTGAGATATTGCTTGGGGTGATGATAAGCTACAATAAAAGTCCATAAGAACAATATAATCATATTTAGATTTTTCTGTTTATGCTCTAGGCTAATAACTTGACATGATGTACGTTATAGATATTACTTTAGATTGATACCAGCATACAGAGACCTAGAAATCACAGCGGCTTTAATCTATATTCCAGAATGAAGATGTTCCCTTGATCAAGATTCATGTTTCAAACATGTCGGGGGGGCAAATTAGTTTATTATTTTAAAAATGCAGTTTGTTTCTCGATCATTTACACACATGTTGATAAAAGAGCTTTAATGCCCCTATTTAATGTATTAGATAGGGCGTCTGTGTATACAAAGAGAAGGGATCAAAAGCCTTTGGCACCTCAGCTGCTACTACAACTCCCAGCATGCAAACAGGCTCAGCTGGTCTCCTGAACTCCCATAGAAGTGAATGGAGCATTCTGGGAGTTGTAGTTCCAGAACATCTGGAGTGCCGGAGGTGGCTGATCCCTGACATAGAGCATAATACTGACAGCTTAGCTGAATTAAACAGCTATTTATGTAGTAATATCCTGTTACCAACAAGAGATATTTAGTGAATGAATGTTGAATAGTAACAGGACATACAGTATAGTTGCTGACTGACTGGCAACATTGTTGTTTCTTATTCACAGTTAACACTATAAGCAGGGGCGTTGCTCGGGTCTCAAAAGATCCGGGGCCCAAGCCCCAATGAATATGGCCCAATTGTCTATGTAGACCCTCGCCCCACCCCTGCTATACAGCAGCACATACTGTACCTCTCACATCCAGGGCCTCCCAGGTGACGTCTCCTCTGATGTAAATCTTCTCTCTCATCATCTTCTCCATTTGGTCTGGACAACTTCTCTCAGCCGCCTCGTCTCTGCAGAATGTGACACATAGACATCCTAGCTTCCTCACATTTCTATCATCATTCCCCAACATGGAGACCCCACAGTGTTATCCTGCTGCTCGCTGTGCCCCCCAATACCCCCAAATACTATCCTGAAGAAAAATTTGTGTCCCCCATAGTAATAGTCCTACCAGTAGTAATTCCATCATTAGTAACACTGCACCCTACAGTGACCCCAGCACTGATAATGCTTCCTAAGAGTGCCTCCATTAGTAGAAGAGTCCTCCAGTATTCATAATGCCCTCACAGAGCCCCCAGTAGTAATAAGGCCCCCATGGTGCTCCTATAGAGTTACATGATTTTATACTGGGACACATTATGGTGGGTACTATGGGGGGGGAACTACGGGGGGGCACTATTTAGGGGTATTTTATACTGGCACATTATTGGGGAACTATGGGGACATTAGCTCAACTGGGGGCATTAAAAAGGTTTTTTTGCACTGGCACACATGAAGGGGCATTTTTGTACTGTGGAGTTTAAAGAACCGGAGTGCTGGTACTGAGTGTGATTTGGTTGGAGTGACTGCAAATAACTGTCTGTAGTTTATTGGAAAAGTCCTTGTTTGTTTAGTGCTTGCATTTGGTTATAACATTTAAACCCATTTTTTTTTCTCTGCTGTGTACCTGGTGAAGGGGAGTGGTTAGCAATCCCAGGTGCTATAAATTACATAGCTAAACTCTTATAGAGCCTGCTCTGACTTTGGGCTTGCTGTGTAAGTGGGCTGTGTATAAGTGGAGTTTAAAGAACCGGAGTTTAAGACAAGGAGGAAAAAGTAAGGTTGGAGGGATTTTCCTTGTTTGATTGTAACTTGATCTGAGCTGCTCCTTTAACTACAGCAAAACCGCATCTTATCACATATTTACTGTTTTTCTGTACTGTCCTGTATATCCCCATCTAGCAGGTGCTCCATGGACAATGCTACTAAGTGTGTGTCCTGTGCAATGTATGCATGCCTTGAAGAACCATTCATGGGTGAATACATTTGCACTAGATGCAATCACGTTGCATATTTGGAAGCCCAGATCTTGGATCTAAATAAGCAGCTTGGCATACTTAGGGGCATTGAACACCTGGAGAGAGGCTTAGACCTCACAGTGCAGGCACTGGCTGGGGTCAGTGAAGAGGAGGAGGGAGGAGATGGGCAAGAGCAGGACTATCAGGTCAGCAGTTGGGTTAATGTAGTAAGGAGGGGTAGAGGGAAAAGTGCCAGGGAGGCTAGTCCTGAGCTGGAACGCCCTAGTAAATATGCCTGTTTGGCTGATATTAGGGATGAAAGCCCAGGACCAGCGACACTGCAGCAGGCCGTTTCTCCTAGAAACCAGGAGGATGACCGCTGCAGGAAGGATGGGAAAAGGAGAGCAGCAAAGGACAGACAGATACTGGTGGTAGGGGACTCTATTATTAGGCGGACAGACAGGGTCATCTGTCGCCGAGACCGTGAATGCCGAACAGTGTGTTGTCTCCCGGGTGCTCGGGTTCGGCATATTGCGGACCGGATTGACAGATTGCTGGGTGGGGCTGGGGAAGACCCGGCGGTCATGGTACATGTTGGCACCAATGACAAAGTCAGGGGGAGATGGAAGGTCCTTAAAAATGATTTTAGGGAACTAGGTGAGAAGCTAAAGTCCAGGACCTCCAAGGTAGTGTTTTCAGAAATACTACCAGTGCCACGAGCGTCACTAGAGAGACAACGGGAGATTAGGGAGTTAAATAAGTGGCTCAGAGGCTGGTGCAGGAAGGAAGGGTTTGGGTTCATGGAGAACTGGGCCGACTTCTCTGTCGGCTACAGACTCTACAGTAGGGACGGGCTGCACCTTAATGGGGAGGGTGCAACTGCCCTGGGGGAAAAAATGGTTAGACGGCTGGAGGAGCTTTTAAACTAGGATCTGGGGGGAGGGTGGGTGACCATACTAATAAGGGGGTAGATAGTGTAGATAGAGAGTGGGTCATAGGAAGGAAAAGTGGGGGGTTAGTGGGGGCTGGGGTTAGTAAGGAATGTAGGGAGAAGACTGTGCAAAACAACCAAAGTAACCCAAGAAGCCCGGATATTCATTTCATAAGTAATAGTAAATTGACAAACGGGGTAAAAAATATACAAAGACCTCTTAAGTGTATGTACACTAATGCCAGAAGCCTAACTAATAAAATTGGCGAACTGGAATTAGTGATGTGTGAGGAGGACTGTGACATAGTGGGAATAACTGAGACATGGCTGGATGATACCTATGACTGGGCAGTTAATGTACAGGGTTACAATCTTTTTAGAAAGGATCGTCAAAACCGGCGAGGGGGAGGGGTCTGCCTTTATATAAAGTCCTGTCTAAAGCCCACACTGCGGGAAGATATAAGTGAGGGACATGAAGATGTGGAGTCACTGTGGGTAGAAATAAATGGAGCCAAAAACAATAATAAAATACTAATAGGAGTTTATTATAAACCACCTAATATATCAGAGGCCACAGAAAATCAATTTCTAAATGAAATAGACGAAGCGGCAAATCAGAATGAGGTTGTTATTATGGGGGACTTGAACTACCCAGATATAGACTGGGAAACTGAAACCTGTATATCTCATAAAGGAAACAGGTTCTTGACAATAACCAAAGACAATTACCTTTCCCAACTGGTTCAGGACCCGACTAGAGGGACGGCCATACTGGACTTAGTATTAACCAATAGACCTGACAGAACAACAGATGTGCAGGTTGGGGGACATCTGGGTAACAGTGACCATAAAATAATAACCTTTAAATTGTCATTAAAAAAAGCATTTCTTCAGGGAGGAACAAAAATACCAAACTTCAAAAATGCAAAATTTAGCCATCTAAGAGAGGCCATAGGTCTAACTAACTGGGACAAAATCCTCAAAAATAAAAATACAGCCACAAAATGGGATATTTTTAAAAGCATCCTAATATCTAATTGTGAGAGGTACATACCGTATAAGAATAAAATGATAAGAAACAAGAAAAAACCAATGTGGATAAATAAAACTGTAAAAAAAGCAATAAATGACAAAAAGAAAGCATTTAAATCACTAAAACAGGAGGGGAGCGAGGAAGCATTGAAAAACTATAAGGAAAAAAATAGAATTTGTAAAAGACAAATAAAAGCAGCTAAACTAGAGACTGAAAGACTAATTGCTAAAGAGAGTAAAACTAACCCTAAAATGTTCTTCAATTATATAAATACTAAAAAGTATAAATCTGAAGGTGTCGGCCCCCTACAGAGTAGTGAGGGGGGAGTAGCAGAGAGCGATGAGGAGAAAGCAAAACTCTTAAATATTTTTTTCTCCACTGTATTCACTGAGGAAAATAAACTGTCAGATGAAATGCAGAATATAAAAGTGAATTCCCCTTTAAAAGTGGCCTGTCTGACCCAGGAAGAAGTACTGGGGCGTCTTAAAAAGATTAAAATAGACAAATCGCCAGGACCGGATGGCATACACCCCCGTATCCTAAGAGAATTAAGTAATGTCATTGCCAGACCCTTATACTTGATATTTAAGGACTCTATACTGACAGGGAGTGTTCCACAGGATTGGCGCATAGCAAATGTGGTGCCAATATTCAAAAAGGGTCCAAAAACAGAGCCCGGGAACTATAGGCCGGTAAGTTTAACATCTGTAGTGGGTAAACTGTTTGAAGGTTTTCTAAGAGATGCTATCTTGGAGTACCTCAATGAAAATAAGCAAATAACTCCATATCAGCATGGCTTCATGAGGGATCGGTCATGTCAAACCAATTTAATCAGTTTCTATGAGGAGGTAAGTTCTAGACTTGACCGCGGGGAATCAATGGATGTCGTATATCTGGACTTCTCCAAAGCATTTGACACGGTACCACATAAAAGGTTAGTATATAAAATGAGAATGCTTGGCCTTGGAGAAAATGTCTGTATGTGGGTAAGTAAATGGCTCAGTGATAGAAAACAGAGGGTGGTTATTAATGGTACATACTCAGATTGGGTCACTGTAACTAGTGGGGTACCACAGGGGTCAGTATTGGGCCCTATTCTCTTCAATATATTTATTAATGACCTTGTAGAAGGCTTGCACAGTAAAATATCAATTTTTGCAGATGACACTAAACTGTGTAAAGTAATTAACACAGAAGAGGACAGTACACTGCTACAGATGGATCTGGATAGACTGGAGGCTTGGGCAGAGAAGTGGCAGATGAGGTTTAACACTGACAAATGTAAGGTTATGCATATGGGAAGGAATAATGCAAGTCACCAGTACATACTAAATGGTAAAACATTGGGTAACTCTGACATGGAAAAGGACCTAGGAATTTTAGTGAACAGCAAACTAAGCTGCAGAAACCAGTGTCAGACAGCTGCTGCCAAGGCCAATAAGATAATGGGTTGCATCAAAAGGGGCATAGATGTCCGTGATGAGAACATAGTCCTGCCACTTTACAAATCACTAGTCAGACCACACATGGAGTACTGTGTACAGTTCTGGGCTCCTGTGAACAAGGCAGACAGAGCAGAGCTGGAGAGGGTTCAGAGGAGGGCAACTAAAGTCATAGCTGGAATGGGTGGACTACAGTACCCAGAAAGATTAGGGTTATTCACTTTAGAAAAAAGACGACTGAGGGGAGAGCTAATAACTATGTATAAATATATCAGAGGTCAGTACAGAGATCTCTCCCATGATCTCTTTATCCCAAGGACAGTAACCATGACGAGGGGACATCCTCTGCGCCTGGAGGAAAGAAGGTTTGTTCACAAAAATAGAAGAGGATTCTTTACGGTAAGAGCAGTGAGACTATGGAACTCTCTGCCCGAGGAGGTGGTGATGGTAAGTTCACTAAAAGAGTTCAAGAGAGGCCTGGATGTATTTCTGGAGGGTAATAATATTACAGGTTATAGTTACTATTCTGATTGCCTGATTGGAGTCGGGAAGGAATTTTTTCCCCTAAAGTGAGGAAAATTGGCTTCTACCGCACAGGGGTTTTTTGCCTTCCTCTGGATCAACTTGTAGGAAAACAGGTCGAACTGGATGGACAGATGTCTTTTTTCGGCCTTATAAACTATGTTACTATGTTACATTATAAGGAGAATTATTACTTCTGGGGCGCAGTTGGGGGCACTATTACTAACAAGTGCACTCTGGTAGAGAATTATTAGTTGGGACTTTGGGAGCACTATTACTGTGGGGGGCACCCTGGCACAGTATCAGCATAGCACAGTTATTTGGGGGGGGGGCATTATGTTTACACTATTACTGTCAGGGACACTATTTTCTGGGTGCAGTTATTTTAGGACACTGTGTGCCAATAATTATTGAAGGGCACTATCTGTGTGGTACTAGTGGCACAGTACTGGGGGTGGTAGGATGATTTGTCCAGAAGACGGGAGGATGATGGAAAAGTAGTAAACTAAGAGTTTTTTCTGTCAAACTGCAGAGACGAGAAATGGCTGAAAAATGGCGTCTGGTCTGAAAGGAGAAGATGAGGAAAGAGAAGATCTACATCAGAGGAGACGTCACTGGATGTAAGAGGTATGGGGCTGTATTAGGCTACATTCACACAAATGTTGTGTTTTGCGGTCTGCAAATTGCGGATCCGCCAAAAAAACGGATGATGTTCTGTATGGCATCCGTTTTTTTTTGCGGATCCGCTGTAACAATGCCTATCCTTGTCCCCAAAACGGACAAAAATAGGACATGTTCTATTTATTTATTTATTTATTTATTCGCGGGGCTACGGAACGGACATACGGATGCGGATAACACATGGTGCGCTGTCCAAATTTTTTGCTGACCCATTGAAGTGAATGAGTCCGCATCTGAGCCACAAAATAAGCGGATCGGAGGCCGCAAAAGCAACTGTCGTGTGAATGTACCCTGTATGTGCTGTAGTGATATATGTAATGTTAGGAGGGAAAAGGTTAGGGTGAGAATTTGGCATTTTCAATTTTTGACTTGGCCAGCAGAAAAGCTAGGTGCCCCAGTGCTGAGGGAAGGGGGGGGGGGCAAGCTGAACTCTTGCACCAGGGCCCATGAGCCTTTAGCTACGCCCCTGATCACTGCCTTATAGTCCCAACTCTGGAGCATCTATTCTAATGATCTCTATGTTGTACCATTCCTTTATTATTCCTGATATAAGTTAAGAATGAATTACTATCAGTTTACAATGAAGGTCCAGCTGGGTGTTACCAGTTGGGGAGTGTCCCTGCACAGTCTTTCTATGGCAGCTTTGATTGGATAGAGGCAAACTGTGCAGGGACAAACCCCCAACTGATAAGACTCAGCTGCACCTTTATTGCAAACTGATACCAGAAATAATACAGGAATGGCACAACATAGCTCCAGAACTCTTATTACATCGGGAATGCAAGTAGTTACTAAAATAGATCCGTCAGAAGAGGTGATGGGTCCTTTTTAATTACTAGGGTAAAACCATATTACTAGCTATTAAACAATTGCTTGTCCCCCCTTCACTGGCCCTTGAAACGAGCACTGTATGACTGATATATTGTTGATTGAACCTTGTTCCCCCTAAATCATATAGGTGTTTACCTGGTAACACCCCATGTGGCTCACCATCAACCATCATATTTGGAAGTGGCTCAAGAGTGAAACATTATCAGGACCTGTCGTGTAGAGACATAGCATTATATGCAGCCAGAGGGGTCCCAGAAAAAAACGCAATAATATGATGTGCAGAGCACAATCATGGCAGTCAAATTTGTACAATGTATGACTTTAAGATGACAACTTCTACAACGTTTTTGGAAAAAGTTTCTTTTCTTTAGAAGTTATATACATCCCTTTATGTATCTAGGGACACGGCCAGGGATGGCAGAAGAAGAGAGTTCCATTAATATGCTGTGAAATAGACAGGAACTTCAAGTGCCGTGAAGATTTTATTCCAACATGCTGACAGGGTTGTGCCAGTCCATGGTTTATTAGAATGTTCTAAAATTACAAGAATAATTACCGATATATAGAAGGATCCATCACTCCCTGTCAGCGTGATTAAGCCCAAAATGTCTTACCTAGTCTGACAGGTCGAATAAATAGATCTAATGAAGCGCTGTGCTCCAGACAAGCCATAGGACTCTTATTTTGTTCGCTCCTTGGCATCCATCATACTTTCGTTGCCTTAAGGCATGAGATAACTGGTTGACATTTTCAGCATATCTAGAAAGATTACAGGATATTCTACTCACTTACCTTAGACTTTCAAGGTGACAAATGCATTACTAATGCTATACAGTCTATAAGAGCGAGGAGGAGGTGTGGAATAACCAGATCCCAATTAGGTAGACAATGGTCAACAAATGATAGCATCACTAGAAAGTTTCATGTAAAGAAATCTACAGTTATGAAAAGTTCTAGTCAACATTTTTCATTGTATGTGAAAATATCACTTACAGTAATGTCGATGAACTTCATGGTTTTGACATATCTTTGATATTGAAGAAGGCTAGAGCACAGACTTGGCTGACTATCACTCTTACACTGTTACACTCTTACACTGTGCCGACGAGCAGACAATTAGGGTACGGCCACATGGTCAGGTTTCCTGATACAGCTTTGAAAGCCAAAACTGGAAGTGAATTCAAGCAACAAGAGAAGACGTATGTGCCTTTATACTTTTTCTCCTTTTATGATCCACTGCTGATTTTGGCTTCCAAAACTGAAAGCAAAAAACGACTGTGGGGTCGTACCCTAATTAAGAAGTAACTGTTCCTTCCCGATAACTGCCTTGTCAGAAGAGATGAAGAGCAGCATTTACATGTAGCAATCACCTCCACTGTATGGAGATGAGCAATCACTATTGCCATAGCTCATCATCATACAGATTTATTGTTGAGGTGTCATGCATGGGAGATAAATTCACCCAATGATCAAGCTGTCACAAAATAAGTAGGGAACAGAACAGCCTTGAGCTCCACCCACACCACTATGCCTACCTACTTGCACTGTCCGTCCTAAGTGATGGTGCACAACTGGACAGAGGTCCCTAGCTTAGAGTAAGTGCTGGGCCTTAAGGGAAGGGAACAATGGGAGACAGACAACAGACGAAGAGAGATCAAACAAGTGCATAAACATTACCAGGCTGGGGTCGGATACCGAGAAGACAATGAATTCTAAACAGAAGCAAAAACTGAAACCAGGGAAAGCCAAAGTCAAAATCCAGGAAGACACAAAAGGGTCAAACAGGGTCAGAGTCGAAGTATGAGAGCTGAGGTCAAATCCAGGTGATAAGCAATATAACAAAAGCTAGTGTGGTAACTCCAAAGAACACCAATCACTGGCAACCTGTGGTCAACAGTTTGCCAGGTCATGTGCAGCCTAAAACATTGAGCGCCGACTAAACAAGATCAGCGCTCGACTGTTACCCCTGCTGGTTGCCAGGGGGACGGGGACGCTGGCTGCACTGAGGAGAAGGCTGGCCGTCGGCTCCTCCCCGCCCCCTGTCACTATGGAGACGATGACACCGGCTGCGCATGTTGCCAGCTCCTCTCTCCATCGCTTCACAGGCAGCGGCGCTGCATAGAGGGAGCGCACCGCCAGCTCCCTGTTACACAAGCATTGACTTATTAAATCGTAACAAATCGAATTTCTTGGGGAACTTGGGCCAAACTGAATTTTTCAAAACTTCACTCATCTTTAGTCATCAGTAAAAAAAGTCTCTGAAAACCCCTTTAAAGGATGAAAACCAGGGAGCTGCCAAGATAACACCCATAGGTTTAGTCTAAAGTCACATCTGTTCATTGCCACAGTGGTTCCACAACCACTATCCGTAACACTTAGCAGTGCTACATGGTAGGGCTTACCGGTTCTATATGGCAGAGCTTAGTGGTGTGACTGTGACCTTGTCTGCTATCTGGAATCACTTCCATCTGACCTTTGGTTTCACCAAGCCATTAATTGCTAGTAGAGTTGAGCGAACGTGCTCGTAACGAGCACTGTACTGCTTGGATCCCCTGCACTCGCATGGGCGCAGCCATCCAGATCCATCCTCCTCACCCGACAGATCCGGATGCCTGCGCCCATGCGAGCGTAGGGGATCCGAGCAGTACAGTGCTCGTTACGAGCATATTCGCTCAACTCTAATTGCTAGCTCTTCTGCAGTTGCTCTTCATCAGAAGCTATAAGGGGGGATGCAACCCAAGGGAGTACCCTGCTACAAAAACCATGCCTAGCTGGGGTTCAGAGTGAAGACGAGGACTTTTTTTTATATCTAGAGCTTGGCTCTGTGTGGTCTCTATGATGTGCATTTGGAATAAATAGTCCATTTGTCAGTGTACCAGCATGTGCTTTTTTGCTAATCTCACAAAAGCTGACTTGTATAAAGAAAATCCAATAGTAAAAACTCTAGAATTCATGACCAGCAGGTTCATGGTATTGTGTTCTCAGAGGTTTTAGTCTGTCGAATAGATAAGTCAGTTTTTTATGCTGATACACTCAGTCTGACTTGTCCATTAGCCATTTCAGGTCACTAATGGAGCCCATTCAATCATGTACACTGTATACTACAAAATAATAAAAAAAGGAAAGAAAATTGTTGGGCATGCAGTATAGCACGGAATTGATATAAAAATCGAAAATATACAGTTCTTCATTAATAATTTCATATTTGAAAAAACATAGAAAAAAACTGTGATTGCATTCGTTAAACCAAACAGGTATGTACAACGTACCTGCCAATAGGTAATAAAGTGCATATAATTAGGGTCGATTCTAGCTTTTCTGCTATCTGAGGAAAAATTGAAATGGTGCACCTCCCCATCTCATTAAAAATCAAAGGTAAAAAAGGAAAGTAGCCAACTGAATATACTGCACACATAAATATATACCAGCAGTGAATATACCGCACACATAAATATATGCTAGCAGTGAATATACCGCACACACCAGTATATACCAGCAGTGAATATACCACACACATAAACAAATACCAACAGTGAATATACCGCACACAAATATATACCCCCCCTATTGTGTGCTGTCGAAAGGTCATAAGTATCTGATTAGTGGTGATCCATCAACTGGGACCCCTGCTAATTAGCTATTTGAGAAGGCAGTGGCGCTTGCAGCTGCCCTGTGGCCTTCTCTTAGGTCACTAAGCACAGCGCCGTACACTGTATAGCGGCTGTGCTTGGTATCGCAGCTCAGACACATTCACTTCAAATAGGCTGAGCTGCTCCTAGGCCATGTGACTGATGAGTGTGACGTCACATGGCCTAAAGAACACTATGAGAAGGCCACAACGCTACTGCGAGTGCTGGTGCCTTCTCAAACAGCTGGACCCCCATTGACCAGATACTAATGACCTATCCAGAGGATATGATCAGTATAAAAGTCCCGGAAAAACCCCATTAAAGAGGTGACATTTCAAGGATAATTATATTAGAAAATATTAATCCAATGTTATATATGCTGGGGGGGGGGGGGGTATAATTTCACACACAAAATGCCTTAATGAGAGAATAGCAACATATTCAATCAAAATGTAATTACAGATCACTTATCTTAATTAGTTCTTTTATTTTACAATATTAATTTAAATAACAAACTTATTTAACTTCATATTTAAAAACTCATTATATGTATGGTAATTATGTAACCTACCGGGATTGACGGACATATAATAAAAAAAACTCTCCAGGTCTTCATGGTTCATTATCATCAGTGTCATCATTGCATTGGATTGGATTGCTGCATAAGTTCGTCCCTTTTGTCTCCCTGTATGTTGCCCTGTTCTTGCAGCCACTCCCTCCTTCTTGCCAATAATAGCCATTTTATGTTATATCTTCACTGGTGTTTTCATGTGTTCCTCAACTCTGCCAAATTATCATCTTTTATCACCTACTGTTTTGGTCCATAACTTCATACATAGCTGAGCAGTTTAGTTGATCTCTGATGAGAGTCTGAAGTAAGTACACAGTTCAATACAGACTTCCATTGTTACATGGAGCCATTGAGCACAACACTTGTCAGGACAGTGAAAAGATGGTTTAGAAATGAAGAGCAGCTCTCAGCTTCAGCAGACATAGCCACTCACAGCTGCAGTGTTGGTGCAGTGACAGGCACCCATCAGTGTGCATTGTGCATAACAGCTAAACTTCAAACAACATAGATTATTCTAGAAATATCAGCTTATTTCTGCATCCTATTAATCCTGTCTGTGTGAGAACATGGCTGAAGACATCACTGCACAGAATGTCCAGCCAGAGCTCCCAGACAATATGGACCTTAATCCACAACCTGGTGAAAGAGTTAGACGCCTAACTCATCCTACATAGAAGGTCAGAGAAAATCTTGAGAGCAGGAAACTTGAACTTTCTTCTAAAGTCTCTGGTTTATGGCAAAAACTGCTTAGTCATATCTCCACTATATCTCAGCCTGCTTGTGATGAATCTCCATCATTGGTAGCCCTAGTGCAACTTTCCACAATGTATGAGTTGTATTCAATTGCAAGCGCTGAATACGTTAATCACTAAAAGAATTGCTTAGCTTCCAATGACTTTATCTCATCCATAAAAAACTAGTATGTGAAACCAAGTCCAAAATAGCATTAAGAATTGCTCAACTTCAAGAAACATCATCTCGTGTTTCCAAATCTACCAGGCATTCCAAAAGATCATCTAAGTCACGATCTTCAAAATATTCTATTCTCAGTGGCCAGCTTGTAATAGCATGCGCAGAAGCCGAGACTACTAGGATACAGGCTGAATTTGCACAAAAAAGGCCAGTATGGAAGCCAAAGCAGCATCCAAAAAGGCCACTATGGAAGCCGTAGCGGCATCCAAAAGAGCCGAGATGGATGCTCTGCATAAACAGTGTGAACACGCTATAGCCATGGCAAGGTTAAGGGTTCTAGAACAAGCTGCTAGTAAAAGTGAAAGAGAAAGTTCCAGCTTAAGTGGAGTGGATATAGAAGACCCTGTTAAGCGCACAAGAGACTATGTGCTAAGCCAAAATAGTAAACCTCTGATTGCCACAAAGGTTATTGACAGTTCAGATGTTCCTCCGGGACAAGGTGCAGATCCTTCCGGAGAACCATGCATTGAAGGTCAGTACAATACTGTATCCATGCTGCATCCTGTACTTTCTTCACACATCACATTGCACCAAGACCCTACACCTCTGCAACCTTAATACATAGGTACCCGGGTTCAAACCAATATGCCAGTAAGTTCTCAAGCCCCTGGCAACCGTAATGGTCCAGTTTCACGTGTAATTAGACATATAGGCCCTGATTTATCATACCATCACTCCAGAATTCTGGCATCAAAAAGTCGCAAAATAGAGCTTTTGCGACTTTTTTGCACTCCCGTGCGCAAAATTTTTGCGATTGCGCAAAAGTTTGTGACTTTTCTGCTCAAAATTTTGCGACTTTTTGCATGTGTACACCACTCACTCCAGTTTTGTAATATGGGTGGAAAAGTGGGTGTGGTTAGCTATGTTAAAGGTAACCTGTCACCTCCTTGGGCTAAAAAAACCTGTTAGCAGTACCTAAATTTATGTTCCAGCGTGATTCAGAAGATGATCTTTGTAAGGAGAAGAGCTCCTTCAAACTGTGTAAAATTCATATTTTAATCCTCCGTTGACGCGCTGCCTTGACTCGGCTTGAAGTCAAGGGGGCAGCGGCCTCCTTGACTCGAGTCAAGTAAACCACTCCCCTTGGCAAGATGATGGACAGTTTGCTGATGGGCCGGGGATGGCGCAAGTCTCGCGCATGCGCGGTGCGTGATATCTCCCTGCGCAATCCCGGCCCCAGCTCTTCAAATTCCGGGCGCCTGTGCCTGTACTGCGCATGCGCCAAGCGCTCGCTTACTTGGGATTTTCATCCCTCCTTAATGCATAGGAGTAGAAGACTTGATGTTTCTTCGTGCTACTGCTGCAGCCGCATCGTTCTAAGGTCTCAAGTCAGAGCCATGCTGAGACTATGCGCTGGAGACAGGCACCCAAGGGAGAAGGAGTCTGGCAGGTCTGGGTACTGTGTCAGGCAGCAGCATGGAGGCAATAGTGACTGTAAGTAAAATGAAATAAATGTTGTTAAATTGATGTTGGCGAAGTTCAGGGCAATATAATTATGATCAGGCCATGGATCTAAAGGCCTATCAGCGTCCCTGATAGTGCGTGTTCACATTTTAATTAGCCACTTCAGTATTGCGGAAATAAGAGGAGGAGACAATGGGAAGGCTTCAGGTGGCACTAGATGTGAGAAGTGCACCGCAATCTTCTGCTTTTTTCTCTAAGAGTAAAGCATTTTAAATCCATACATGATGGGCAAAGTCTAAAGTCATTGAGCTGTAAATCGGATATTCACATTAAATGAGTTGTTCCAACTGGACATTTATGGCATAGCTTTAAAATTTGCAATAAATGTACGATAGGTGCGGGTCCCACCTCTGAGACCCACTCCTATCTCAAGTGTCAGGCAGGGGATATGGGCAACCCCTATCTCACCCCAAATCCCCTGTCCCTGCCTACTTGCCTCAACTAGGCTAGGCCCTAGTGGACAACCAGACGGCGGTCCCTAACCTGAATAGGGAGGAGGGGCCTAAGACAAAAACTACGACAGAGAACACAAGGAAATCAACAGTCTGAGTACACCGGGAGGAAACGTTCGGCCAACAGCAAAAGCAAGCGGAGGTTAATACTTAGCCGAGGTCAACCAGGAGGTATGCGGTACAGAGGATATATATCAGAACGGAGTCCAGGAATGAAGCAGGGGTCAATCATAGGAGGTCATGAAGCACGAAAGGATGAGACGAAGGTGAGGTCAGAACACAGCAGGATATCAACGGCAGGTAATAAATGCAGAAGTTCGCTGGTGCAGGAAAAACCAAACACTGGCAACTAAAGGGTGGAAATGTCAGACTTAAATGCTGCCAGAGCTCCTGCCCTAATACCAGATAGGTGCAGGGAGACTGACAGCCACACCAGGCAACAAATAGAACACAGGGTAAGAGGCAGAGCCCAGCACCTGCTTGATGACACACAAAACATAAAACAGCAAGGCAGAGGAGTCAGGCGGAAAACCAGGACCGGCTCCCCTGCACATATATCAAATAACAGAAGTGGATGGACCAGCAATGCAGGCAAGCAGACCCACAGTACTGCTGGTCCTGACATCAAGAATGGGAATGAAGAGCACGTCTCACATGCATGGTATCCTCTCCATTCACCGCTGTAGGCAGGGGCGTAGCTATAGGGGGTGCAGAGGTAGCAGTCGCTACCGGGCCCAGGAGCCTGAGGGGGCCCAAAGACCCTTCTGCTGCATAAGAAGACACACAAAGTACTGATGAAAGGGGGCCCAAGCTGAACTATTGCACCAGGGCCCATGAGCCGTTAGCTACGCCCCTGGCTGTAGGACTTCCTATTGCAGTGGATGGAGAAAGCTGCACATTTGCGGCTTGCTGTCCATTCAAATTGGGGCTCCATTCTTGTGATAAGAAGTGGGACTCACACCTATCGGTCATTGATAGTATTGATATGTTAGAAATGTCTAGTTGGGAATACTCTTTTAAAAGGCATCTGTCAGGAGATTTGTACCTGTTACATGTGCACTTAGCAGCTGAAGACATCTGTGTTGGCCCCATGTTCATATGTGCCCACATTGCTGAGAAAAATGATGTTTTAGATATGCAAATGAGCCTCTAGGAGCAATGGGGCGTTACCTTTATACCTAGAGGCTCTGATCTCTCTGCACTTTGCTTGACAGGGCCAAGTGGTGAAAACATCATCACTCCTGGCCCTGTCGGTCAAAGTGGAGAGGGTGCAGCAGTTGCAAAGAAAGCAGAGCCTCTAGGTGTAATGGCCACGCCCTCATTGCTCCTAGAGGTTCATTTACATATATTAAAACATCATTTTTCTCAGCAATGTGTGCACATATAAACAGGACCAACACAGATGTCTTCAGCTGCCAAGTGCACATGTAACAGGTCAGCCCGTTTCACGGATATAAATCTGCTGACAGATGCCCTTTAACATTAGAAATGCCAACTTTTTTTATTACCATGAACTTCCAAATGACTTCCTCTCGCTTTCACACCAGGAAGATACTGAACTTATTTCATTCTTAATAGAGGCACTTCTTTATTATCTTTATATCTTTTTGAACAGTGAGAACTTACTTCGTGTTCTCTCGCAGTGGGTGATGTTAAGGTTTGGCTTTGAACACCTATAATCAGTGCACTGCTTTGATGAGGTATTCTTTTGATCAGTATCTGGTTTATTCCTTAAACATATATACATATTAAAGGATATTTTTCTACACTAAAGTTTGCAAAATGGCCATTAACAGCAACATTCTTTAATCCTGAACTCATGTTCTCGCTCTTCAAAATAGTGTAATATCAATGTAAATCCACATGATGTGCAATTAGTAACAAGCAGCAAATTTAAAAAAAAATCTATTTCTGAATGAAGCTTTGATGGGAGTGCCACTCGGTTTTAATGGACATTAGATCATTTTCAAAGTGATATGCTGGAATTTGTTTTTTCTTACCTGTGGTGCTCGATAGATTTATCAAAAATTCCAACAACATTTCTGTCGTTTGCAGCATGGGAGTTCTGTTCGTGAGTGGTGCCACGGTATCCATGCAGTAATCCACTTAGTGCCACCACAATTTGCAAACTGACCAGGTTGTTTTAATACATGACTAGCACGGCAAACAAAATGTCTGCCCTCAGTGAAGCAAATCTGTAAGGAAGACAGACCATATGTACGATCTTTATGGTCTTTGACCGGTATGTGTGGCTTTTCGTTATAGATGGTGGAAGGAATCAGATTGACACAGATGTAACTGGAACAAAAGCTTTATTGTTCACACGAGCAGCAACAAGCAATTGACAACAATAAATATATCAGGGGTCAGTACAGAGATCTCTCCCATCATCTACTTATACCCAGGACTGTGACTGTGACGAGGGGACATCCTCTGCGTCTGGAGGAAAGAAGGTTTGTACACAAACATAGAAGAGGATTCTTTACGGTAAGAGCAGTGAGACTATGGAACTATCTGCCTGAGGAGGTGGTGATGGTAAGTTCACTAAAAGAGTTCAAGAGAGGCCTGGATGTATTTCTGGAGGGTAATAATATTACAGGTTATAGTTACTAGAGAGGGGTCGTGGATCCAGGGAGTTATTCTGATTGATTGGAGTTGGGAAGGAATTTTTTCCCCCTAAAGTGAGGAAAATTGGCTTCTATCTCACAGGGGTTTTTTTTTTTGCCTTCCTCTGGATCAACTTGCAGGATAACAGGCCGAACTGGATGGACGGATGTTTTATTTCAGCCTTATAAACTATGAACTATGAAACTATAAACTATGTTACTATGTAAGAGGCAATTGTCTTGATGGTTACAGACTCAGGTAGGGCGACAATTGTTGCAATAGTTTCAGTCTGCGGTCACAGGATTAGTTAGAGGCAACTGGTTTGGCAAATCTCTTCAGGTGGGAACAGGCTTAGTTTCTTTTCGGTTGTCTTTCCTGGGTAACAACAGTCCTGTCATGCAGTCTTTTCAGTGGCAGCAATAAAGATGGCTGATGTTGCAGGTTTACAGGCTATGGCAACTGTTCTTGTGGTGCACTATGCACACTCTCAGCCACAGGCCGTGGCAGCACAATGCTCTCTGCACATAGACTTCTATGCTGCTCTTCTCACAGGCTTTCCTGTATTGGTCCACTATTGTTACAAGGGTACAGGGGCCAGGAAGTTAAAGTCAGAAACCCCTGATCCAGGATACCCTTCTCTGTAGTGTGTGTTACAGCTTTATTGACCCTCTCTAGGCTCCAATTAAGTGAGTCAATTGATGAACACCACTCACTTCCACTAGCTAGCTAACCACCAAGCAGGACAAGCAGGTTCCAAGCAACTGCAGTAAGTCTCAGTGAAGATTTCTTCTGCTGTCTCTTGTGATAGCTCTGCATGCTACTGACTATGCCAAACTGTATTTGTAAGCAAAGGGAGGTTTTGGTTTTAATCTGACCCCACACAGTCTGTCTTTCTGTTTCCTACCCTCATCAGTTGACTAGTGGGTTGTAGTAGTGGATAAAAGAATTTGTGAAAGAACAGCGTACCAGGTGACAGCTGAAAGAGAACATGAGAGACTGAAACTGGTGGGTTAAGATTAGAGATGAGCGAATCATTAAAAATTTTATTCGCCGAACATTCGTCGAACTTTTCATAAGATTCGTATATTCTACTAATCTATTCTCCGAATCTGCGTACAAATCATACATTATTATGTGGCGTTTTTCGAACATTTGCGCACTAATAACGAACGTTCAGTTTTAAAAGGTACGCAACTTCTTTGAACACGTACGCATGAGTGTACAAATTGCATACGAAAATGATGGTCTTTGCTGGAGAGGAATGGTGGAGCAGGAGGAATGCTCTGAGTCTGACCCCTGGCTACATATGGATACTGTATCAGCAGATGACAGCAGATCATCCGGCTGAGACTGAGATGAGCATGCCATCCACTCCACTACCTCATCCACTTTCTCCTCCACTACAATTTTGCGCCTTGGTGGGTTAGCCCGGTGGAACAACGGCTGCCCTGTGCCACCTTCTCCCTTTTTTTTAGAGCTCGAAGTGTGGCTGGAACTGGACCCCTTTTGCTTATCCATTCCAGACATTTTTCACTTGACTCTGTGGCCCTGCAGCTGGTCTTTGTCTTTGTCCCTGTCTCTCTCCCTGTCTCTCTCCCTATCTCTCGCCCTGTCTCTCTCCCTGCTTGATTTATTACTGGCCCTGCACTTGCCCTGCAGTATCCCTGATGTGTAATATGGATTCCCTGAACAATTACTCGTCTTAGCAGTCACAGCAGAAGTGATGCGTCACTGGCTGACCGAGCCTGAGCCAATCAGAGCAAGCTGTGCCCACTAGGTCAGGTGACCACTTTCTTCCAGGGCTTTTGCGCACGAATAACAAACTAACAGTAAAAGTTCGCTAAGTAATTGAATTCGTACGCAACAGCGTATAGAGTAACTTATACATAGCATTAGCGTACAATTTAAGTACGTAGCAAATGCGTAGAAAGCCTTAGGAACATTTTCGAATCTTAACTGAGCGAATCTCCAAATATTCGGATTTGCTTCACAGCTGAAAATTTCCAAGATTCGATACAAATCAACGAATAGGCAAATAGATTCGCTCATTTCTAGTTAAGATACAACATTATTGAATGCTGTGGTGATTCGAGAGATGCTAATATGAACTAGCTGTAAGACCTGCTTTTATGAATTCAAGAGCTAAAGGGACTTGTTTTTAGAGCTTTTATTTAGTTGTTTGCTCTGTGCTTGTATTTATATTGCATACTATCTAACCACAGGTGGATGTCCCCCCGTTCCTGAACAACTGCTCTATTGGTTTGGGTCTTTCAAACCAAGAAATCTATTTAAAGTGGTTGCCCACCCATTCAAAAGAATGGGACCTGAGCTGAAGCATGCTGACATGGTCAGTACGCAATGGACCGGGCATTCTGATTCTGGCTTCTTTTACAGATACAGTTCTAGGGGCTGCCGCAAACTGTGATTGCTGGGGTTGCTCGTCTCCATAGAAACGAGGGGGCGGGAAGGACCCAGCCACGCATGCATCCTCAGCGTGGCCGGCATCCTCCATCCCCTACATAATGAGCAGGGGAGGGACTGAGCGCCGACGTTTATGAGTCGGCGCTCAGGTGTGTGAGTATGACAGACGCGGGTCACGTGACGCTGGCCACATCACGTGACCCATCAATTGGGCCTATTTAAACAGGCAACCTGCTAGCCAAAGGTTGCCTGTGATTGGTCTTATTACCTCACAAGCGTATTTACTGTGCGATTTTTGTATTTTGACCTCGTCCTTGTGTTACCCCCTGTACCTACGCGACCTCATGGCTTCTGACCTCGGCTTGTATTCGACCTTGATCCTGTGTTTTCCGTGTGCTCTGACATATGACCTCCTGGCTTCTGACCTTTGCTTATATTCAACTTTGATCCTGTGTTTTCCCTGTGCTCTGACGTGACCTCCTGGCTCTTGACCTCAGCTTGGTAAACTTTCTTGTGTCCGTGTTTTCTGTCTTTGTCTGTTGTTTTCTTCCGTTGTTCCCCCTCCCTGTAAGGCCCTGCACGTACGCAAGTTAGGGACCACGATCCAGTTGCGCACCGTCAGTTAGGACGGATTGTGCAAGTAGGTAGGGACAGTGGTGTGGGGTGCAATATTCTGTACCTGTTACATGACATCCTTTTTGTCTCAAACTTTATAAAAGTTGATGAATTTCTGAACTGAAATGTCTGAATGTGCTTGTACATTTGTTCAGTTACCTTCTTCCCGGCTCTGCAGAGTTGCAATTTTCAGAAAACTACAAAGACATTTCCACCTGGCTTAGTTCAAACATTTTTTTTCTCAAATACCTTCCTTTTTTATATTACTGATCAAACATTCTTAGTATAATGCTACATTAATTGGCTGTTTTGCAAAATATTAATGCAGCATTTTGAAAGCCTGCAAAATAAAATGAATCAGCAGATTTTGTAAAGTTAAACATAAAGTTTTACATTTCAATGAACTTGAAAGCAATTTACAGAATACCTTCTGTTGTGAGGATATTTATGCCAAGCTGCTGATCTTGATATTGAAAGGCATTCCAGTCATTAGTAGGGTTTCCTTGGTTTCATAGAAATAAACTTTAAAGGATTTTCCAGAAATATACAGTAGTGGTTCAACCTTAAGATAGGCCATTCTAGTGTGATCAGTGGGTGTCTGATCACTGGGACCCTATTGATCGGCAGAACTAAGGAACCATGATGCTCCAGTGAAAAATTTCATTTTCTTGCCAGTGGACATTTTTTAAATTGTAGCAGAGTCAAGTTTCCATTAGTTGGAGTCAATTATTTTATTACCATAGACATAGCTTTGATGCCTTGGATTCTAGAGTAAAAGCTATACCTGGCCATGTAAGTAGGGGATGGCAAGGAGGACATGGAGGTAAAATTCACTTAAAGAAGAACTCCCGCAAAAAATTTTATTTCATGTCCTGCTAGAAATGTACATGATGTAATCTGTAGTGTAGTGTCATTTTCTTACCGGTGTCTGTATTTGTGAGTTATATCTCCCTGATGTTTCTAATCTGTGTCATGTGACCAACAATCAGACTCACAAACTCACACAGCATCTTATGTGTGGACAGGAAGTCTATTTCTCTATGCATTCCTATGGGATCCTCACTCTGAGTCTCATAGGAATGAATAGAGAAGTAACTGGCTTCCTGTCCTGTGTCAGTTGGAGGTCAGGGAGTTGGTCATATAACACAGCTACAATTAGAAAAGAGGGGATAACTCACAAATACAGTCTCTGATAAGAAGATTACATTCACTACAGATTATATCATGCACCTTGGGTGGGTGGTCTAACCATGCTGAAATCCCACCTTAAATCATATCTATCTATTTCTCTGTAGGCCTGTTGTCCTTAGACCCCACTATACTGGCCAAGTACAGTATCTGGGTTATCTGGAGGATAAGAGAAGACCTGGAGACAAATCTCTTAAATTTTTGATTTACACACATTCCTATTCTGGTGCCGTCAAGGTGCTATTGATGTTGAAATTCATGGCACAATAAAAAGAAAGAAGTTAGAGATGTGGTCACCTAGGCACTCTTAGCCTATGAGTCTAGAGGGTCACAGCATTCTCACATAGTTGGCACCTTGTTGTGATTCCCAGGGGACTACTCAGACAGTACAATAAATAGCATTCATTACAGATTCCCTTTAATCCACACAAATTATCCATATTTCTGCCTTTTTTATCCTATTTGTGTGAACCTTAGACAATTAAGAGCGTAAACAGAGTAGACAATCGGTAATTGAAGACCATTCACTTGAAAACAAATTATATTTCTTGCTTGAAAATAAAAAAAACTATGTTCATGGACATGAAATCATTCGGCAATGAATGCAGTAAAGGGTACATTTAGAAGTGTAATCAGAATTTTAGACCGAAACTCTTTCAGAAACTAATTAAAAGTGACCTTTTAAGATGGTCTTTCTGAAAATGTTAGTGTTATAAGCAACTTGGGGAAATGTAATTACATTTTTATGGGAAGTTAAATAACTGAAAGGACACATAGCACCAAGAAACATTCATGCAGGGCCTGAAATTGTATCAGCCCTTTAGGCTTTCTCTCATTTTATGATCAATTTCTGATTTTGGCATTCAAAACTGCATCAGGTCTTGACAGTGTGGCCATACTTTGTGGGCAGATGTTCAACAATAACCACATTTTATAACCAACCAGCTGTCATGCCCTTCATGGAAGCTGGCCCCTTTCAAACTTTTGGACAGTGTTGGCCTCCTCCACCAATTTAAGTCTTCCAGTGGCAGGCTTAGTATTGGAGCACATGTGTCTTCAGGCTTCTGCATCTGGCTGTATTGTAGCTCTATTCAGAAGCCTTTCCTAAAGCAAGCTGAAATATTTAGGGGGCTCTGTTGAACTCATATGTAACCTAAAGCTCCAGACAGGCCTTCAAGCTTATGTACTAAAAAAAAAAAAAAAAAACACACACATTTCAAGTTAGGGCCTGTCCCATATCCTCATGGGAAACAGACTCACAGACATTGTCCTACCAAGTTGAAGCTTGACAAAGCATGCTTGCTTATACCTCTTTTGCCCATGACATTTGCCACATTTGTCCAATGATGACACAGTCCTTGAAAGCATTTTTTATTAGGCATGGTGTGCGTTTTCTTGTGCCTTCCCTAATCCTAAAGGGGATGAGTTCTTAGCAAACACTAGGACAAGTATCATAATTGCCAACAGACCTGAATTTGTAGGGACTGTCCATAATTTTTAGAAAAAAATCCTGGCAAATCCAGGCTCCTCCGAACCAAAAACTGGGTGGGGCTATTGTGAGCTCCACCCAGAAGTGGGTGTTTTGCCATGTTTGGGCATTCCTGGGGGGGTCAAGGTGTAAATGTCCCGAATTTACCTACCAGAATGTCGGTAAGTGTGAAGTATAAAGAATACATCAGACAAAAATATAAGCAAATCTGTATTTTTTTAATTTAATAATATATATATATATTATATAATTTAAATATAAAAAAATATAAAAACAAACTGAGTTTATGTTCTAAGATCAGGAAAAGTTGATAAGGTATATGTAGAAGACAGACAGAAGCACAAATAATTGGAAATAAATCCGTTAGGTTCAGGAAATAAATATGGAAATATATATAAATTAACACATTACCATGCACATTAGAAATCCGTACAAATTAGTACAACACAGCTGCCTCATTATGAGCGCATGCCGGAAAATGCAGCAAGATTCATTACCGATCATGGAAGGACATTCCTACTGGTAACAATTAACATATATTAAAGGGGTTGTCTCAGTTCAACAAATTGCATTTATCATGCAGAGAAAGTTAATACAAGGCACTTACTAATGTATTGTGATTGTCCATATTGCCTTCTTGGCTGGCTTCATTCATTCATGAATATAATTCATGAGAAATCCAGGGAGTCACACTTTGCATTCTGCATTGCTTAGGGATGTTCGACACCATGTACTTGGGAAGTGGTTGGAGCACAGGGAGTCATACAAAGTTTTGCTATAGGGCCTTTATGAGATCTGTACATGCCCCTATCTTATTTATAGATACCAACATTGCTGTTAAGAAATACGGGGCATGTAAGGCCTACCCTAGAAACATCCCAAGCCAGCCAGGGGCGGCACACTTATGGGTGAAGCTCACACCAGAACAGCCCCAATAGGCCAGGACTGTCTCTGAAACGTAGGCACAGTCCCTGCAAATTCTGGACTGATGGCAACTATGTTTATGCTACCCTTACTATCCGCCTTCTGATGGTTGGCATCTTGAATACAGAGTTAAGTTTCCATATTAAAATGTCCCGCCTTGTCTATATTCATTAAAGAGAAGCAGCTAATAAAAGTATTATTGTTCCCTTGTTAGGACTCCCCTATACCCAGTTGGAAAATACAAAGCCAAGAAAAATAAATCAGAAACGTTGTAGCCGAGTGTATTATTAATATTTAATAACTGAGGTCGTAGCGATATGTCTAATAAAGCGAGGAAAAAAGATCTCCTTGAAGTCAGATGCGTACAATTAGGAGATTCTCCTTAATTAGAGCAGCCTTTAATTGATGGACCAAATTCCAGTCAAGGCTCATCTCAGTGAAGGTTTCGCTGATGTTTAATTAAAGTTTCATCTCGATGTAATGCAGACTTCCATTTTGCTAAAAAAGCAATACTGCACTAATTTAAAAAAAAAAAATTCAATGTAACGGGAGGATGGCGGGCTCATCCTGACAATGAGAACTGATTAGGGAACTCGGAAAACCTTTTGAAACAATGTACAGTAAAGTTCTTTAACTCTAAAAAATGAAATTATTTTTACATTTTGACTGTCGCCTTCTTGGACTGACCTGCAGGGGAACAGGTGAATTCCCTGTGGCCCTTCAGGCAGGAGTGGGCCCCCATCCCCCTATCTAAGTGGCACATGACCTAGTACACTTCCTCAGCCTGCCTATCTTCATATAACAAACTGGGTACCCAGGCTAGCCAGTATCCTCCCTACCCGGGTCCACTTGCTGGAAGTTGTAGTTTTCCCAACAGATTGAAATTTCACAAGGAACATTCTTAAAGGGACACTTTCGTCAAAAATGGGTGTATTTTTTTTAACTTCATATAGAACATTTACCATTGAAAATTCAATACAAGATATCATTCTTCTGTAGCAGTCAGCACAAATGATAAAGCATTTTCCACACCAGAGGTAGCGCCAAACTTATGCTGAGGTCTGCAGCTCTACATAAGTTTGGCACTTCGTCCGGCCGGCTGTGCGACAGACTTAACTCTACGCCAGCCCCGTTGCTGGCATAGATTTAAGCCATTTTCCATGCCAAAAAAGATTGTGGAAAATGATAAATTAGCCCGCCTGCTTCCACGCCCATGCAACGCCATCTTTTCTTGAAACTTCTGAATAGTGGTGTGAAAAGGAAAAAGTTAATATGTCACTATTGTGACCATTATATCACTTAATAAATGTCCTCCTTTATCCTTACACAGACAAGAAGAGGATCAAGGAACAAGATTGATGGGGATTTTTTCGTTATTTGAACCCACATTCATTTGATTTAAAAATAAAATATGGGCCTGGAAATCTCTTTACCTCTTTTAGGACCTCCGCTATTCATGTAGTCCCGTATTTGAAGTTGGCGTCCACTTGCGAGCACAGCAGACTCCATAACTGCCAAGTTTCTGCTGTCGATAAGGTTGGGGTAATGTCTGCGATTGGTGGTAATGCCGATCGTGGACATTTAATCCCTCAGATGCCGTAGTCAAATGTCACCATGGCATCTGGGAGTGCTAAAACCGCAAACCTCGGCCACTCTCCAGCCACATTGCTGCATATGTTCTGGGACTGTACTGAGCTCTCCACTTTCTGGAAAGGGCTATTGGGCAGTATAAAAAAGGCGTATAGGATAGAGATTCCGTGTACTCCGAGAGCGTGCTTCCTGGGTGTTTTGCATGTTCAAGGCCAAGCCAAAAGTATTGGTGTTCAGAGAATATTATTTCAGGCTCGGAAACTAATAGCCAGGTATTGGATGCAGCCACAGCCCCCCTCCCTCCTGGAATTTCATAACCGAATGAAAATGATTTTACGTCTAGAAAAAGGTGTATATATTAAAAAAAACTGTGAGGCAAAATTCACTGCAATTTGGGAAAAATGGTTAACAGCTGAAGATGAAAACCCTGACTCTTAATACACTCATAGTATGGGAGGAAACTGTGATGTGTAGATTGGAATACGGTATTAGTGCCTACTTGCAATTTTGGTTGTGTTGTGGCCGTCTCCTCGCCAGTGGGTGGGAGGTTGGGCAAATGGGGTTTGAAATATACATTTTTATTGTGTGATGACAAATGATTGATATTATATAATTGTGGCATAATTGTCTTTTTGTACATGCAATATTACTTGTATTATTGTAAATGAAAACAATCACACTTTATTTGTAAGTTATGAAAAAACTTTTAATAAAAAGTATCTGATTTAAAAAAAAATGCGAGCCTCGTGCTTTCTGGCCCGGGAAGGCAATCTGTAATAGTAATAAGCCTAAGCCTTTACAAGGCTTACAGGCCAACAACCAGTATATTGGTGGGCATGGGCCTTTATTTGTATATGTATGTATGTATATATATATATATATATATATATATATCCCCAGTAATATGCCCCAGTGGTAATGTCCCAAAAAATATATATATATATATATATATATATATATATATATATATATATCTATATTGCCCCTCTTGCTGCTATAACGCCCAGATTGCTCTAAATAGATATAGATATAGGTATATATGCCCCCAGAATTATGTGCCTATATCTATATATATGTATATGTTGCCACAGTCTGCAAATGTATAGAGATACATTTATATATGCCCCAATAGTATATGCATGTGTATACATGTAACTGACCCCCAGTGTCCGGGTGCCCCCCATGCAGGCTGGTATGATATGGCAGATGGTGACCTGATCACTGGACAATTAGTTCAGTCTCAGGCACATCAAAGGACAGAGGATTGATAAGGTTTCCCTGCCCCTGTGTGCCGCGCATCAAAGAGATCCTCCACCCAGGAATCAGCGCAGGTGTGCGCGGGCTGGCGTGGTGACGTCATCTCACCGCGCCGGCCCACGTGCACTTGGCTGCCGGATGCCGCCGGAAGTGCGGGAGCACGGGAGCGAGCATGGCCGGGTTTAAATAACCCGGCCACCCTGCACTCTTCAGTTGAGCCGTGCAGGCCCCTGAAAGAAGCGAGAGTCAACCCCTGAAGGCAACGAGCAATATAACAAGCGAGGATCATCCCCTAGGACGAGCAATTAACCCTGGGCTGGCTGAGTATAACGCCTAACCCTATACCACTAACAATCTACCCCTGCCATTAACCCCTTACCTATATCCACTGTACCACCAACAATCTTCCCCTGCCATTAACCCCTCCGTGCTATACCACCAACGTTCCCTGCATTTAACCCTTCCCTGGCCATAACCCCTATACTACTAACGCTGCCCCAATACCTGCAGTTAACCCTTTCCTGGCCATCACCCTATTCCACCAACGTACCCCATCTCCGCCATACCCCATTCCCAGCACTTAACCCTTTCCTTGCCATAAAATCATATCCCCTACCATATTTCACCTTAGCATTACCCATCATCGTCCCCTGCTGCCTTATTAACCCTTTGTCTGCCAGCCTTATATTTGTGTAATTTACCCTTTATTTCCCTAGGGACAGTAAGTTAGGCTTGGGAGGGCTTGCTATGTGTTTGGTGTGAGTGTATATTTAGTTAGTATTGTGGGTGGAATTAAGTAGGATTGAGTAGCGTAGCTAGGTTGTGTAAATAAGTAGACTGTAGACAGTATTGTGTAATAAATATTTTATTAATATAATAATAATAATTAATTAATATAATAAATATAAATAAATATCAATAATTAATATTCCCCTTTAACAAGAATACAAGATACAATATAATGATTGCATGCTATAGTCACTGAGGGTGACGTAAAAAGGTTTTTAAAAAATGTATAAAGTTTTAAAAAATAAAAATATATAAAAAAAATCAAATCCCCCCTTTCTCTTGAATGAAAAAATAAATACATAAACAATAAAAAAAAACTAAACATCATGGATATTTCCGCGTCTAAAAACACCTGTACTTTTAAAATACAAAAATACTTATCCCATACAGTGAACAGTGTAGCGGAAAAACTTCACCTCCCCCCGAAAAATTGTATAGAAAGTGATCAAAAAGTTGTACAAACTCTAAATTGGTATGAATAAAAACTACAGATCGTCAAAAAAGCAAAAAATTAGCTCTCACACAGCTCCATAAACACAGCTATAAAAAAAAGTTATGGGGGTCAGAATTTATTTTTTCCGAAGTTTTTATTTTTCTTCAGTATTAAAATCACAGGAAACACTATATAAATGTGGTATCTCCATAGTCATACTGAATGAAGGGAACAGGTAATTTTTACCGCATAGGGAATGCCATAAAAACAAATCCCATAAAACTGTGGCGGAATTGTGGGTTTGTTTGTTTTTTTTTACCAATTTCACCCCATTTAACAAATTTTTTCCAGCTTCCCAATATATTCTATGCATTAGTAAATGGTGCCGTTAAAAAGTACAACTTAGGGCAGGTTCGCATTTGCGTTATAGAATTCCGTTATAACGGAATATTAGGATGGAATGCAAAATGGAAGCCTTTAAGAGGACTACGTTTTCTGTAATGTATAACGGAAACATGGCCCCATAGACATGTATTAGGATGGAGCAAAACGGAATGCCTCTTAAAGTCTTCCGTTTTGCATTCCGTCCTAAAATGCCATTATATCGTTATAACTGAACCCTATAACGGAATTCCATAGCGCAAATGCAGACCCGCCCTTATATCTGCAAATTAAATGTGGTATAGTTTATATTGAAGAATTGGGTAAGATGATATGTTTAGGGGAATATAATGTGTGTATTAATTTTTTGATAAAAAAAAGTACAACTTGTCCCACAAAAAACAAGCCCCTATATGTGAACAGAAAAATTAAAAAGTTATGGCCAAAAGGAAAGGGAAGGAAGGGAGTAAACAACGAAAACATAAAAACGTAAAATCCGCAGGGGCTGAAGGGGTTAAAATGACAGCCCTTGGAAAAATATCACTCTTTTCTTTTTGCACATTTGCTTTGCTTTCCTGGAATTTGAAATAAGGGAAAAAAGTGAAGCCGGAGCACATAATGAAGACACTTGTACGCTCTAATTTGCTGAGCAGAGCAGATCTTGTTATATAGTAGTAAAGGATCTGCACCGTATAATAAAGTGTACGGGGCTTCCAGGAAACCATGATCTGAAGGGTCTGTGACAACATGTAATAATGCAACACGCTGCTTACACCCTGTCTCCTCACCGCACTCTCCAATTAGCCGGCAGAACCTGCCATCCTTCTAATAAGTACATGGAAACCGCCATTACTAGGATCAACAAGCCTGATGGAAGAGAAATATGGCCAGAGGAAAAAATATATTATTCCTACTTTGCTTATTGTACCTGAATTTTGCACATGTGTAGAAGATCCAGGCAGCACAAGCCCCAGCAGTCCTAGATTCCGAGTCACCTATACTATCACCTCTCTTAAAGATACATAGAGAGAGATCAGGGGTGCACCTAGCCTTTGTGATGCCGGCGAAAACTGAAATGGCGCCCCTCCATCCCCATTGCCAACTTCTTAACCTAACCCCTTCCCTTCATCCCATGGCCCTTCTGCTGCCCCCCTCTTGCCCCTACATGGTGCTGCCTGAAGCGATTGCCTCACCTGGCCACATGGCATCCCTGAGAAAGAGAGAAAGAGAGAGTGAGAGAGAAGTTTTTTTCAAGAGGGGCAGGGGCATAGCTATAATGGAAGCAGGGGAAGCGGTTTCTTTGGGGCCGGAACTCACAAGGGGCCAATCCAGAATGAGAACTAAAAGATTTTATTGTCGGGCCCCCTCAACATGACTTTATATACAGTGACACTGTAGGAAATGGATGGAGCAGCTGGCGACCTCGTCTGAGAGTACGATTGACTAGCCTGAGGAGTTCGGAGTTGCAAAGAAGTTGCTTGTTGGGGGGGCCCATTCAAAAATTTGCTGTGGGGCCCAGTCATTTCTAGTTACGCCACTGAAGAGGGGTGCTTGTGACGTGGCTGCAGAAAGATTGGTGAAGAACAGGTTTGTGAATGCACATAATATGAGCAATATGTGCACTTAAAGGGGTCATCCAGGTCTTAAAAATGTAGACAATGAAGAGGCTGCAGTGCTCACACGATCGGCAGGGGTGTACTGTTATATTTGTATATGTACAGTGCCTTGCTAAAGTATTCGGCCCCCTGGAACTTTTCAACCTTTTGCCACATTTCAGGCTTCAAACAAAAAGATAGATTTTGCTTTATGTTTTGGGATCATTGTCTTGTTGGAAGATAAATCTCCGTCCTAGTCTATGGTCTTTTGCAGACTCCAACAGGTTTTCATCCAGAATGCTCCTGTATTTGGCTCCATCCATCTTCCCATCAATTTTAACCATCTTCCCTGTCCCTGCTGATGAAAAGCAGGCCCAAACCATGATGCTGCCACCACCATGTTTGACAGTGGGGATGGTGTGTTCAGGGTGATGAGCTGTGTTGCTTTTACGCCAAACATATCGTTTTGTATAATTTCCAAAAAGTTGGATTTTGGTTTCATCTGACCAGAGCACCTTCTTCCACATGTTTGGTGTCTCCCAGGTGGCTTGTGGCAAACTGTAAACGAGACTTTTTATGGATATCTTTGAGAAATGGCTTTCTTCTTGCCACTCTTCCATAAAGGCCAGATTTGTGAAGTGTTGGACTGATTGTTGTCCTATGGACAGACTCTCCCACCTCAGCTGTAGATCTCTGCAGTTCATCCAGAGTGATCATGGGCCTCTTGGATGCATCTCTGATCAGTCTTCTCCTTGTTTGAGATGAAAGTTTAGAGGGACGGCCTTGGTAGATTTGCAGTGGTCTGATGCTCCTTCCATTTCAATATGATCGCTTGCACAGTGCTCCTTGGGATGTTTAAAGCCTGGGAAATCTTTTGGTATCCAAATCCGGCTTTAAACGTCTCCACAACAGTATCACGGACCTGCCTGGTGTGTTCCTTGGTCTTCATGATGCAGAACCCTGAGACTATCACAGAGCAGGTGCATTTATACGGAGACTTGATTACACACAGGTGGATTCTATTTATCTTCATCAGTCATTTAGGACAACATTGGATCATTCAGAGATCCTCAATGAACTTCTGGAGTCAGTTTTCTGAACTGAAAGTAAATGGGCCGAATAATTTAGCACGCTCCACTTTTTAGTTTTATTATTACAAAAAAAGTTTAAATGATCCAATAAATTTCATTCCACTTCACAATTGTGACCACTTGTTGTTGATTCTTCACCAAAAATTTAAAATGTTATATCTTTTTGTTTTAAGTCTGAAATGTGGCAAAGGGTTGAAAAGTTCCAGGGGGACGAATACTTTCGCAAGGCACTGTAGCTTTTGTTGTGCTCGGGGTTGTGCTTGGGAGACTTAATAATGACCTGTCCCCTCTCCTGACATGTCTGTTTTAGTAGCTACTTGCATTCCCCATGTAATAACAATTCTGGAGGCTCTGACCCCATTGAGTGACTTTATTTACTATTCCTGCTAGAAGTTATGAATAGAGATTAGAGAAATTTAGAAAACTTCGATTTGGCTGCTTTGACGAATTTCACAAAGAAATTTGCTAAGTGATAAATTACTTTAGCAAATTACTATTTTCCTCATTATTGAGCCTTTGTGAGTCACAGGCTCAATGATGAGGAACGGCGATTGCACCACCCTCCATCATTGAACCCCTCAGATCTGGGATAACAAATTAGGGCTTTCAGTGGTTAATCAGTTAAAAAAAAAATAATACTCATCTTATCCATTTGTGCGCGAGGAGGCCATCATGGCTATCTTGATTGAAAATCCTGCACAAAATCTCACGCGGCATGCTAGCCGATGTGGGGACGTCATAAGTTACCACGCATCAGATTTTGTACGGGATCTTCAATCAAGCTGGCCACTGCAACCTCTTCTCACTCAAATGGATGAGGTGAGTATGATTTTTTTTCACAGCCATTTCAGGGAAAATTGATTTGTTGCCACGAAGCATGAGGAAATTCAGCTTTGCTGTGAATCAAATTTTTTCTGAAATTCAGATCGAAAGTCCACTTCGTGAACTTTGATTCACTCAACACTAGTTATGAATGAATTGCTAGTAGATTACAATAATGGTCCAGATGGTTGTTTGGTTTGGGGGGTGTCTCCCTGCACAGTTTGACATCAGCCTGCTGCTGTCAGTGCAGCCACTTGAAAAAATGTGCAGGGACACACCCCTAACTGATTACACCCATCTGGATCTTCATTGCAGTCTGCTAACAATTCATTCATAACCTCTAGTGGGAATAATAAAGCAACGGCACAACATAGAGCCATAAGAATAGATGCTCCATAATTGTTATTACAGGGGAATGCAAGTAGTTAGTCCTCTTTAAGACTGAGCCTCTCATGACAAGAAGATTGTTACCCTCTTGGCTGGTTCTACAGTAAAGAACTGTTAATTCGACTGATCTTCATGTTCTAAGTCCATCCTTCCCACTAAACCATCCACTTGCGCTCTCAAGGGTTCTGAGAGTCAGAACCTGGTCCAGCCTCCAAATTTATTACACTGTTCTAACCAACCAACTTAGTTAGCATACCATACACTTAAAGTGTAAACAAAAGAACTTGGCTGGACCAGTAAAGCAAAGCTTACTCACCTGCTACCTGATCCTTCTCCTGCCAGTTTGTGATGCTCTTCTGCGCTCCCTTGCTGAAAACATCCGGTTTGATACCGCCTGCAGCCAATCACTGGCCATGACAGTGACCGATCCCCTTGCATAATGTGACCATTTGTCATGACGTAAGGGAAGCAGCATTAGGAAGTAGATAAGTAAGCTTCCTTTTATAGGTCCAGCCAAGTGAGTGTGGGGGGGGTGCCATTCTTGCACAACCTCTTTAATATAGTAGGTTGGTTGTAATTAGAAATAGTTGGTTGCCAAAAAAGCAACAAAAAAACAAAGTATTATTCAGCAAAAACAAGTGAATCCTTAGCCTAGCAAGGTTTGTATGCTTTCCTATGTCTGTTCTGTGACTTATCAGGTGAAAAAATAATGCCCTATTATGCCTAGCACAGGACCTGAAGAGGCGAAGCGTGGCTCAAGGATTCAAAGAAGCAGTTCCTTCACATGTTAGAGCAACATATATCCAGTAATTTTACTATGCTAGCATGCACAAAACCTTTGAATAGTATAAACCAAGCTTCCAGCTGTAAATGTGTTAATTGACTTGTAGGACGTCTAATGCAAAAGGGCTGCAAAAAAACGTAGATGTAGCCACAGCCTAAGGCCTCATGCACACATCTGATCATATGAGTGTTTTACTGTACAGCGGCAGTGGCATAAAGCGCACGGCGTCCTGGCAACCAAGGATGTCGTGCACTTGTGCACTCAGCAGGACGGCAGGCCAGGTTTGCATGGACCGCGGTCCACGGATGTCTGCATGAAGCCTAACTGTTATTGCTTAGCAGAAAACATGCATCCACAGCATAGCTGACCAAAGCAATCTGCAGAAAACTGCTGACTACAGGGAAAAGAGGAAAAAGTGATTGTCAGATGCCAAATAGATATCCATTTTGTGCACCATTTTGAGCTGCATATCTACTGCAATATACAGTATATAGCTGTGAGCCTCCTGAAACGCTGGACAGCTCCATTTCCGGCCATATCTCTTTCTTCAACCAGGCAGCCCTGAGATGAACATCGGAGCATTTCATGTTCCCATGCTCTCCCTTGCCCAGGGCTATAAGGGCTTTTTTGTTTACAAACTTACACTGCTAGGAGGAGGCTTCTGCCTAGCAGTGCTCCCAGTGATGTCACCAGCACTAATTTTTCTGTTTTTATTTTCTGATTGCAGAATTTTTTATTCTATTTCCTGAATGTGATTATGGGGGCGGCCTGAGTTGCCTGAGTTGTTCTTAGCAGCATTTAGAAAACATTAAGAAAATTGCTTTATGACAAGCCCATGGGCCATAGACACAATGGACAGGAGGGGACCTCAGTGACTTCTATAGGATAGTTTTCTAGGCATGATCTGTGACCTGTGCAGAGGTCATTGTACAAGGAAAGAATAGATAAGCTTTCACAACCACCTCTATATACACTCACCGGCCACTTTATTAGGTACACCATGCTAGTAACGGGTTGGACCCCCTTTTGCCTTCAGAACTGCCTCAATTCTTCGTGGCATAGATTCAACAAGGTGCTGGAAGCATTCCTCAGAGATTTTGGTCCATATTGACATGATGGCATCACACAGTTGCCGCAGATTTGTCGGCTGCACATCCATGATGCGAATCTCCCGTTCCACCACATCCCAAAGATGCTCTATTGGATTGAGATCTGGTGACTGTGGAGGCCATTTGAGTACAGTGAACTCATTGTCATGTTCAAGAAACCAGTCTGAGATGATTCCAGCTTTATGACATGGCGCATTATCCTGCTGAAAGTAGCCATCAGATGTTGGGTACATTGTGGTCATAAAGGGATGGACATGGTCAGCAACAATACTCAGGTAGGCTGTGGCGTTGCAACGATGCTCAATTGGTACCAAGGGGCCCAAAGAGTGCCAAGAAAATATTCCCCACACCATGACACCACCACCACCAGCTTGAACCGTTGATACAAGGCAGGATGGATCCATGCTTTCATGTTGTTGACTCCAAATTCTGACCCTACCATCCGAATGTCGCAGCAGAAATCGAGACTCATCAGACCAGGCAACGTTTTTCCAATCTTCTACTGTCCAATTTCGATGAGCTTGTGCAAATTGTAGCCTCAGTTTCCTGTTCTTAGCTGAAAGGAGTGGCACCCGGTGTGGTCTTCTGCTGCTGTAGCCCATCTGCCTCAAAGTTCGACGTACTGTGCGTTCAGAGATGCTCTTCTGCCTACCTTGGTTGTAACGGGTGGCAATTTGAGTCACTGTTGCTTTTCTATCAGCTCGAACCAGTCTGCCCATTCTCCTCTGACCTCTGGCATCAACAAGGCATTTCCGCCCACAGAACTGCCGCTCACTGGATGTTTTTTCTTTTTCGGACCATTCTCTGTAAACCCTAGAGATGGTTGTGCGTGAAAATCCCAGTAGATCAGCAGTTTCTGAAATACTCAGACCAGCCCTTCTGGCACCAACAACCATGCCACGTTCAAAGGCACTCAAATCACCTTTCTTCCCCATACTGATGCTCGGTTTGAACTGCAGGAGATTGTCTTGACCATGTCTACATGCCTAAATGCACTGAGTTGCCGCCATGTGATTGGCTGATTAGAAATTAAGTGTAACGAGCAGTTGGACAGGTGTACCTAATAAAGTGGCCGGTGAGTGTATGATGGATTCTGTCTTATCTGTCATTCTAAGCCTGCCTGTAATGATATCACCTCTGTGCATAGATGCAGATAACTGCAGTAAAGTGATCTTTACAGACCAAGAAGTGGTGTCTATTATTAGGCTTAGTGGCCAGTGCGAAAAGTGCAGGATTTTATAGGTTTTATTTAAATAGATAGTAATATAAAACATTTAAATAACCAGAAATTCTTTAAAAATATGTTAAACATAAATATGTGATTTAAAGAATAGGTAATTTTCTGATGACACATTTCATTTAAGTGAAATTTTTTTAAGTGAAACAAATTGAAGGACCTGCAGAATTGTCTTGTTTTGTTGAAGCTGTGCATCCAATTTCCTTGTGCTGGGTCCAGCCATCACATCTTCTGCTCTTCTCCTGCTGTAGGCTACGGCCTGCACTTACCGGCTAGGCCTATCTGGTCTTCACGTATAGCATGCACACTTTGTGGCTCTGAAAGGGCTGGAGTGTTCACAGTCTAAACTTCACCAACCTTTTGGTACTTAAAGGGAACCTGTCATCAACTTTATGCTGACCTCACTCAGAGCAGCATAAATTAGTGACAGAAATGCTGATTAGAAGTAAGTGGTTGCCAAGAACCAGCATCACAATCATTGCAGCCCAGGCCTTGAAAAGAGTCAAATCTGCCTGAGAAGAGTCATGGTTATTCATAATCTCCTGCTCTCTTGCCCATCTGCTGATAATTAGCAGTTCTCTCATAGAGAGAAAGGGAGAAAACTAGGTAGAAGACTCAGTCATCAGCAGCTGGGCAGGGAAAGCAGGAATTCATGAATAACCAGGACTCTTCTCAGGTGGCGATGACTCTTTTCCAGGCCTAATCTGCAATGATTGTGATGTTGGTTCTCGGCAACCACTTACTTTTAACTAATAAATGACAGACCACTGAAATCAACTCACCTGCCTCCATGTTATTCTGCCGTTAGTATGGGCTGCATAAAGTTGATAACAGCTTCCCTTTAAGGCATCATCCCCTTTGGGAAGGTTGTCTGATCAATAGGTTTCTTTCTAGCTTGCTAGTTCCAGCAAAGCTGTGCTCTTTCATTTGTCTGCCCTTGTACTGATTTCTGCCTGATTCCTGACTCTGATTCTTTGTTGCCTGACCCGACCTGAGCCTGATTACTGCATTGAACCTTTGCACCTGCTCTGACGTCGGACAGTTCTTCGGATTTCCTGTATTTTGCCTGCCCTCAGCCTTTCCCTGACTACGTTTTACCATAAGTGAATCCCTTGGTGCTTTGCACTGGTGTCTCTGACCCCCGTGGGTCAGCTGACAACCACACAGAGACTACTTCAGAAGGTAGCAGCCCACTGCCTTAACACTACTGTTAGAAGCTGTGACAATTACAGAGACAGAGCTTCAGGACACACCCTCTGAAAAAAGGGCACATCCCTGAACTGCTAGCCTGAAGCAAATTGAAAAGCAATTGGCGCAATGAATGACAATACTGTATGTCTTGATCAGGTGCAGGGCTGGATCTAATTTGTTAGAAAGAGATTGTCATGTATTATATGATGTCTGATTTTCAATTTTTATATTTATTATGGGATAACCCCCTTTAAAAGACCAATATGCTTTCAACAGACATTGCATAACTCAATAGTATAGATGAAGTAAGGAACTTTATAATATATCATATCTAAAGGAAAATGTATCTTTCTCTGACTGCTCATTCCTCCTCACTCCTTCCATGTCCACAGACTTCTATGTGAAGGATGTAAAGTGTTCCTTTAGAGACCTGGCATTCTGGCTCATGGGAGTGGGTGGAGGGAGAAAGATTTATATAAAGTTTGTTAAAAGGACAGTAACTATTTTACATCACAATCTACTGGTGAATACTTAGGTATACTAGGAGATCAAGATCTAACACAGTGGTATGCCCATGGGAGGCGAAGGAAAGTGTAAAGCACACTTGACTATAAGATGTATCCCAGGTTTAGACAACAAACAGAAAATTTGAAAAAAAAATACTTTCTACTTATTAAACTTTACCTGGTGATTTAATGAACTAGAGGGGTAGAGAAAGATCACTAACTGTGGGGTCTAGCATAGAGGGGGTTAATCGTTTTATCCTTAGTGTGTCATCTGCTGATCATTGTAACAAACAGTAATGTGGTCACCTCATTAAATGTGTCCAAGTAAATGTGTCTTCCTCTGTAGTACCCTGCCGTGCTTGCTCTGCTAAAATTTTTTTTTTTTTTACTCTCTATGATCATAACTAGGGATTAGGGATTAGCGAACCAGTGGAAGTTCGGTTCCCCGGGTTTGGCCAAACTTCAGGTCAAAGTTCAAGTTCAAGACCTGAACTTGACCCCGAACTCCATTGAAGTCAATGGGGACCCGAACTTCACTTTATTATTTTCCGTTATAACATGGTTATAGCGGAAAATAATAGCATTCTTAAGACGCAATGAAAAAGATTATGGCCATTTAGCTACGATCAGCTATGAAAGTGGAATCTGAAAAGTTCAATGACAAAGTAATTTGTACATTTTGGCGAATCTAAGGCTACTTACACACTTGTGTTTTTAACTTTTACGGTACTGAGTTCTGTCAAACGTAACTGAACAGAACGGAGTGCTCCAAAATGTATTCTGTTCTGTTTGGTTGCGTTCCCATATCGGAGAGCAAGACGAGGATGGGGAGCAAGACGGATCCGGAATGACCCACAGTACAAGTCAATGGGGACACAACAGAAAACGGATCTGTCTCCCATTGACTTTCAATAAAGTTCATGATGGATCCGTCTTGGCTATGTTAAAGATAATACAACCGGATCCGTTCATAACAGATGCAGATTTTTGCTGAACCCTGACAGATCAGGCAAAAACACAAGTGTAAAAGTAGCCTAATATCTATCTATTTATCTATCTATCTAATTATCTATCTTTTCATATATATCTATTATATATTTCTCATATCTATCTATCTAGTGTAATATAATACAGAATGATCACTAACTATTCATCTAACAAAACGAAGAAATCAGTTTCGGGAAACAAACGCACTGCATAAACAATAGCTCATAAAATATTGAAATGTGGAAAGCAGCCTAATGTTTAAGGAAAATAAAATGTGTTTCTGCGTGTCTATGAAATAGTTGCTACAAATGCAGACTGCGGTGACCATTTTAAGATGATAAGCAAAATATACATCATAATTATTATGTTCAGACTGCGCTCCTGAGACCGGTTCGCACAAATGACTAGAAATGAGTTGTGTTTCATCTGAACATATGGCTTTTATCTAGTAAACTGGGAACACATCGCACTTACTATTCTAAAAATTGACTTTGCACCAATCTGCTGTGTGATGGAAATTAAAATCATTACTGCCCTCTACTGGCCACTTCACAGAAGACAAAACAGGTTGGGGTCCAAAATATTACATTTTCTTTGGACCCACTATTCTGCCTTATCCTGGTTCATGCATAGTTTTAGAAATATTTTTAATACATAATAAATGGTATGCAGAATATTATCATATTTAGATGCTGGGACACAGTTTAGATACAATGTCAGGGTGGAAGAGCTGTATTCAGCCTCAACATCTACTAGGACTCACTGTGAACATGTGCTGTCCTGGCATCAGTCATGGTGATGGACATTGTTGTGACTTTCAGATGACCACTGCGCTCCAGCGGCAATATGTTTGTAGTGTGAGATAGTGATATATATAGCAGTGCAATCCATGTCGTATTTTTCGCCCCATAAGACGCATGCCCCCCCCCCCAAAGTGGGAAATGTCCCTGTATCTTATGGGGTGAATACTAATGAGCGCTTCTATTATGGAAGACTCTGTACTCACCGCTTCCTGGTCCTTCGCTCTGTGACCTCAGGTTGTGCGCGCCAGTTCACAGCACAGCCGTCAGCATGCGGAAGACAGAGCACGGGCGGTGACGAGCGGTGGAGTCTGGAGCCGGAGAGATAAGTGGTTTTTCATTTTTTAAAACATGAGGCTGCTGGGGGCTGATATTATGTGGCTGGGGGCTGGTGAGAGGCAATGTGGGCTAATACAATGCTGCTGGAGGCTGGCAAGAGGCTTCTGGGGGATGATTGAAGGCTTCTGGGGGCTGGTGAGAGGCAATGGGGGCTAATATAATGCTGCTGGGGGCTGGTGAGAGGCAATTGGGGCTAATGAGAGGCAATGGGGCTGGTGAGAGACATATGGGGCCTGGTGAGAGACATATGGGGGGCTGATGAGAGGCATGGGGCTCTTATCTGAGGTCTGATTGGGAGTCATTCACATTGGGGTCTGAGCTGAGGTCTGATTGGGAGTCTGAGATGAGGTCTTATTAACATTGGTCTTATCTGTCAGCTTAGGTCTGATTAACATTGGGGGTCTGACCAGAGGTTTAATGAAAAATATTTTTTTTCTTATTATCCTCCTCTAAAACCTAGGTGCGTCTTATGGGCCAATGCATCTTACAGGGCGAAAAATATGGTAAATAGTGTGGGTGGGTGAAACTGAGGACCCCAAGGCAGCAGAATAAATGTGTCCCTTCATTGGTTACACAGGCACAGAACCATATATACAGATGTGGATGTTCCTGGAACTGCAGCTCAGTGCCATTCACTCCAACCGTGTAAAGGTTTCAGTGTGGTCCTAGAATTCGAACTGATACTGAGCAAATATTTGTTCTCTACAGTAACCTTATATCCTGATCCTAATATTAAAGTCCCTTTAAAGTGTACCTGAGTTTAAAAAAATAAAAGTTTGCATAATGTATGTGCTTCTTTTTATAAGTGTGAAGGGACAGTTGAGCTTGTGCTTCTCTAAAGTCTCTTTCCGCCATAGTATTTTCTGTTTCAGCCACATAGCTAGATGCATTTCTCTCAGAAGCAGGGAGCGTCTCCTTTCGCCAGTCCTGTATGCAGTGTCCTCACTTCCCTTACTTCATACTATGGTTGTTTTCTTCTACAGAGTACAGAAAGCTGACAAAGAGGGATAAATTACACTTATAGAAAAGCAGGAGACTCCTACTTCTATAAGGCTCAGGATCTCAGCTAGCTCTGACATGCCCCCACTTCTTCTTAGCCATCTTCTGAGTCTCTGTTACTACGGATGGAGCTTGCCTGACAACTTAGGTGGAATTTCTAGTTACACCATAATCTATTACAGGAAATGAAACTGTGTGAAAGTACAGTGACTCTTTAAGCTTGTGTGATGCCGAGGATAACTACGCCCTCAGAAGCTGGACAGTCGCTTTAATTAATTCACATAAAAGTGATTTATATTCTGAAATATTTATCTGCAACCAATTACTGAGCCCGGCAGTCACATTTCTTTCATTGTCTTTTCTATCAAGGAATTTCTGCTTATTTTCATTTAATTTAATTTTATTTATTTATTTATTTATTTTGCTTAATGTGTGAATGAATAAGAAAGGCTGTAGAAATCACCACGAAGCATGAACTGGAAACTCCAACACTGAAGCCCTCAATGACTGGGGTTCAGTTCTGGAGTTCCTGTTCATGCTTCTTGAATTCAAGCTACTGCCCACAGGTGTGGTATTCCTCCCTCTCGTGCCCATCCCTAGGACTCATTATACCGTAACAGAGCCGCTTTTATGTGTGGGTGAGTTGGAATGGTTTTTATTAATTTTTCGTGCTAACATGTAGAAATCACCACATAGGGGGAGAAGGGAAGGAAGGAAGGAGGAAAGAAGGAAGGAAGGAGGAAAGATGGAAGAAAGAAAGGAGGAAAGATAGAAGAAAGGGAGAAAGGGTAATGGAGGAAGGAAGGAAGAGAGAAAGGGTAATGGAGGAAGGATGGATGGAAGGAAGGAAGGAAAGGATGGGAAGGAAGGAAGGTATGGGAAGGAGGAAAGATAGAAGGAAGGGAGAAAGGCTAATGGAGGAAGGATGGATGGAAGGAAGCAAGCAGGGAAGAAAGGAAAACTTCAAAGAAGGAAAGAAGTATAGTGTGCTGGAGCAAGGGTACTTTGGACATTTGTGAACATTTGCTCCTATTGCTGCTATGCAAAGCCATGAACTCCCTACTTTATTGCACTTTTTATGCCATTGTCTACACTTATCCTGTTTCATATTGTTGAACTGTGTTTTATATGTTTATTGTAATAGATCCTGTTCATTTGCTTTGTTATTACACTGTATTTGCACTGCACTGTGAAAAGGGTTAATGTGCAAGTAGCTAATAATAAGAGACTTTGGGACATTCCAGCCTGTGAACTGAGAAGCTAATAGTTTTCCTCTCTATGGAAGCACTCTCTTGCGTGTCCATGCAGCGACCAGGACCGCAGGGGCAATGTGTGAGTGTGGTGGCCTGATGGGTGTAGTAGTTGGTACTCACATTTCTGCATCTGCCTGGGCTGGAGATTTTATTAAACATTTTGAAAACCATGTATCATTTTCTTTTCACTTCACACCTTCTTGCTACTTTGTGTTGGTCTATAACATAAAATCCAAATAAAATATATCTATGTTTGTGGGTGTAACGTGGAAAAGTGTGGAAAATTTCAAGGGATATCAATACTTTTTCAAGGCACTGTAGGTTATTTGTGAATAATGCCACAAGAAATAAACTGTAGTGATAAGAGACTGACACCAATGTCACCTCCACCTTGTCCTCTGCTGGAATATTGGCCTCATGATTGTGTGAGAGCCTGAGAATGCTGGAGGATTTTCTGAGGATATTCTTTTGATCCTCTCCGATCCTTTTCATCCCAATAAATGCAATAATTACATGTACTATTTCTTTCTAAGGAACTTTACTAAAATTATTACTTGTAACTTAAAGGGGTTGTCCCATAAATAATATTCTACAGCTTTCAAACCAGCACCTGGATCTGAATACTTTTGTAACTGAATAAAAATGTAACATAGCCACAGAGTTATTCAATAAAATGTATCTGTACAGCGCCAACTGCTGTTTGTTTTTTCTTATTTCTTTGTCTGGCTCACTGAGAAGGCCGCAAATATTCAGTTTCATCCTTTAGCTGCCTCCTGAGCTGTGATAGGGAGAGCTGAGACACGCCCCCTGAGCTGTGATAGGGAGAGCTGAGACACGCCCCCTGAGCTGCAGCAGAAAAGACACTTCCCTTGAGCTGTCAGCTTGATATAAATCTAGCAGAGCAATGAATGAGGAGATCCCTGGATCCATATGAGGTACAGGGCTGGTTCATGTGCTATTGTCATGTGCTATATGATGGCTGATCTTCATTTTTTACATTAGTTATGGGATAACCCCTTTAATAATGTTTAATAGTTACTAGGAAAAACATTTAACCACCAAAAAATAATCTTTTATTTCTAGTTTCTTTAAAAACAACTCTTTCTGACCAGGCACAGTAAATGTCCACAATACAATGAAAAGCATGATCAATATTTCATAACATTTTCGCTCAGTTGCCAAAGTCTTCAAACGACTGACTAAAACCTGACTAAATGAGATGTACTAATGTTTTCATCTGACATCTGCTGACATCTCACTTTTCCTTCTCTCATTATTTTTTTTCTCGAGACAAATGAATGCTAGGAAATGGACATTAACCTGCAAATTTATACTTCTGCTTGTAACTGTCAATTGCGTGACAGATACTTTTCACAGATCAAACCGTACCTGCAGCGATGTACTTTTAAACCTCTTAGGACATGCACCTACATGTATAAATTCAAGTTTCTAAGAGATTTTCAAGAATAAAAATGAGTGCTGCTTATTAGCGTCATTCAGTTGCATACTTCATCTATTTCAATATGTGGCAGAATATTGAATTACAGCCCTATAGGTGGAAGAGAGGCTTGAAGACACAGTGACCATGACTGGGCTACAGCTCCACTATATATATAAAATGGGAGGAAGGGAGGTAGGGAGGTAGAAAGGGAAGCTGTTAGGAGATTCAGGTTGCTGAACTATGCTCCCTCGTTAGAAACAGCTATGTTTTATTCTGAAAAACTGCAGTGTTTCAGGAAAAACATAGTTTACAAACACAGCCAGGAACATGGAGAAGAGTCATCTCAGAAAGTCCCCTATACAAATAGGTAGAAACCTGTCAATCATGCCTAGATGGGCGTAGAGAAGCGGGGGAAGGGGGAACTGTTCCTGTGATTCTTCTACTGAATGTCCATCAAGCTCCGGGAAGAACTGCTTGGGTATTGTCATGCAGAGGCTCAGGAGGAACGAGTGGATGATGAGAGTAATGTTTTTGGTTCTGAGAGTGGTGGTTGCACTCACAGATCAAAGTGGCACTCTCCAATATTGTGCTCCCTAGGGCAATGCAGTGGCTGGAGGGCATACACTTTCTTCCCTCAGAGCACACCCTGGTATTGGGGCTCCTGCCTGGTGTTAATTGGGGTGTCCTTGATGTTGGATGATTTGCTGGGTGCAAGGCAGGACTGGTGAATGACAGAGATCATGATCAGGCATGTTGTTAGCAATAAATAAAGTCTCTCTTTACTAAGTTGATGATAAGGATTGTAGTACAAATAGCAGCAAATGGCGCAGTTCCACAGTACATCACAGTGCAATATTTTCTCAATAGCAGTGTATGAACTGCAAAAATGATGGTGGTTATAGTATTCCTCTTTCTCTCAGCAGAGTCACAGGCATACAATAAGGTTCTGGTTAAGTCTTTCTGCAATTCCCAGAGTGAGGGGTGCAGAAACTTTAGATTCAGATGGCCAGTCTGTCTCAGAGTGTGCGGAAAGCTTTGGCAATAGTCTCTTCAACAGCAGTTAGGTCTCTCTGCCATAAATGTGCACAATACCTTGCAGTCTTGTGGATTCTACACCCTCTAACTTCTTTCTCTCTGGTTGCATCCTTAGTTGTAGAGGTTTCAAAGATGGCTGAACTTAGGCCTAGCTCTGATAAGCTTGCACATTTAGGTCTTCATTGCAACTTAGCCAAAACTAGACTACTCTAACCAAGGGGCAGACCCAGGTCCATAACCCTGGCAACCTGACACAGTGAGACTCTTAGTTGCCCATACAGTGCTATTAGGTACACAAGCAAATCAATACATTTAACTCATTAACACGACTTTACAGCAATTAACCGTTTGCAGTAATCCCTGGAGTACCGTACCTGAAAGCTGGGGAATTTGTATTAAAAATAGTAAAACCTTCAGCTTGCGCCTTTTGAGGTAGTCTATCATGGATTTTGAGGTGTGTTTAGAATCATTATGCATTTGTAGAAGCAATCCTCTATTCAACTTCAGATTTTTTGCAGTTGATGTTATGTTTTATTGAATCCATTCTTCCCTCTACCCATGAAGTGTTCCACATGCCATTGGCTGCAACACAACCCCAAAGCTTGATTGATCCACCCCTCCCCCCATACTTAATGGTTGAGGAGATGTTCATTTCATAAAATTCTGTGCCCTTTTTTTCCAAACATACCATTGCTCATTGTGGCCAAAGAGTTCTATTTTAACCTCCTCGGTCCACAGGACTTGTTTCCAAAATGCATCAGGTTTGTTTAGATGATCTTCTGCAAACTTCTGACACTGAATTTTGTGGTGAGGATGCAGTAGAGGTTTTCTGGCCGGATGGCTGGTGCTGCTACTGCTGCTAGTACCCACACTCTGATTCTCGAATAATGAAGTTGGTCTTCCGTTTTGCGCTTTTCTTTTTTTCAGACATTTTATCATGAATGAAAAGTCAAAGGCTTGGTACACAGATTATTAAACAGTACTTGCAAAATAGAATTTTTGGATATAATTGAACCCACTCCAATGTATTCTATTTCGTGCCCAGGCTCTTTAACTTGCTCCTTTGTTTGGAGTTTTAGCACGGCAGTCTTACTTAAAGGGGTTGTCCAAGTTATGAAAAAAAATATATAGCACTGTGAATCTGATGGGCAGCAATATATAACTAAGTTCAGCAAGTTTTAGGCAAAAAAAATCTATATTTCCTCATTTCCCTGGTTCTCTTCTGGCCTTTGTTTACATGCAGTAATAACAATCTCTGCCCCTCCCCCTTCTCTGGAAAGGCAGTGAATACAAGTGCTGAGTGACATGTCTGCCTGCTGGAATACTCAGCAGCATGTTGTATGTGTAGGACTACAAGTCCCAGCTGTACAGTGACACTGCTGATACACACAGGAAATTCTCCCTACCTGTTCTTGTACAATACAATTCCTCTATAGCTCCTTGCCCAGCATTTGTCTCCTCTCACTGCTGCAGCTACTATTTGTTGTAAAGCCTTGAGCCCTCAGTGTGTTCTGGCTGAAGTGGTTAATGTTTTATCTGAAGGAATCCAGGGAGAGAGCAGATAGCAGGAGCCTGGCAAAGAAAGGGGGCGTGGCCAGTGACGTCTCATGTACAGGCTGTTATCTGAACTCTGAGGCTTGTGCACAAAACATCACAGACCAGAGAGATAAGGTGACATCACAGGTCATGTGACCCTCAGTCAACTCTGAGAAACCAGCAGCTTTAGAAACACAAAGTATATGGGAAAGTTGTTATACCTGACAAGTTAGAAACATATAAAGAACAAAAAAATAACTCGGACAACCCCTTTAACTCTCCCAGACCATCACTGTGGCCAGAGAGAGTCCCCTGTACTGATTCAATTAGAGCATCACACATTATACTAATACAGGGATCAACAACCTCTGGCACTCCAGCAGTTCTAAAACTAGGGACATACTAAAAAGAATGAAGAAAAGGAATGAAGAAAAAGAATGAACAATGTTTTACATTGGTAAAAAAATGGAAAAAGGTATATTAACTTCCCTGCGCTTCCTGAACATGGAATGAACAGGATATAAGTGTAGTTTATAGTACAATGAATACACATTCCACATTTACAGGCATGTATTAAATTCCCTGTGCTTCCTAGACATGGAATAAACACGTTAGATGTGTAGATAATAGCGGAATGAACACATATTCCACATAAACAGACACGCAGTGAATTCCCTGTGCTTCCTAGATGTGGAATGAACAGGTTAGATGTGTAGATAATAGTGGAATGAACACATATTCCACATAAACAGGCATGTAGTGAATTCCCTGTGCTTCCTACACATGGAATGAACAGGTTAGATGTGTAGATAATAGTGGAATGAACACATATTCCACATAAACAGACACACAGTAAATTCCCTGTGCTTCCTAGATGTGGAATGAACATGTAAGATGTGTAGATAATAGTGGAATGAACACATATTCCACATAAACAGGCACGTAGTGAATTCCTTGTGCTTCCTAGACATGGAATGAACAGGTTAGATGTGTAGATAATAGTGGAATGAACACATATTCCACATAAACAGGCATGTAGTGAATTCCCTGTGCTTCCTAGACATGGAATGAACAGGTTAGATGTGTAGATAATAGTGGAATGAACACATATTCCACATAAACAGGCATGTAGTGCATTCCCTGTACTTCCTAGATGTGGAATGAACAGCTTAGATGTGTAGATAATACTGAAATGAACACAATTTTCATGTAAACAGGCATGTAGTGCATTCCCTGTGCTTCCTATATGTGGAATGAACAGGTTAGATGTGTAGATAATAGTGGAATGAACACATATTAGACGTAAACAGGCATGTAGTGCATTCCCTGTGCTTCCTAGATGTGGAATGAACATGTAAAATGTGTAGATAATAGTGAAATGAAAACATATTCCACGTAAACTGACATGTAGTGCATTCCCTGTGCTTCCTAGACATGGAATGAACAAGTAAGATGTGTAGATAATAGTGGAATGAACACATATTCCACATAAACAGACACGCAGTGAATTCCCTGTGCTTCCTAGATGTGGAATGAACAGGTTAGATGTGTAGATAATAGTGGAATGAACACAATTTCCACGTAAACAGGCATGTAGTGCATTCCCTGTGCTTCCTAGACGTGGAATGAACAGGTTAGATGTGTAGATAATAGTGGAATGAACACATATTCCACATAAACAGGCATGTAGTGCATTCCCTGTACTTCCTAGATGTGGAATAAACAGCTTAAATGTGTAGATAATAGTGAAATGAACACAATTTCCACATAAACAGGCATGTAGTGAATTCCCAGTGCTTCCTAGACATGGAATGAAAAGGTTAGATGTGTAGATAATAGTGGAATGAACACATAATAGACGTAAACAGGCATGTAGTGCATTCCCTGTGCTTCCTAGATGTGGAATGAACATGTAAGATGTGTAGATAATAGTGGAATGAACACATATTCCACATAAACAGGCATGTAGTGCATTCCCTGTGCTTCCTAGACATGGAATGAACAGGTTATATGTGTAGATAATAGTGGAATGAACACATATTCCACATAAACAGGCATGTAGTGAATTCCCTGTGCTTCCTAGACATGGAATGAACAGGTTAGATGTGTAGATAATAGTGGAATGAACACATATTCCACATAAACAGACACACAGTAAATTCCCTGTGCTTCCTAGATGTGGAATGAACAAGTAAGATGTGTAGATAATAATGGAATGAACACAATTTCCACATAATCAGGCATGTAGTGAATTCCCTGTGCTTCCTAGACATGGAATGAACAGGTTAGATGTGTAGATAATAGTGGAATGAACACATATTAGACGTAAACAGGCATGTAGTGCATTCCCTGTGCTTCCTAGATGTGGAATGAACATGTAAGATGTGTAGATAATAGTGGAATGAACACATATTCCACATAAACTGACATGTAGTGCATTCCCTGTGCTTCCTAGACATGGAATGAACATGTAAGATGTGTAGATAATAGTGGAATGAACACATATTCCACATAAACAGGCATGCAGTGCATTCCCTGTACTTCCTAGATGTGGAATGAACAGCTTAGATGTGTAGATAATACTGAAATGAACACAATTTTCACGTAAACAGGCATGTAGTGAATTCCCTGTGCTTCCTAGACATGGAATGAACAGGTTAGATGTGTAGATAATAGTGGAATGAACACATATTCCACATAAACAGACACGCAGTAAATTCCCTGTGCTTCCTAGATGTGGAATGAACATGTAAGATGTGTAGATAATAGTGGAATGAACACATATTCCACATAAACAGACACGCAGTGAATTCCCTGTGCTTCCTAGATGTGGAATGAACAGGTTAGATGTGTAGATAATAGTGGAATGAACACAATTTCCACGTAAACAGGCATGTAGTGCATTCCCTGTGCTTCCTAGACGTGGAATGAACAGGTTAGATGTGTAGATAATAGTGGAATGAACACATATTCCACATAAACAGGCATGTAGTGCATTCCCTGTACTTCCTAGATGTGGAATGAACAGCTTAGATGTGTAGATAATACTGAAATGAACACAATTTTCACGTAAACAGGCATGTAGTGAATTCCCTGTGCTTCCTAGACATGGAATGAACAGGTTAGATGTGTAGATAATAGTGGAATGAACACATATTCCAAAAAACAGACACGCAGTAAATTCCCTGTGCTTCCTAGATGTGGAATGAACAAGTAAGATGTGTAGATAATAGTGAAATGAACACAATTTCAACATAAACAGGCATGTAGTGAATTCCCTGTGCTTCCTAGACATGGAATGAAACGGTTAGATGTGTAGATAATAGTGGAATGAAAACATAATAGACGTAAACAGGCATGTAGTGCATTCCCTGTGCTTCCTAGATGTGGAATGAACATGTAAGATGTGTAGATAATAGTGGAATGAACACATATTCCACATAAACAGGCATGTAGTGAATTCCCTGTGCTTCCTAGACATGGAATGAACAGGTTAGATGTGTAGATAATAGTGGAATGAACACATATTCCACATATACAGGCATGTAGTGAATTCCCTGTGCTTCCTAGACATGGAATGAACAGGTTAGATGTGTAGATAATAGTGGAATGAACACATATTCCACATAAACAGACACGCAGTAAATTCCCTGTGCTTCCTAGACGTGGAATGAACAAGTAAGATGTGTAGATAATAATGGAATGAACACATATAAAACATAAACTGACATATAGTGAATTCCCTGTGCTTCCTAGACATGGAATGAAGATGTAAGATGTGTAGATAATAGTGGAATGAACACATGCAAAACATAAACTGACATGTAGTAAATTCCCTGTGCTTCCTAGACATGGAATGAACAGGTTAGATGTGTAGATAATAGTGAAATGAACACAATTTCCACATAAACAGGCATGTAGTGAATTCCCTGTGCTTCCTAGACATGGAATGAACAGGTTAGATGTGTAGATAATTGTTGAATGAACACATATTCCACAGTAACAGACATGCAGTGAATTCCCTGTGCTTCCTAGATGTGGATTGAACATGTAAGATGTGTGGATAATAGTTGAATGGACAGATATTCCACATAAACTGACATGTAGTGAATTCCCTTTGCTTCCTAGACATGGAATGAACAGGTTAGATCTGTAGATAATAGTGAAAAGAACATATATTTTACTTTGACTGACATGTAGTGAATTCCCTGTGTTTCCTAGACATGGAATGAACAGGTTAGATTTGTAGATAATAATAGAATGAACACATATTCCACATAAATAGGCATGTCATGATTTCCCTGTGTGTCCTAGACATGGAATGAACAGGTTAGATGTGTAAATAATTGTGGAATGAACACATATTCCACATTAACAGACATGCAGTAAATTCCCTGTGCTTCCTAGAAGTGGAATGAACAGGTTAGAATTGTACAAAATAGTCGAATGAACACATGTTCCACATAAACTGACATGCAGTAAATTCCCTGTGCTTCCTAGACATGGAATGAACAGGTTAGATGTGTAGATAATAGTGGAATGAACACAAATTCCACAAAAAACAGGCATGTCATAACTTCCCTGTGCTTCTTAGACATGGAATTAACAGTTTAGATGTGTAGATACTGATGGAATAAACACATATTTCACATAAACTGACATGTAGTAAATCCCCTGTGATTCCTAGACATGGAATGAATGGGTAAGACTTGTAAATAATAGTTGAATTGACACATATTCCACATTCACTGACATGCAATGAATTCTCTGTGCTTCCTAGACATGGAATAAACAGGTTAGATGTGTAGATAATAATGGAATGAACACATATTCCACATAAACAGACATAAATATTCATGTCATGATTTCCCTGTGCTTCATGGATTTGGAATGAAAAGACTAGATGTATGGATTATAGTGTAATGAACCCCTCATTCTCCACATAAACAGACATGTAGATTATGTGTTCATTCCACTATTATCTACACATCTAACCTTTTTATTCCATGTCTAGGAAGCACAGGGAATTCACTACATGCCTGTTTATGTGGAAATTGTGTTCATTTCACTATTATCTACACATCTTACTTGTTCATTCCACATCTAGGAAGCACAGGGAATTTACTGCGTGTCTGTTTATGTGGAATATGTGTTCATTCCACTATTATCTACACATCTAACCTGTTCATTCCATGTCTAGGAAGCACAGGGAATTCACTACATGCCTGTTTACGTGAAAATTGTGTTCATTTCAGTATTATCTACACATCTAAGCTGTTCATTCCACATCTAGGAAGTACAGGGAATGCACTACATGCCTGTCTATGTGGAATATGTGTTCATTCCACTATTATCTACACATCTAACCTGTTCATTCCACGTCTAGGAAGCACAGGGAATGCACTACATGCCTGTTTACGTGGAAATTGTGTTCATTCCACGATTATCTACACATCTAACCTGTTCATTCCACATCTAGGAAGCACAGGGAATTCACTGCATGTCTGTTTATGTGGAATATGTGTTCATTCCACTATTATCTACACATCTTACATGTTCATTCCACATCTAGGAAGCACAGGGAATGCACTACATGCCTGTTTACGTCTAATATGTGTTCATTCCACTATTATCTACACATGTGACCTGTTCATTCCATGTCTAGGAAGCACAGGGAATTCACTACATGCCTGTTTATATGGAAATTGTGTTCATTCCACTATTATCTACACATCTAACCTGTTCATTCCACATCTAGGAAGCACAGGGAATTTACTACATGTCAGTTTATGTTTTATATGTGTTCATTCCATTATTATCTACACATCTAACCTGTTCATTCCATGTCTAGGAAGCACAGGGAGATCACTACATGCCTGTTTACTTGGAAATTGTGTTCATTTCAGTATTATCTACACATCTAAGCTGTTCATTCCACATCTAGGAAGCACAGGGAATGCACTACATACCTGTTTATGTGGAATATGTGTTCATTTCACTATTATCTACACATCTTACTTGTTCATTCCACGTCTAGGAAGTACAGGGAATGCACTACATGCCTGTTTATGTGGAATATGTGTTCATTCCACTATTATCTACACATCTTACATGTTCATTCCACATCTAGGAAGCACAGGGAATTCACTGCATGTCAGTTTATGTTTTATATGTATTCATTCCACTATTATCTACACATCTAACCTGTTCATTCCACATCTAGTAAGCACATGGAATTTACTACATGTCAGTTTATGTTTTATATGTGTTCATTCCATTATTATCTACACATCTAACCTGTTCATTCCATGTCTAGGAAGCACAGGGAGATCACTACATGCCTGTTTACATGGAAATTGTGTTCATTTCAGTATTATCTACACATCTAAGCTGTTCATTCCACATCTAGGAAGTACAGGGAATGCACTACATGCCTGTTTATGTGGAATATGTGTTCATTCCACTATTATCTCCACATCTAACCTGTTCATTCCACGTCTAGGAAGCACAGGGAATGCACTACATGCCTGTTTACGTGGAAATTGTGTTCATTCCACTATTATCTACACATCTAACCTGTTTATTCCACATCTAGGAAGCACAGGGAATTCACTGCGTGTCTGTTTATGTGGAATATGTGTTCATTCCACTATTATCTACACATCTAACCTGTTCATTCCATGTCTAGGAAGCACAGGGAATTCACTACATGCCTGATTATGTGGAAATTGTGTTCATTCCATTATTATCTACACATTTTACATGTTCATTCCACATCTAGGAAGCACAGGGAATGCACTACATGCCTATTTACGTCTAATATGTGTTCATTCCACTATCATCTACACATCTAACCTGTTCATTCCACATATAGGAAGCACAGGGAATTCACTACATGCCTGTTTACGTGGAAATTGTGTTCATTCCACTATTATCTACACATCTAACCTGTTCATTCCACATCTAGGAAGCACAGGGAATTCACTGCCTGTCTGTTTATGTGGAATATGTGTTCATTCCACTATTATCTACACATCTAACCTGTTCATTCCATGTCTAGGAAGCACAGGGAATTCACTACATGCCTGTTTATGTGGAATATGTGTTCATTCCAGTATTATCTACACATCTAACCTGTTCATTCCACGTCTAGGAAGCACAGGGAATGCAATACATGCCTGTTTACGTGGAAATTGTGTTCATTTCAGTATTATCTACACATCTAAGCTGTTCATTCCACATCTAGGAAGCACAGGGAATTCACTGCGTGTCTGTTTATGTGGAATATGTGTTCATTCCACTATTATCTACACATCTAACCTGTTCATTCCATGTCTAGGAAGCACAGGGAATTCACTACATGCCTGTTTACGTGGAAATTGTGTTCATTTCAGTATTATCTACACATCTAAGCTGTTCATTCCACATCTAGGAAGTACAGGGAATGCACTACATGCCTGTTTATGTGGAATATGTGTTCATTCCACTATTATCTACACATCTAACCTGTTCATTCCATGTCTAGGAAGCACAGGGAATTCACTACATGCCTGGTTACGTGGAATATGTTTTCATTCCACTATTATCTACACATTTTACATGTTCATTCCACATCTAGGAAGCACAGGGAATGCACTACATGCCTGTTTACGTCTAATATGTGTTCATTCCACTATTATCTATACATCTAACCTGTTCATTCCACATATAGGAAGCACAGGGAATTCACTACATGCCTGTTTACGTGGAAATTGTGTTCATTCCACTATTATCTACACATCTAACCTGTTCATTCCACATCTAGGAAGCACAGGGAATTCACTGCGTGTCTGTTTATGTGGAATATGTGTTCATTCCACTATTATCTACACATCTAACCTGTTCATTCCATGTCTAGGAAGCACAGGGAATTCACTACATGCCTGTTTACGTGGAAATTGTGTTCATTCCACTATTATCTACACATCTAACCTGTTCATTCCACATCTAGGAAGCACAGGCAATTCACTACATGCCTGTTTACGTGGAAATTGTGTTCATTCCACTATTATCTACACATCTAACCTGTTCATTCCACATCTAGGAAGCACAGGGAATTCACTGCGTGTCTGTTTATGTGGAATATGTGTTCATTCCACTATTATCTACACATCTAACCTGTTCATTCCATGTCTAGGAAGCACAGGGAATTCACTACATGCCTGTTTACCTGGAAATTGTGTTCATTCCACTATTATCTACACATCTAACCTGTTCATTCCACATCTAGGAAGCACAGGGAATTTACTACATGTCAGTTTATGTTTTATATGTGTTCATTCCATTATTATCTACACATCTAACCTGTTCATTCCATGTCTAGGAAGCACAGGGAGATCACTACATGCCTGTTTACTTGGAAATTGTGTTCATTTCCGTATTATCTACACATCTAAGCTGTTCATTCCACATCTAGGAAGCACAGGGAATGCACTACATGCCTGTTTATGTGGAATATGTGTTCATTTCACTATTATCTACACATCTTACTTGTTCATTCCACGTCTAGGAAGTACAGGGAATGCACTACATGCCTGTTTATGTGGAATATGTGTTCATTCCACTATTATCTACACATCTTACATGTTCATTCCACATCTAGGAAGCACAGGGAATTCACTGCATGTCAGTTTATGTTTTATATATATTCATTCCACTATTATCTACACACCTAACCTGTTCATTCCATGTCTTGGAAGCACAGGGAATTCACTATATGCCATTTTGCTTGGAAATTGTGTTCATTCCACTATTATCTACACATCTTACATGTTCATTCCACGTCTAGGAAGCACAGGGAATTTACTACATGTCTGTTTATGTGGAAATTGTGTTCATTCCACTATTATCTACACATCTAACTTGTTTATTCCATGTCTAGGAAGCACAGGGAATTCAATACATGCCTGTAAATGTGGAATGTGTATTCATTGTACTATAAACTACACTTATATCCTGTTCATTCCATGTTCAGGAAGCGCAGGGAAGTTATTATACCTTTTTCCATTTTTTTACCAATGTAAAACATTGTTCATTCTTTTTCTTCATTCCTTTTCTTCATTCTTTTTAGTATGTCCCCTAAAACTATAACTCCCAGAATCCTCCTTTCAGTTCAGTGGGAGTTATAGGCACAGCCGAGTAAGTGTGCATGTTGGGAGTTGTAGTTTTACATCAGCTGGAGTGGTGAAGGTTGCTGATCTCTGCACTAATAAATGCAATTCTCTACTGTGTCCGCCCTTATCTAGATCTATCAAGAGAACAACAGAGCTGTCATACAGTCATCCCAATTCTATCATCTACTACTAAATAATGAGGACTACCTTTTAAATAACATATTCCCTTTACAGCAACAATAAACTTTTATTAGATTACCTACCTATATAGTAGTTTTATCTCTGTGTGCAGACTGCGAGAAAAGTATAATATTTAATTTTCAATGGTATAGTACTGCCGAAATGAAAAACAGCCAAAATGTCAAAAAAATGTGTTTTATGAATAATAAGGGTCATTTACAAAGATCAACTTTTTACGCTGGTCTTTTACTCCTTTTTTTGCACTGCCTTTGCTGGTAGAAGATGGCGCCAGTCATAAATTAGGTGCACCTTCAGCAGTCCATGTGCCTACTGGAAAAACTAGACCAGCCCCTAGCTGGAGTAATTTTTCATCAACCTGTTTCTTGTCCTAAATGTTGGTAAATTTGTCAGGGCTGAAGTCCTGGCATCGGGCTGTCCCCCAGTATTCCCCCAACATACCCTCAACACTCCTATGTTTCGAACGAGGCACAAAAACGAGCATGGGACAGAATATTGTTGCATGGGCATTCAAATGAGCTTCATAACATTTGTATGCTAAAAACTGGTGTAAAAATGTTCGTAAATGACCCTCAATGAGTTTCAAAAATACTCCTTTCTGAAGAAGGTGTCCCTTTAAAGCTCTAATTACCTCAGACTGAAGCAGCACACGGCAGGCAGGTAACATTTGGCTATTATCCAGTCTACTATTAGAGAAACTCGTGTATCTGTCTCTATCATTGCAGAAGGAGGAGTGATAAGTACTGATCTTGTCAGAGGTATTGAAGAAACATCAATTAGAGACAAGAAAGCCTTGAGGAAATTGTACAGACTAGACGATAGAGAAGGAATACTAAACACAGCATTGATTATAGAGTTCGGTCACAAAGATAAGATTATAAGACATAATAGTGAATGTATACACACCACAAACCAGCGTTTAACTATGTAGAAAAGAGCATCGGATGGGTGGTCACATCATTACAATTATGGTACATCACCGGCCCTGTTCTAATACCAATGGGATAGCAACCCATATGTAGATAAATAGGAAAGCTTGAACTAATCAGTCATGTCTCCAACTGTGTTACCGTTGTCCGTTTTTCCATCCATATGTCATACACTTTTCAAGTCCATCAAAATACGGATCTATTTGGCCCATTGACTATAATGTGTCAGTGTTCTACACAGGAACTGACTGGGTCTCAAAACGAATTTTTGAATAGCCCCCAACAACCTTCACTCCTACGGCTAGTCAAGACAGCTCTCTCAAACCACACCAGGCTGCTCTGTCCGTTTCCTACACATATGTAGTACCCCAGAGCAGGCACTACAATTCTACTATAATGGCTAGCAAATAATGTCATCTGTGTATTTAATTCCAGGTCCCTTTATACTATGCCATAATAATATTACTATGTAATTGTTATTTATTGTATTTCATGCACTGTGCCTGCAGTGTATCTGGCAGAACTAGAGATCTTTAGTCAAAATGGAACTTGCCTATTCTCCCCCCTTTTGGGCACAAGTGGGATATCCTGCTTCCTACCAAGGGAAGGGTTTCCAGAAGCTAAAGGTGAGTTGAAAGTTAGAAGGAGAGCAGACATGGTGCAGTGAGGGGAACACCCACTCCCCCCTGCAGCAGGAGTGTTCCAGGGGAACCAGCTCGTAGAGCACCCCAACTCCATGTAGTTCATAGATAGAACAATAAATAGCAATCAACCCATGTTTACTAGTAGGCACCTATCACTTCTTGAGGGGTATTGGTGCTGATATCAGTTGGATGCTAGTTTTAATATTAATATTCCAAACGTGCCGATACCTATGGCACCAACTGCAATATAAATATAAATAAGACTCCCACAAAGAAACTTCTGTGCTTTATTCCGATACATACAATTTAGTACAATGTTCCTAAAGTGCTAAAAAAATAATCTACTACAGTCACTTGCCTTGTTTGTATTTATATTCATAGCGATCCTGTAGTTTAGTCCTGCCAATGAGCTCTGATGCTTAATCCTGCTTGTTTGCGTTTTTGGCTTCTGCACGTGGCGATGCCCTGGTCAGCGGTGTTCGCTCGAGTCTTAGAAGTCAGAACGGGCTTCCCGTTCCAAGTGTTGGTGTAACATCACACAACGCAATTGCAGACAAAACTGATTGAACTTGCTTGCAAAATGCTTTGAGTTTCACTGAACGCATCCTGACACAATCCGTATCGTTCATGTGAAAGAAGCCTAACAGTTTACAATAAAGGTCCAAGTGGGTGTTAGCGGTAGGGGGGGTGTCCCTGCACAGTCTGACACTATCCAATCAGTGCTGCCAGTGTCAGACTGTACAGGGAAACACCCCCAACTGGTAACACCCATATGGACCTCCACTGCAAACTGTTGGTAATGTCATTCTTAACTTCCAGTAGAAATGATAAAGGAATGGCACATCATAATTCATAAGAATAAATGTTCTAGATTTGTTATTACACAGGGAATGCGAGTAGTTACTAACAGACATGTCAAGAGAGGTGACATTTCCTGTTTAATTTCTACATAAAACATGTTTAAAACAGTAGGAAAATCCCTTTAAATGCAGGAAGTAGATAAAGTAAAGTAAACTTTTTCCCACTGTGTTACTGGTATTTACCCGCCACTTGTTATTGCTATGACTCCCTTATAAATGTAAGGTAATATAAGGCTTCCAGCAGAGAAAGCCATTTCAGCCCGGCTATTGTGTCTCACAACCACACAGAACAACCCATTTAAATGCAGATGCCAGCAACCTAGTGCGAATAAAATATTAATTCAGAATCCTGACATTTTTTTTTCATATTCATCACATTTGAAACCCCACATCAAGAACCACCAGCTGCTCCCAATGAGCCGCCGCTGAAAGACGATACGCTACCAAATGATTGTCACTTTTCTGACTTCGCAGGAAAAGGCAACTTTTATTTCACACTCGGCCAGCTCCTAAATAATTCACATCAGATGATTTATGAATCCACACTTTCTGCTGTGTACGGGGAAAAAAAAATGCTAAGTCCGCACAGACAATACAAGGTGCAAGGTGAGATGGTGAAGCTTCCGAAATACATTTCTATATCACAGTAATAGGAATATTGTAAGGGAATGATACCAGTTTGCTTGATATCCAATCTTGTTCCATCTCAGCTATTTTTTATCACATGTACAGACCTCTATCTAGTTATAAATAGAGATGAGCGAGTAGTGAAATATTCGAAAGTTCGAAATTCGATTCGAATAGACTGCGAAATTCGACTATTCGACCGGATATCGAATCCCATTAAAGTCTATGGGAAAAAAATGCTCGCCACTTGGAAATCTCAATTCGACCACTTGGAGGTCACCAAGTCCACCCTGGAACCTCAGAAAAGGATGCCAACACTGCTGGAATGCAACTGGGACAGCAGGGGAAGCATGTCTGGGTGCATATAACGCGCCCAAGTCGCACTATTACGCCACTATCACAGCCTCTCAACAATACACTCCAAACACAATCTAACCTCTCTGTAAAGTGAGACCATACAAGGAAACCTTCTTTCCTCTACATTGCCATGGACCCCAAGCCAAACTAGACAAAAAAAAGATGAAATTCTGCACCCCTTAAAATCACGTTGCCTATGACAACCACAGATGGCATAGGCAAGGGGGAAAGCAAATAGACCCCACCCCTAATTGTCATTGTGTGTGTGTGTGAGATGTGGTCAGACATGTCTTCTTTAAAATGTAAAAACAACTCAAACACATGCAGAAGCCTTAAAATGCCCAAATTGTTGGCGCTTGAGATGTCAGTGACCCGACCTGGCCCAGTGTCATGTCTAGCAGGTAAAGCAGTGGGGATGTTGAGGGATGCGTAGGACCGCAAAAGGCAGGAAGAGGCCGTGGGCTGGCCAGAGGCTCATGGAAAATTTTGTGGCGGCCCAAGAGGTGACACCTCTTAAAAATTATGTGGAGGCCCAAGAGGTGAGACCTCTTAAAAATTATGTGGAGGCCCAAGAGTTGACACCTCTTAAAAATTATGTGGAGGCCCAAGAGGTGAGACCTCTTAAACATTTTGCGCAGGCCCAAGAGGTGAGACCTCTTAAAAATTATGTGGAGGCCCAAGAGGTGAGACCTCTTAAAAATTATGTGGAGGCCCAAGAGGTGAGACCTCTTAAACATTTTGTGGAGGCCCAAGAGGTGAGACCTCTTAAAAATTATGTGGAGGCCCAAGAGGTGAGACCTGTTAAAGATTTTGTGGAGGCCCAAGAGGTGAGACGTATTAAAAATTATGTGGAGGCCCAAGAGGGGAGACCCGTTAAAAATTATGTGGAGGCCCAAGAGGTGACACCTCTTAAAAATTATGTGGAGGCCCAAGAGGTGAGACCTCTTAAAAATTATGTGGAGGCCCAAGAGGTGAGACCTCTTAAACATTTGTGGAGGCCCAAGAGGTGAGACCTCTTAAACATTTTGTGGAGGCCCAAGAGGTGAGACCTCTTAAACATTTTGTGGAGGCCCAAGAGGTGAGACCTCTTAAAAATTATGTGGAGGCCCAAGAGGTGAGACCTGTTAAAGATTTTGTGGAGGCCCAAGAGGTGAGACGTATTAAAAATTATGTGGAGGCCCAAGAGGGGAGACCTGTTAAAGATTTTGTGGAGGCCCAAGAGGTGAGACGTATTAAAAATTATGTGGAGGCCCAAGAGGGGAGACCCGTTAAAAATTATGTGGAGGCCCAAGAGGTGAGACCTGTTAAACATTTTGTGGAGGCCCAAGAGGTGAGACGTATTAAAAATTATGTGGAGGCCCAAGAGGTGAGACCTGTTAAACATTTTGTGGAGGCCCAAGAGGTGAGACGTATTAAAAATTATGTGGAGGCCCAAGAGGGGAGACCTCTTAAAAATTATGTGGAGGCCCAAGAGGTGAGACCTCGTAAACATTTTGCGCAGGCCCAAGAGGTGAGACCTCTTAAAAATTATGTGGAGGCCCAAGAGGTGAGACCTCTTAAACATTTTGTGGAGGCCCAAGAGGTGAGCCATAAATATAAAAATTTTTCTGATTTACGGACCAATTCTACGGCGGTTAAGGAGGAGGAGGAGGAGGTGGAGGAGGAAATGGCACTTCATACACATGGCACTTCACTTTTGGCTGCTTTCCACGGTTGGAGAAGCAAAGTCCGGGTCAATCCACTTGCTGTTCATTTTGATTAGCGTCAGCCTGTCGGCACTGTCGGTTGACAGGCGGCTGCGCTTATTGGTGATAATGCCCCCGGCAGCGCTGAACACCCTTTCTGATAGCACGCTGGCGGCAGGGCAGGCAAGCACCTCCAAGGCGTACAGGGACTCCTCCTCTTCCACAGCCACCTCCACGTCGTCCTCCTCCTCCTCATCCTCCTCCTCCTGCAACTGCCACCGTGAAGCAGACAAAAGTGTGGTCTGACTGTGTAGCTCCGTTGCGTCTCCTCCTGCCCCCGTCTCCTCTGTGTGCAATGCGTTCTCCCTTATTGCGATGAGGGATTCTTTAAGGACGCATAGGAGCGGGATGGTTACGCTCGGCCCTGCTGGCTGTGGCCTCACTTCTCTGTCTGAACTGTCCTCTGCCTGTGGACATCCCTCTGCCTGTGGACATCCCTCTGCCTGTGGACATGCCTCTGCCTGTGGACATCCCTCTGCCTGTGGACATTCCTCTGCCTGTGGACATCCCTCTGCCTCTTGCTGCCTTTTTCGGTGCTGCGCAGACCACCACCTCTCCACTGCTTTCCTCGCTGGACATCACCCTGGACCGGGTCAGTATCGGACAGTACAAAGCGGTGGTACATTTCATACTCCAGCCGTGGCCTGTTTTCATTCTCCCAATGCCTTGAGACATGTACTGAATGTAAATGAAGGTGTTGTAATCGCGTCTCTCTGTGACAATAGCTCGATACTATCAACTGCCAATTTTATTTTTAACTTTTTTTTTTTTTTAGCGAACAGTTTTTTTCAACTTACTGATGTTTTCCAGTCTCTGTTTGGAAACTTTCTATGACTTTTTTCGTACTGGGTGCATTTGGTATAAATATGCAGAGAGTTATTTATGGTTTAATCGCAGAACGATGCAAAGGGAAAGCGTCGTCTAAAGGAGAATCATTTACCTCAGATAATTCAACCAGCAACTATGGCCCCCAACAGCATTTCCGCGCCCCCGTCCTCGTCCACGTCCTATTCCGCTAGCCCCCCTCCGCATTTTATTTTTTTTTGGTTACAATATTTTGCCTTCACAGCCGTGAAATAATTTTGCAAGAGAACGCACAGTACAGTTGCCAATTATAAGGCCTAATATTTTAGAGTTCAAGGTACACAGCCGTGTACTAACTTTTCAGACGGTGGGTATTAACACCAGGTATTTAAAGAATTTTGCAAGAGAACGCACAGTACAGTTGCCAATTATAAGGCCTAATATTTTATAGTATAATTATGTGGAGGCCCAAGAGGTGAGACCTGTTAAAATTATGTGGAGGCCCAAGAGGTGAGACCTCTTAAAAATTATGTGGTGGCCCAAGAGGTGAGACCTGTTAAACATTTTGCGCAGGCCCAAGAGGTGAGACCTCTTAAAAATTATGTGGAGGCCCAAGAGGTGACCTGTTAAACATTTTGTGGAGGCCCAAGAGGTGAGACGTATTAAAAATTATGTGGAGGCCCAAGAGGTGAGACCTGTTAAACATTTTGCGCAGGCCCAAGAGGTGAGACGTATTAAAAATTATGTGGAGGCCCAAGAGGTGACACCTCTTAAAAATTATGTGGAGGCCCAAGAGGTGACACCTTTTAAAGGCTGCAGTTATCCACAGATTTGCATGCAATGTAAAATGGTTACACTCATTTTATAAAGGCAACTATCATGAAAAATCAGTTTAAATGTATTGAGGGCAGCACAGAGTATTTCTACAGAGGAAGGAGTATTCTTTTTATTTTTTTTCCTTTTTTTATATGTATATGCTGTTGCCTTCAGTATATGAGAGTTGATTTCATGATGCTACTGCAGCCACTTAAAACGTTTTAAGTCTTGTTTTGTTTTTTTGAATACTGAGAATGCTATTTTGTACCAGATTTTGTATGTAAAGACTGAACACATTAAAATGAGAATGTTACCAAAATTATAATTTATAATTTATTTACCTTTTGTGGAGGCCCAAGAGGTGAGACCTCTTAAAGATTTTGTGGAGGCCCAAGAGGTGAGACCTCTTAAAGATTTTGTGGAGGCCCAAGAGGTGAGACCTCTTAAAGATTTTGTGGAGGCCCAAGAGGTGAGACCTCTTAAAGATTTTGTGGAGGCCCAAGAGGTGAGACCTCTTAAAGATTTTGTGGAGGCCCAAGAGGTGAGACCTCTTAAAGATTTTGTGGAGGCCCAAGAGGTGAGACCTCTTAAAGATTTTGTGGAGGCCCAAGAGGTGAGACCTCTTAAAGATTTTGTGGAGGCCCAAGAGGTGAGACCTCTTAAAGATTTTGTGCAGGCCCAAGAGGTGAGACCTCTTAAAGATTTTGTGCAGGCCCAAGAGGTGAGACCTCTTAAAGATTTTGTGGAGGCCCAAGAGGTGAGACCTCTCAAAGATTTTGTGGAGGCCCAAGAGGTGAGACCTCTTAAAGATTTTGTGCAGGCCCAAGAGGTGAGACCTCTTAAAAATTATGTGGAGGCCCAAGAGGTGAGACCTCGATAAAATTATGTGGAGGCCCAAGAGGTGAGACCTCTTAAAAATTATGTGGCTGCCCAAGAGGTGAGACCTCTTAAAAATTATGTGGAGGCCCAAGAGGTGAGACGTCTTAAAAATTGTGTGGAGGCTAAAGAGGTGAGACCTCTTAAACATTTTGTAGAGCCCCAAGAGGTGAGACCTCTTAAAAATTATGTGGAGGCCCAAGAGGTGAGACGTATTAAAAATTATGTGGAGGCCCAAGAGGAGAGACGTGTTAAAATTATGTGGAGGCCCAAGAGGTGAGACCTGTTAAAAATTATGTGGAGGCCCAAGAGGTGAGACCTGTTAAACCTTTTGTGGAGGCCCAAGAGGTGAGACCTGTTAAAAAGTTATGTGGAGGCCCAAGAGGTGAGCAATAAATATATACATTTTTCTTATTTACGGAGCAATTCTACGGCGGTTAAGGAGGAGGAGGAGGAGGTGGAGGAGGAAATGGCACTTCATACAGATGGCACTTCACTTTTGGCTGCTTTCCACTGTTAACCTCTTAAACCTTTTGTGGAGGCCCAAAAGGTGAGACCTGTTAAAAATTATGTGGAGGCCCAAGAGGTGAGACCTGTTAAACATTTTGTGGAGGCCCAAGAGGTGAGACCTGTTAAACCTTTTGTGGAGGCCCAAGAGGTGAGACCTGTTAAACATTTTGTGGAGGCCCAAGAGGTGAGACCTGTTAAACATTTTGTGGAGGCCCAAGAGGTGAGACCTGTTAAACATTTTGTGGAGGCCCAAGAGGTGAGACCTGTTAAAAATTATGTGGAGGCCCAAGAGGTGAGACCGGTTAAAAATTATGTGGAGGCCCAAGAGGTGAGACCTGTTAAAAATTATGAGGAGGCCCAAGAGGTGAGACCTCTTAAACATTTTGTGGAGGCCCAAGAGGTGAGCCATAAACATATAAATATTTCTTATTTACGGAGCAATTCTACGGCGGTTAAGGAGGAGGAGGAGGTGGAGGAGGAAATGGCACTTCATACAGATGGCACTTCACTTTTGGCTGCTTTCCACGGTTGGAGAAGCAAAGTCCGGGTCAATCCACTTGCTGTTCATTTTGATTAGCGTCAGCCTGTCGGCACTGTCGGTTGACAGGCGGCTGCGCTTATCGGTTATAATGCCCCCGGCTGCGCTGAACACCCTTTCTGATAGCACGCTGGCGGCAGGGCAGGCAAGCACCTCCAAGGCGTACAGGGACAGTTCCAGCCACGTGTCCAACTTGGAGACCCAGTAAGTGTAGGACGCCGAGGGATCGGGGAGGACAGGGTTACGGTCTGCCAGGTACTCCCGCAACATCCGCCGATACTTGTCCCTCCTGCTGATAGCGGGCCCCGCAGTGATGGAAGTTGCACGAGGGGGTGCCATGAACGTGTCCCACACCTTGGAGAGTGTTCCCCTGGTGGCTGTGGGCCTGATGGATGTTGTGGGACTCTGGGAGACCCTCTCCTCTCTGCCGCCAGCGATGGTGGGTGGGAAAATCTCCATCATGTTCTGCACGAGTTCCCTCTGGTATTCCAGCAATCGATTCGTCCTCTCCTCTACCGGAATAAAAGAGGAGACGTTATCTTTATACCGGGGGTCCAGGAGTGCGAAGACCCAGTACAGTTTGTTCTCCACTATCCGGACAACACGTGTGTCCCGGGAAAAGCAGCCCAGCATGAAGTCAGCCATGTGTGCCAGACTCTGAATAGGCATGACCTCACTGCCCCCACCAGAAGGATCACTTGCCATTTCCTCCTCTTCCTCTTCCGCCTCCTCTCCGCCCCATCCGCGCTGAACCAATGGGACGCACACAGCCTGACTGCTACCCTCGCCGCCAGCATCCGCCTCCTCTTCCACAGCCACCTCCACATCGTCCTCCTCCTCCTCATCCTCCTCCTCCTCCTGCAACTGCCACCGAGAAGCAGACAAAAGTGTGGTCTGACTGTGTAGCTCCAGTGGCGTTTCCTCCTACCCCCGTCTCCTCTGCGTGCAATGCGTTCTCCCTTATTGCGATGAGCGATTCTTTAAGGACGCCTAGGAGCGGAATGGTTACGCTCACTATAGCGTCCTCGCTGCTGACCTTCTTGGTGGACTCCTCAAAGATACGCAGTACATCGCATATGTCTGCCATCCATGGCCACTCGTGGTTGGCAAACTGAGGGAGCTGAGTTGGAGGCACGCGTGGATTCATTATCTGGTACTCCATCAATGCTCTCTGCTGCTCACACACCCTGGCCAACATGGAATAGGTGGAATTCCAGCGAGTCGGCAGGTCGCACAACAGCCGATGTTCAGGCAAATGGAGGCGTTGCTGGAGTTTTTTTAAGCTAGCAGCAGCTACAGTTGACTTCCGAAAGTGAGCGCACAAGCGCCGCACTTTCACCAGTAGCTCTGCCAGGTTGGGGTAAGTCTTCAGAAATTTTTGGACTACCAGATTAAAAACGTGGGCCAGGCATGGTACGTGATTGAGTTCGGCAAGCTCCAGAGCCGCCACCAGGTTACGGCCGTTATCGCACACGACCATGCCTGGTCCTAGCTGCAGCGGCGACAGCCACATCTCCGTCTGCTGCAATATGGCGTCCCTCACCTCTGGGGCGCTGTGCTTCCTGTCGCCCAAGCTGATGAGCTTTAGCACCGCCTGCTGACGTCTCCCCGCGCCAGTGCTGCAACGCTTCCAGCTAGCGGCTGAGGGAGATGTTAAGGCACAGGAGGAGGAGGAGGAGGAGGAGGAGGAGGGGGGTTTATCAGAACCCATGCTGGCAATCTTGGGCGGGGGTGGTAGGTAGGCCGTCTCTGTTTGCGACCCCGTCCCCGCCTCCACTACATTCACCCAGTGTGCCGTCAGAGAAATGTATCGTCCCTGGCCGCAAGCGCTTGTCCATGAGTCGGTGGTCAAGTGGACCTTTGCGCTGACTGCGTACCTCAGGGCCCGCCTGATGTTACGCGACACGTGCTGGTGCAGGGCGGGGACGGCACTCCGGGAAAAGTAGTGGCGGCTAGGGACGGAATAGCGAGGTGCGGCAGCCGCCATCAGGTCGCGGAAGGCCTGCGTCTCCACAAGCCTAAACGGCAACATCTCCAGGGCCAGCAGTTTGGAGATGTGGCAGTTTAAGGCTTGGGCTTGGGGGTGACTCGAGGCGTACTTCCGCCTGCGGTCGAACGCCTGCGAGATGGACAGTTGTTGGGACGAGGAGTGTGAAGGTGCAGGCGAAGAGGCGGGGGAAGGGGCGGGGGAAGGGGAGGCTGAAGGAGAAGGCCCCAAAGTAGCAGAGGCAGAGGCAGAGGCAGATGTGGAGGTGTCCTGGCTGGAGGTCTGGACCGCAGTGGCAGCACACAACAAAGGGGAAGAGGCAGTGGCAGCAAGACCGGGCGCAGTTTGTATTGCGTTTGCTCTCTCCCACTCAGCCCAGTGCTTGAATTCCAAGTGACGCCGCATGCCTGAGGTGGTCAGATTGCTCTTCTCAGAGCCCCTACTCAGTTTTGAGTGGCAGAGTGTGCAAAACCGCGCTCAGTTTGTCATCCGCACAAACATTAAAATATCTCCACACCACAGAAGTACGAGGCCTCGATGGGGGAGCTTCGCGCGACTGGCCGCTGGCGGGAACAGCTTCGGCCCTGCTGGCTGTGACCTCACTTCTCTGTCTGAACTGTCCTCTGCCTGTGGCCATCCCTCTGCCTGTGGACATCCCTCTGCCTGTGGACATGCCTCTGCCTGTGGACATCCCTCTGCCTGTGGACATCCCTCTGCCTGTGGACATCCCCTCTGCCTCTTGCTGCCTTTTTCAGTGCTGCGCAGACCACCACCTCTCCACTGCTTTCCTCGCTGGACATCACCCCTGGCCAAGTGGGGTCGGTCATTTCGTCATCCACCAGCTCCTCTTCCACTTCCTCACTCTGCTCCTCCTCCTGCCCACTGGACATTCCAACAGCCTCCCTTGATGGCAACTGCGTCTCATCATCATCATCGCTCATGATAACAGATGCTGGCTCAGGGTCCACATCAGCAGGAGATGGCGAAAACTCCAGTGTTTGGGCATCACTACAAACAAATTCCTCTGCTAGCTCCTGGGATTCTTCCGGCACATCTGAAAAAGGACCCGAAAAGAGCTCCTGGGAGGGGTCAAGGGTGGGATGACTCTGTTGGCCAGGTGTGGAGGAAGGAGGGTCAGAGTGAGACTGTGTGGATGACTGGCTGGTGGACAACTGTGTGGAAGCGCTATCGGCTATCCATTGCACCACCTGTTCAACCTGCTCAGGCCTCAACAGCGGTGTAACCCGCCCCCTGCTTAACTGTCCCATAAAGGCAGGGATTCTGGATGAGCGGGATCCTGGCTGATCCTCACCAGCACACATTGTATCCCCACTGGCTTCAACAAGGCCCCCAACAGCATTTCCGCGCCCCGTCCTCGTCCACGTCCACGTCCTATTCCGCTAGCCCCCCTCCGCATTTTATTTTTTTTTTGTTGCAAATACAATATTTGGGTATATAATTAGGTATGTGAAATAATTTAGCAAGAGAACGCACAGTACAGTGGCCTATTAAAAGGCCTAGATATTGTATATTTCAAAGTACACAGCCGTGTAGTAACTGAACAGACGGTGGGTATTTACACCAGGTATGTGAGATAATTTAACAAGAGAACGCACAGTACAGTGGCCTATTAAATGGCCTAGATATTGTATATTTCAAAGTACACAGCCGTGTAGTAACAGAACAGACGGTGGGTATTTACACCAGGTATGTGAGATAATTTAACAAGAAAACGCACAGTACAGTGGCCTATTAAATGGCCTAGATATTGTATATTTCAAAGTACACAGCCGTGTAGTAACAGAACAGACGGTGGGTATTTACACCAGGTATGTGAGATAATTTAACAAGAGAACGCACAGTACAGTGGCCTACTAAAATGCCTAGATATTGTATATTTCAAAGTACACAGCCGTGTAGTAACAGAACAGACGGTGGGTATTTACACCAGGTATGTGAGATAATTTAACAAGAGAACGCACAGTACAGTGGCCTATTAAAATGCCTAGATATTGTATATTTCAAAGTACACAGCCGTGTAGTAAACTGAACAGACGGTGGGTATTTACACCAGGTATGTGAGATAATTTAGCAAGAGAACGCACAGTACAGTGGCCTATTAAAATGCCTAGATATTGTATATTTCAAAGTACACAGCCGTGTAGTAACAGAACAGACGGTGGGTATTTACACCAGGTATGTGAGATAATTTAGCAAGAGAACGCACAGTACAGTGGCCTATTAAAATGCCTAGATATTGTATATTTCAAAGTACACAGCCGTGTAGTAACTGAACAGACGGTGGGTATTTACACCAGGTATGTGAGATAATTTAACAAGAAAACGCACAGTACAGTGGCCTATTAAATGGCCTAGATATTGTATATTTCAAAGTACACAGCCGTGTAGTAACTGAACAGACGGTGGGTATTTACACCAGGTATGTGAGATAATTTAACAAGAAAACGCACAGTACAGTGGCCTATTAAATGGCCTAGATATTGTATATTTCAAAGTACACAGCCGTGTAGTAACAGAACAGACGGTGGGTATTTACACCAGGTATGTGAGATAATTTAACAAGAGAACGCACAGTACAGTGGCCTATTAAAATGCCTAGATATTGTATATTTCAAAGTACACAGCCGTGTAGTAACTGAACAGACGGTGGGTATTTACACCAGGTATGTGAGATAATTTAACAAGAGAACGCACAGTACAGTGGCCTATTAAATGGCCTAGATATTGTATATTTCAAAGTACACAGCCGTGTAGTAACAGAACAGACGGTGGGTATTTACACCAGGTATGTGAGATAATTTAACAAGAGAACGCACAGTACAGTGGCCTATTAAAATGCCTAGATATTGTATATTTCAAAGTACACAGCCGTGTAGTAACAGAACAGACGGTGGGTATTTACACCAGGTATGTGAGATAATTTAACAAGAGAACGCACAGTACAGTGGCCTATTAAAATGCCTAGATATTGTATATTTCAAAGTACACAGCCGTGTAGTAACAGAACAGACGGTGGGTATTTACACCAGGTATGTGAGATAATTTAGCAAGAGAACGCACAGTACAGTGGCCTATTAAAATGCCTAGATATTGTATATTTCAAAGTACACAGCCGTGTAGTAACAGAACAGACGGTGGGTATTTACACCAGGTATGTGAGATAATTTAACAAGAGAACGCACAGTACAGTGGCCTATTAAAATGCCTAGATATTGTATATTTCAAAGTACACAGCCGTGTAGTAACTGAACAGACGGTGGGTATTTACACCAGGTATGTGAGATAATTTAGCAAGAGAACGCACAGTACAGTGGCCTATTAAAATGCCTAGATATTGTATATTTCAAAGTACACAGCCGTGTAGTAACTGAACAGACGGTGGGTATTTACACCAGGTATGTGAGATAATTTAGCAAGAGAACGCACAGTACAGTGGCCTATTAAAATGCCTAGATATTGTATATTTCAAAGTACACAGCCGTGTAGTAACTGAACAGACGGTGGGTATTTACACCAGGTATGTGAGATAATTTAACAAGAGAACGCACAGTACAGTGGCCTATTAAAATGCCTAGATATTGTATATTTCAAAGTACACAGCCGTGTAGTAACTGAACAGACGGTGGGTATTTACACCAGGTATGTGAGATAATTTAGCAAGAGAACGCACAGTACAGTGGCCTATTAAAATGCCTAGATATTGTATATTTCAAAGTACACAGCCGTGTAGTAACTGAACAGACGGTGGGTATTTACACCAGGTATGTGAGATAATTTAGCAAGAGAACGCACAGTACAGTGGCCTATTAAAATGCCTAGATATTGTATATTTCAAAGTACACAGCCGTGTAGTAACTGAACAGACGGTGGGTATTTACACCAGGTATGTGAGATAATTTAGCAAGAGAACGCACAGTACAGTGGCCTATTAAAATGCCTAGATATTGTATATTTCAAAGTACACAGCCGTGTAGTAACTGAACAGACGGTGGGTATTTACACCAGGTATGTGAGATAATTTAGCAAGAGAACGCACAGTACAGTGGCCTATTAAAATGCCTAGATATTGTATATTTCAAAGTACACAGCCGTGTAGTAACTGAACAGACGGTGGGTATTTACACCAGGTATGTGAGATAATTTAGCAAGAGAACGCACAGTACAGTGGCCTATTAAATGCCTAGATATTGTATATTTCAAAGTACACAGCCGTGTAGTAACTGAACAGACGGTGGGTATTTACACCAGGTATGTGAGATAATTTAGCAAGAGAACGCACAGTACAGTGGCCTATTAAAATGCCTAGATATTGTATATTTCAAAGTACACAGCCGTGTAGTAACAGAACAGACGGTGGGTATTTACACCAGGTATGTGAGATAATTTAACAAGAGAACGCACAGTACAGTGGCCTATTAAAAGGCCTAGATATTGTATATTTCAAAGTACAAAGCCGTGTAGTAACTGAACAGACGGTGGGTATTTACACCAGGTATGTGAGATAATTTAGCAAGAGAACGCACAGTACAGTGGCCAATTAAATGGCCTAGATATTGTATATTTCAAGGTACACAGCCGTGTAGTAACAGAACAGACGGTGGGTATTTACACCAGGTATGTGAAAAAATTTAGCAAGAGAACGCACAGTACAGTGGCCTATTAAAAGGCCTAGATATTGTATATTTCAAAGTACACAGCCGTGTAGTAACAGAACAGACGGTGGGTATTTACACCAGGTATGTGAGATAATTTAACAAGAGAACGCACAGTACAGTGGCCTATTAAAAGGCCTAGATATTGTATATTTCAAAGTACAAAGCCGTGTAGTAACTGAACAGACGGTGGGTATTTACACCAGGTATGTGAGATAATTTAGCAAGAGAACGCACAGTACAGTGGCCAATTAAATGGCCTAGATATTGTATATTTCAAGGTACACAGCCGTGTACTAACTGAACAGACGGTGGGTATTTACACCTGGTATACAAAAAGGGTATTGCAGGCACACAGAACCCAGAACACTAGAGCCAAATAAACTGTATTTAAAAAAATAAAATAAAATTCACAGCCGTATACTGCCAGATCAGATGGTGCATATACACACTAGTTATATAACAGGGTTTTTCAGCCTAAAAGAACGCTGAACAGTAGTGCCAAATATAGTTTGGTATGTAGCAGAGCACCTAATACACCACTAATGCCTCTCTCTGTCCCTACTCCAGCAGCTATCCCTGAATACAGCAGCCGTTCTCTGTAAAGTCTATATTGTAGTAAAGCTATCACTGAAGTCCACTGTAGTAGCCCTGATAAGGGCTTTTAATCACGCTCCTGCCTGTCCAACAGCTAAAATCTGTCTCTCCCTTCTCCAGCCTCTGTCCCTGACTAAGTTCACGCAGCATATGCGTACGAGCAGGAAGAGCTGAGTTTTTATGATTCGAGGTCACATGGTTTTTCCAGCCAATCCATGTAGACGCTGTTTTCGCGCTGCCAGCGTGCTCAGCGTGCCTGTCATACCCCCCCTGCATGTTGATTGGTGGAAAAAGAGCGCCAGGGAAGGTGGGAGGGGAAACGAATTCTAAGTGCGCCATCGCCGTTATACTCGATTGAAATCGAGTATGCCGAATATCGTAGTATTCGATCGAATACCGGCTCGATCGAACACTACTCGCTCATCTCTAGTTATAAATCCATTCCACTGGTTGTCCCATGAAAGCAAACGCTGTATGCCCCATTAGGATTTGCCACCCTTCTATGAGCCAGCTATTCTGTAAGAGCACCACCTGCTCACTGGGTCAACTAGCCACTCATCCGATAGTCCGCCACGCAACCTTTCCCATATTGGAGCCATATCTTTCCCAATGAGGAAATTAGTTGTAGGTAACTTCTAGGTCAGGGACGGCCAACCTGAGGCTCTCCAGCTGTTGCAAAACAGAATGCATTGACAATGACAATGACTGGGGACAAAACGGAAGCATTTTTCTCCGGTATTGAGACCTTATGACGGAAATGCTAGTGTAAAAGTAGCCTAATCCTCCTGCAGCGCAAGCGAAACAAAGACCGGATTGAAAATGCCAGTCTTTGTAAATGTGTCTCACTGTCCACAATCCCATGTAAAGCTGCTCTTGTATCAGTGACATATACATGATGTGTACAGAGTACAGAAGAAAACCTAACAAACTGGAGAAGAATTATTTTTACGTACTCACCACATATTGTCGTGATTTTCTATGTACTGTATATATAAATTAAGCATCTCATTAAAATTCTAATTTTAGACCATAAAGCATGTGCAACGTCACATACCGTGAGATGGAAGACGTTAACGATGTCGATGCAGCTTATTGATGGCATTTATGTGAAGTTTCAAACATTATTATAATATAATATTAACATCAAACATTCAGGTTGCCCGGCAACTGGAATTTTTATTCCAGTGGGTAATTTACATAATTATATTTACCATAATCAACTAAAGATTTGTGTCAAAGTCACGTTCTGCTGCGTGGGGGAGAGGATCTATAAGAATGGTGGATTTTCCTTCATTTTATGAAATAAAATTGTGTTTCCTGATGTCACCTACTCAAAATACATACTATATTGATGTCAGCGAATCCAGTTATTTTCAGGTGATCCGCCACCGATGTAACGCAGTGTTATTTAAAGGGGTTGTCTCACTTCAGTGGCATTTATTATGTAAAGAAAGTTAATACAAGGCACTTACTAATGTATTGTGATTGTCCATATTGCCTCCTTTGCTAGCTGGATTCATTTTTCCATCACATTATACATTGCTTGTTTCCATGGTTACAGATAGAGATGAGCGAATCTATTCGCTGCTTCGTAGATTCGATACAAATCTTGGAAAATTTCAGCTGCGAAGCGAATCCAAATTTTTTGAGATTCGCTCCGTTAGATTCGAAAATGTTCTTAAGGCTTTCTACGCATTCGCTATGTACTTGTCCGATAAATTGTACGCTAATGCTACGTATAAGTTACTCTATACGCTTTTGCGTATGAATTCAATTGATTAACGAACTTTTACTGTTATTTCGTTATTCGTGCAGCAAAAGCCTGGGAAGAAAGCGGTCACCTGACCTAGTGGGCAGGGCTTGCTCTGATTGGCTCCGGCTCGGTATGCAAGTGACGCATCAGTTGTTCTGCGACTGCTGAGACGAGCAGAAGCACTGTGTGTGTAGTTCTGAGAGTCTGAGACCTGTTTTGTTAAAATTGGGGTGTAATTGTTCTGGGAATCCATATTACACATATCATGAATACTGCAGGGCAAGTGCAGGGCTAGTAATTAATCATGCAGGGAGAGAGATAGGGAGAGAGACAGAGAGAGAGACAAAGACCAGCTGCAGGGCCACAGTCAAGTGAAAAATGTCTGGAATGGATAAGCAAAAGTTGGAGAAGTTGGCACAGGGCAGCAGTGCCAAAGGACCTGTAGCCGGAGCTTCTACTTGTAGAATTTGCAATACTTGGCCAGTGTTCCACGAGGCTAACCCACCAAGGCGCAAAATTGTAGTGGAGGAGAAAGTAGATGACATAGTGGAGTGGATGGCACGCTCATCTCAGTCACAGCCGGATGCAATGACTTACAGGTCCTCTATGATTATAATTGTTCACATTCCCTTTTCTTCTCCATCTGGCCCAAACTGTCCCTGCGGCTGCCACAGCGGATCCAGACCCATTCAACTAGTTATGAATGAATTACTAGCAGTCTGCAGTAAGGGTACAGAACGGAGGTAACCAGTTGGGGGGGGTGTACCTGCACAGTCTAAAAATGGCAGCGCTGACTGGATACAGTGAGTCTGTTCAAGTACACACCCCAACTGGTTACCACCCCTCTGTACCCTTACTGCAGACTGCTAGCAATTCATTCATAAATTCATAAAAACAGACATGTCAGGAGTGGTGAAAGGTCCTCTTGTATAAGGATAACAACCAAAGGTCGTAGAGGACAGTCCACTTAAAGCCCTTCTCATTAGTAGCAGCAAACAAAGAGTGAATGTCGCACCATGGACCCAGTTTGTCTAAGTTCATTTGAATAACCAACATGTAATACCGCATATCCTGGGGTGTTTTAGAAGCCGGAAGTAATGGAAATGTAAAAAGGATAAATAATTTACAGTAAGTAAGCCACGCAGAACACAGCTTTACTTTGCAGTACAGTAGTAATCAATATTTCACTAAGTACAATAGGCTTTCCTTTCAGTAGAAAATTTTCCTTTGGCACTTTTGCCCCCTGGTGGCTATTATAGGTAATGCAGTCACTGGATTCACCCTAGTTTGAGTCAAGGAAGTTCTACTGGCTATTCTGAATATCCGATGCACATTTCCACATACATGATTATTAAAATCATAGCCAGACATTTGCACAGTGCATTGAGGTGTGAAGATATTTCCTAAGTAAGGATTCTGAGCCAGTCATCAGGTTTGTAGCACCTAAGATCCGAATCGGATGCTCACAAACAGGTTCTGCCAAGTCACTACATGCCATGCTACACCTTGAGAAACATCAAAGTATATTACCACCACATGAGCAGTCAAGTGCACCTTTATAATTTTCAGACTAGTGTGCACACAGTACGTTTATTTTCAGACATTTTGAGCTTTCATAAAGGTCCCACAATTAAAGGGATCTATCACCAGTCTAATGCTGTCCTATCTGAGGGCGGCATAATCTAGTGAAAGAGACGCCCATTACAACGGGGGGTCACTTACTATTTTTTGCATGTTCTGGAGTCTAAGTGGCTGTCATCCATGGGAAGAACCGATCCTGTATTTAAAGCATCCTCTGTGAGGTAGAAGCTAATTTTCCTCTTTAGGAGAAACAATTCCTTCCTGACTCCAATCAGGCAATCAGAATTACTCCCTGGATCAACGACCCCTCTCTAGTAACTTACCGTAAAGAATCCTCTTCTATGTTTGTGTACAAACCTTCTTTCCTCCAGACGCAGAGGATGTCCCCTCGTCACAAGTCTACATCTGTTTTAGCCATTTCCATCTGAGATCAGTTATTTTAGATGGAAAAAAGGAGTCCTACACGTCCCCCTTTAAAGGGGTTGTCTGAGATCATAAAAAATTGGGGCAAATGGTATAAAATAACAAATGCGGCATTACTTACCTGTTGAATCGCCACCACCTTTTGTTCAGTGGGCAGCAGCAATTAATCATGTCGACGAGTGACCGCGAATTCCAGTGATTTGCTAAAATGTTCAGGTGTTCTCGATGTAACGGCATTGCTGCACCCCCATAAACAAAGACTGGCGGCGAGCACCACTGAGGACGGTGATTGGCTGCAGCGGTTACTTCTTGACATGACATTGTACCGACCGAGGAGTGCAGGTTGTTTTGATGGCGTTTAATAAATGACTGGTGGAGGCAAGGTCCTGATTCAGCAACCAAACTTTATTTACAAGAGATCACTCCACATGAGGTCATGGATACTTAGACTGTAAATAGCTATGCAATGTCCAACAGGCCTTATATTTAAATAGTTAATACGGTTGAAAAAAAGACATAAGTCCAACTTCCACTAAGATGGGGACGAGACATTTTTCCCACAACAGAAGTTAAACTAACTGTTCTATAATCACCTGTGGAGGACCTAGATCCTTTAGACCTTTTTTGAATATGGGCACCACATTCGCCTTGCGCCAGTCACGTGGCACCGTACCAGTACCTAGAGAATCTTTAAAAAATTATAAACAGGGGCACAATAATAACTGAACTGAGCTCTTTAAAGGGTTTCTGTCACCAGTTTTTTCGGTATGAATCAGGCTGACATTAGAGATGTGCTAATGTCACCTGATTCCAAATATATATCTGTTTTATTTACTGGTGCCCCCATTTTTATATAAAATGAACTTGTATTTTATGCTAATAAGGCCTCTAGGTGCAAGGAGTGTTACCCCTGCTCCTAGAGGCTCTGTTGATTGACAGTACTAGACAGAGAAGAAACACTCCATTCACCATAGCTTGCAAGGACCTTCAATGATGTCATGACCATGTGATCAGTCACATGGTTAGGATCACACAAACAGCCTGTCTCCTCCTAAACCATGTGACTGATCACATGGTCATGACATCATTGAAGGTCCTTGCAAGCTATGGTGAATGGAGTGTTTCTTCTCTGTCTAGTACTGTCAATCAACAGAGCCTCTAGGAGCAGGGGTAACGCCCCTTGCACCTAGAGGCCTTATTAGCATAAAATAAAAGTTCATTTTATATAAAAATGGGGGCACCAGTAAATAAAACAGATATATATTTGGAATCAGGTGACATTAGCACATCTCTAATGTCAGCCTGATTCATACCGAAAAAACTGGTGACAGAAACCCTTTAAGAACTCCGGGGTATAATCCATCTGGACCCAGAGCCTTGTTCACATTTAGCTTATTTAAAGGGGTTCTGCAGTTCTTTTAAACTGATGATCTATACTCAGGATAGATCATTAGCATCTGATCGGCGGAGTCCGACACCCGGGACCCCCGCCGATCACCTGTTTGAGAAGGCAGCGGCGCTGCAGGAGCGCCGCGGCCTTCTCTGTGTTTTTATCAGGGCCAGTGATGTCACGACTAGTATCACTGGCCTGGGCGGGGCTGAGCTCTGTTTACTTGAATGGAGCTTAGCCCCGCCCAGGCCAGTGATACTAGTCGTGACTAGAGATGAGCGAACGTGCTCGTTACAAGCACTGTAGCGCTCAGCTCCCGTGCGAACAAATGCCCGCAGGCATTGCGGATCCGTCCTCAGCTACATGTAAGTCAATGGGGACGGATCGTTTGGTATGACACTCATACCAAACGGATCCGTCCCCACTGACTTTCAGTCGGGTGAGGAGGACGGATCCGTTTGGTATGAGTGTCATACCAAACGATCCGTCCCCATTGACTTACATGCAGCTGAGGACGGATCCGCAATGCCTGCGGGCATTGCGCACGGGAGCCGAGCGCTACAGTGCTCGTAACGAGCACGTTCGCTCATCTCTAGTTGTGACATCACTGGGCCTGAGAAAAACACATAGAAGGCAGTGGCGCTCCTGCAGCTTATGGGAATAAAAGGTTAAGGAACAAGAAAAAAAACCTATGTGGATAAACAGAAATGTAAAGAAAGCAATAAATGACAAACAGAAAGCATTTAAATCACTAAAACAGGAGGGGAGCGAGGAAGCATTAAAAAACTATAAGGAAAAAAATAGAATATGTAAAAGGCAAATAAAAGCAGCCAAACAAGAAACCGAGAGATTAATCGCCAAAGAGTAAAACTAACCCTAAAATGTTCTTTAATTATATAAATGGTAAAAAGTATAAACCTGAAGGTGTCGGCCCCTTACAGAGTAATGAGGGGGGAGTTGCAGAGAGCGATGAGGAGAAAGCAAAGCTACTAAATATCTTTTTCTCCACTGTATTCACTGAGGAAAATAAACTGTCAGATGAAATGCAGAATATAAAAGTAAATTCCCCATTAAAAGTGCCCTGTCTGACCCAGGAAGAAGTAGAGCTGCGTCTTAAAAAGACTAAAATAGACACATCGCCAGGACCGGATGGCATACACCCCCGTATCCTAAGAGAATTAAGTAATGTCATAGCCAGACCCTTATTTCTGATATTTAAGGACTCTATACTGACAGGGAGTGTTCCACAGGATTGGCGCATAGCAAATGTGGTGCCAATATTCAAAAAGGGTCCAGAAACAGAGCCCGGAAACTATAGGCCGGTAAGTTTAACATCTGTCGTGGGTAAACTGTTTGAGGGTTTTCTAAGAGATGCTATCTTGGAGTACCTCAATGAAAATAAGCAAATAACTCCATATCAGCATGGCTTCATGAGGGATCGGTCATGTCAAACCAATTTAATCAGTTTCTATGAGGAGGTAAGGTCTAGACTTGACCGCGGCGAATCAATGGATGTCGTATATTTGGACTTCTCCAAAGCATTTGACATGGTACTACATAAAAGGACTGTGACGAGGGAACATCCTCTGCGTCTGGAGGAAAGAAGGTTTGTACACAAACATAGAAGAGGATTCTTTACGGTAAGAGCAGTGAGACTATGGAACTCTCTGCCTGAGGAGGTGGTGATGGTAAGTTCACTAAAAGAGTTCAAGAGGGGCCTGGATGTATTTCTGGAGGGTAATATTACAGGTTATAGTTACTAGAGAGGGGTCGTTGATCCAGGGAGTAATTCTGATTGCCTGATTGGAGTCGGGAAGGAATTTTTTTTCCCTAAAGTGGGGAAAATTGGCTTCTACCTCACAGGGGTTTTTTGCCTTCCTCTGGATCAACTTGTAGGAAAACAGGCCGAACTGGATGGACAGATGTCTTTTTTCGGCCTTATAAACTATGTTACTACGTTAGGAGTGCACCAATGAGGCCAGGTGAGGCGATCGCCTCAGGCAGCACCAGGTAGGGGCAAGAGGGGACAGTGGAAGGGGCATGGGCAGTGAGCGCTTTCATTTTTTTTCTTCACACGTGAAAAACGCATGCAATGCGAATGGCAAAAAAAAAAAAACACACACCGAAAGCAATCACAGAAAAAAGTGACAACTTGTGTGCAACACAGTCAGTTTTTCCTGAACAGATCCTGACACAATCCGTATCGCTCTCCAAATATACTTTGAGATTATATTTAGTTCTTTATTTGGCATTAATGGCAGCCAAGCTCATCCCGCAGGGTCCTAGAGAGTGGTTCACCTAGCTAGTAGCCTTTGCAACTATCCCTTTCTCAGCCTTGATCAGCCCCCAGCCTGCGCTATCAGATCGGACCACCCCCCAATCAGACGCTTCAAAAAAAATATAAACTTACGTCTCCAGAAGGTGCTGCCACTCGGCAGATTCATTCACCCTCCCTTATTCCTGCCGTGCCCTGCTGGTGCACCATAATGCATATCTACATGGACCACATCCTGACACTGTGCAACCCATCAGGACCAATCATGTCCCTGGTTTTTAAGAATGCCGAGTAGTGATGTGGCCCTATTAGTTGTGTCATGGTGCTCTCATGGTAAGGCTCCATACCAATAAAGGGAAGAGTGATGGTGGGTGGAGTAAGAGTCCAGACTTGGTAAAAGTAACAACTGTACTTGAATAAACTTGCATCCAGACAATACTTGATCTTTCTCTTTGTTCCAGCAGGTTATAGGGTAGATTGGGAGGCAAACTTGAATACCTTGCTTTATTTTTCCCTGTTTTGCTAATCTCTGGCTTCAGTCTGATTACTGGACTCTGTAGCAGTTCTGGTACCTTTAGCTGTTGACCCCAGGGACCATATGAAATGATCCTATGTGCCAGAGGCTCCCCACACCTGATGTACAGTGTACATCCACAAAGTAATCCCAAAGGCTGTGCATTTTCAAAACCTTACAAAGTGTTAGCAGTCTCAAGATGGCAGCTTAGCATATTTACATCACTACCTCTCATAGTGGTCAGGGGAGATGTTCTCTTGCATGTTGCTTCTCCAGTCTATTCTTAGTCCCAAATACAGATTGCTTCCACTGCTCTAGGTATTAGAGGCACCTGCCCACCTCTGCCAAGCAGCTGGAAGTACCCAATCCTCTCATCTACATGCACAGACCTGCCATGACCAGTCACTCAACAGGTGGTCTCACCACTAGGTCATCACTGATTGTCTTTGGTCACTAGGCCTGGTCCTAGTCTAGTCATCTGCTGTGGCTGCTCTATACTGCGGACTGTGGCACAGATTTTAGCATCAGCTTCCTGTCCTGGTCATCCCCATCCATGGCCTACCTTCTGGCTCTAGAGCAGGTCTGGTGTCACCTACCTGCTGCAGCCACCAAAGCCAACTTTCAACAGGCAGACGTGCCCTCCCACTAGGCCACATGCTCAACTAACCTAAAATGACTATTCCAGCACCAAAGGACCAACATTCTTCCTCACTGCTGTCCCTATGTGCAGAGCAGGGCACAGTACATTGGTGGTGCAGCAGGTGCCAATTCTAAGGAAGCATTACTAGGGCTTTATTACTTCTAGAGGGACTATAGGCAGACATTACTTCTGGGGGCATACTATGGGGACTTTACCACTAGGGCACCTTACTACTGGGGCATATTACTATTGAGGGCACTAACTATTCTATTGGTGGGACTTCTGGGAGCACCATTTGCTGGGTGCCATTTTAGGGCACTGTCACACTCATTGTAAGTGCACCATATGTGGTGTTAGTATTTTCAGGGGAAGCTTCTATTGCTGCAGTATAGTACTGTGCTGGCAAAATGGGGTGTGAACAGCTCACACCCATGTGCAGGTAGCCTTAGGGTGTTGGGATGCATTTGTAAATATAGTTTGAAGCCAAAATCAGGTGTAGATCATAGGAGTGAGTATTACAGGCAGATTGTTGTATCCTGCAAATTTGTGGGCAGAAGACCTGCAGTGCAGTACCAGCCGTGGATGAGATGTGAAGCTTTTTCCATGCAGACATTTACCTGCAGTGTGGATTTGCCACCCTGTTCCTACCTCCCTTGATAGGGGTAGGCTGGCCCCGCTACCTGCCAAGAGGAGAATTGCTGAAAAGCCAGTGTGTAGAGGACACTCCATTTTTTCCACAGAACTACTGCAAGTTGTCTTCAAGTAAAGCCTTCAGATTCAAGGACAGTGATCTGCTATACCTGCATTGCTGGAAGGTGAAGGACTACAGTGAAGCCACCCATCACCAAACCACCACTAGGCCAGTGCTGACTTGTCGCCAGAGTGCCTCCATATCCTTCCTGGTACCAAATTGCACTTCAAATCTGCCGCCACTGTGCATGTCAAACGTTATGTTTAACCCTGGCCTCATTAGTCAACGATCACTTTTCTAGTGACTGCCGCAAAAAGCTGTACAGAGCTGCAAGCACAATACTCTGTCAGGTTTTTCTGGCATGAGGGATTTCAGTTTTTGGTGTTCAGGCAATTGTATCAGATCTTGCATGGAAGTGAATGGGAAATAAACAGGTGTAGTCTTACTGTTCTGGGTCAGTGGCTTTTTTTAAGTGATGCAAGCTCTGCATCTTCCCCTGTGGTTGTCCCATTTCACATTAAATCACAAATATGAAGGTTTGTTAAAAGATGATTTTATTTAATTTAAAGTGCCAAGTTCAGACTAAAAAAGATAAAAACACTAAAAAAAAAAACAAGTTACTGCCATCAAGCAGCTCTTCCCCTGCAGAGTACACAGCACCCTTTATAATACATACACCAAGCTGTACAACATTCTGTACCCATGAGTGTTATCACTCACACATGCCAACATCTGTAAACTAGCATGTGTGAAAATACAGATAGTGCTGTCACAGGACAACACATGAGCTTATAGTCACTAACAGGTGCCAAACCTGCTGAAGGCAGACCAGGACGACCTGACCAGTCAAAATGCCCCATCTTACTGCACCGGAGATGTTCAGTTTGTTTAGAAGTCAGCGTCAAGAGTGAATTTATTGTCTCCTGCCTTTGCCATCACTCCCATCTTCTGGTATTCTGCAACCTTTTTCTCAAAGAAGTTGGTCTTTCCTTCTAGTGAGATGTTCTCCATGAAGTCAAAAGGATTTTCTGCCTTGAAGATCTGAAATGAATCAGTAAAACATTGAAGTCAGTTTCTTCAGTCAGCTAAAAAGTGTAAGGCTTCACATGCACAACTATTTTGTTCAGCATTTGAGCCACAAAAGTGTGGACCTAATCACTTAAATTCAGCAGCAAAAGATGGCCAGCACTCCATGTGCTGCCTGTGTCCATTGCTGTTACATGGACCCACAAAGAAAAAAAAAAAAAAGTCCATTCTCGTCCCTTTTGCAGAGAAGGCATTTCTATAATGTTTGCCCATCCTGCAAATTGTGGCCTGCACATGGCTGGCATCCACATTTTACAGTGCAATTGTGTGCACGTAGCCCAAGGCTGAGACTGCTCCAAGTTATTAGCAGAACATTGAGGTAAGACTTAATACTGCAACATACCTTGCTAAAGCCAAGCTCCAACATGAGACGATCAGCCACAAACTCAATGTACTGCTTCATCAGAGTGCCATTCATACCGATGAGTTTTACGGGTAATGCATCAGTCAAGAACTCCTGAAAGAAAATTCAAGTTTTAGGAAAGCTGAACCCCAACCAGCTTGTGTTTTCTACTGTGCAAGCAATTCTTCCTGAAATAGGAGTGTCCTAATGCTGCTCCGTAAAGCCTTTGCAGGGTCTGCTGGCAAGTATACAAGCCTATCAGCCTTGCTCCCCCATTACATCTCAACATAACTTCTTTGATGGCTGGCAGTGCAGGTCAGAGATTTCAAGTCCAGCTATCTAGCAAGAGCAAGTTAACCACTTGAGAGCTGGGACTATGCAGGGAAGATCAATGAGGCAGAAATGCCACCAGCATTCTAGAGATGCTGCTCCTATCACACAGGTCAGATCTTGTCAACCGAGTCACAGGAGCCGTTTGTGATAGGACTCCTGAGGTTGCCCAAGTTATGTCCAAAAATCTGGTATTGATATTGAGTCTAAAGTGTGTAAGAACTACTTTTGACACTTGGACCCCCATAATATATAATTTTAAATACTTGTCAAAAAGTATGACCATTAAAAGCATTTCTGATGTAGTGTTCCTTAAACACAGCTATTCATTCACATGCAAGTGAAGCCAAAGAAACAGACCTGCTCTATCTTGACAGCATCAACAATCAGCTCTCGGACACGTTCCTCTGATGGCTTGTTTACAAGGTGTTTGAACATTAGACAAGCAAAGTCAGTATGAAGACCCTGAAAGTAGATAAAGACAAGTTAGTCACCCAGCTCAGAAAAAGGAGCACAGCTAATTCAGTGTAAAGTAAATTGCTCACCTCATCACGACTGATAAGTTCATTGGAGAAGGTGAGACCAGGCATAAGTCCACGTTTCTTCAGCCAGAAGATTGCAGCAAATGATCCAGAGAAGAATATGCCTTCTACCGCAGCAAATGCCACAATACGTTCTCCTAGAAAGGCAAAAGCAGTTCAGGAAAGGTCAATAAAAATCTCAAAAGCTACTTTAATACAAAATACTTATCCAAAAAGCAAATGGAAAGTTAAAATGGCCAGTTTGCTGTTTGCATCACCTCCCACAAAGTGATCAAAGACTCCAGAAGGTTATGAAAAGTACAGATCTGTACACAAGCTATGGGGACAGAATATGGCATTACAAAGAAAATAGTTTCCAAAACTTGTTCTCAGTATTAAGACTAACTGTTCTGATCCATAGAATGAAGGGAACAGGTCTGTTTCACTGCATAGGAATCCCTAAAAAAGATCCCAATAAAACTGGCTGCATTTTTTATAGTTTCACCCCATTTGGAATTCCCCCTCCCCCACTTCACCATTGTATGCAACTGTAAATTGTGCCAATAGAAAGTGCATCTTGTCCAGCAAAAAAAAAAACAAGCCATCATACAGCCATGTGAGGCCTTTGAGTAAAAAAGTCAGACTTGAAAGGGTTAAAGGGGTATTCCCCATCTTAAACAATGGGGGCATATTGCTAGGCTATGCCCCCTTTGTCTTATATGTGCAGGTCCCACACCTAAATTGAGATGGGGCACAGCTCCCATAGGAATGAATGGGAGCACACCACGCATGTGCAGCCAATGCTCCCATTCATTGCTATGTACCAATGGAATTAGCCGAGCCAGCGCTCGGCTATTTTCAGCAGCCCCATAGAAATGAATGGAGGGCAGCTGCGTATGCGCCCTCCTTTACTTTGGGGGCTCTGTTCTGGATATAGGTGCGGGTCCCAGTGGTAGGACCTGCAGCTATAAGACAATGGGGGCATATCCTAGCAATATATACACCCCCCCCCCCCCCAATTGTCTAAGATGGGAATAACCCTTTAAACCTGACACTTAGCCAGCCTTAAGACAAGGGTCACCATGCATTACCCAGTACTTTGAATCTTACCATAAGTTGATTGCTTGTCACTAATCCAGCGCAGTGCCCAGTCTGCCTTCTTTTTCACACAGGGCAGTGTTTCAATGGCATTGAACAGAAACTCCCTAAAAAAAAAAAAAATAATGAATACACTTCAGTATAGTCAAATACCCCAAGACATTAAGCATTGGTCCATCCCTCTAATAAGTCCCTCAAAGTGCACTGCCATCATGTTCAACAGTTACAGAACAGCAGCTTAATCCATCTCCAGAACATAAGGCCTCTAGGGCTGCTTTCAGTGTTTGATCACTGATGAAATCCCTGATCTAATACTGACTAAGTAGTCCAGAGCAGGGCCATCCCCCAGAGCTAACAGCTATGAAATAACCCATCAAGACTTACCTTTCTTTTGGATCCTTAATGTAAGTGTCGATAAGGAGACTGTACATCTCTGAATGAATGTTCTCCATTGCAATTTGGAAGCCATAGAAACAGCGCGCCTCAGTTACTTGAACTTCTTGACTGAACCTCTCAACCTGGTGTGCAAAGTGACAAGTCACATTGAATCCTGATGCTCAGTATGATAGAAAGTTTATGTACTTTAGATGAGATCTTAAGGGATATTCTCACAGGTTATGTTACAAATTTCAGATGGTGTCACATGCGCACCCCGCCCCCCCCACACACACTTTTAAAAGTCTTAGGCCTGTTTCACATTTCTATGGAGATCTAGCGGGCTGTTGCAGCAGGGAATAGTCTCAGATCTCTGCATTATGGTATTGCATGAAGCAAATTCACTGCTGTGCCTCCCATTCACTATAATGGGGACCTGCCACAACTCAGACATGCAAAGAAGCAGCTGGATATCCACTAGTCCCCATTAGAGTGAAGGGGGCTGGCAGGAGTCTTAGCATGAGGCAGTGCTGGATCCAGACACCTCCAGCAGCCTGCCAAAGATATTAGTGCAAAATGTGAAACAACCCTTAGATGCTACATGTGTACAAATGCAGTTATGTTATAAGGGTTTCAGATTTTGCTTGGTCATTGGCATCTCATCAGGATGACAGATGCCTGATTGGCAGCACATCAGTATAATCTGGGATGTGCTACCAATCATCGACTCATTCTTCCAGCAATCTGTTCTCATTGGCCTGTGTAACCAGGGTGGTAGATGAGCAATGGATGCGTTCCTGTCCATCTGCACTGGCATTGTCATGTCAGGAGGTCTAACAGCACCATTAGCCCCTTCCTGACCAGCACCGTACATGTATGGGGCTAGGGCGGTGCAGGGACATGACACCCGCTCACCTGTGCAGCAGGTGTCATGGCCGGCAAGTCTCTGCTTTTTCTAACAGCAGAGACTTGCCGCCATTGGCGGCGTCTTCCTTCGCCTTCTGATGCTGTGATCACAGCATCAGGATGCATCTGAACCTGGAAGTGTACGCTTCCGGGTGGTGTACAGATGCCCCGAGTGGCCAATCGGGGTGTCTGTACACCATATGAAAACTAATCCTCGCTGGTGAGGATTACAATTTTTTCAAACTGCAATTCTTATTCTGGCCACTAGATGGCAGGCCAGGATAAGAAATAAGCAATTCTTGGATTTATCTCCATCTAGTAAATCCCTGATTGCTCATAAAGGATATAGATATATGTGCTCATATTTGAGCTAAAAAAAAAAATAAAAAATAAAAATTTTAAATCACCCCTTTCTGTACAATTAAAAAAATAACCTAAATAAAAATAGACATAATTGGTATTGCTGTGACTGAAAATGCCCATACCTTTAATACAAAAAAAAAATCCCAACAGTGAATTGTGTGGCAGAAAAAAAAAAAAAGCATCAAAATGGCGATTTGCTGTTTGTTGCTTTTCAAAAAAAAATTTAAATAAAAAGCAATCAAAGTCATATGCACCCCAGAATGGTATCAATAAAAAAAAAAAAAAATTCAGATTGCCCCACAAAAAAGTAGCCCCTATACAGCTCTGTACACATAAATACCAAAAAGTTACAGGGGTCCAGATATGACAATTTTTATCACCATCAAAACACAAGAAAAACTACATATTAGGTATTGCTGGATTCGTACTGACCAGTAGAATGAAAGTAACTGGTCAGTTTTAATGAAAACTAAATAAAAAATTAGGAGAACTGTAGTGGAATTGTGCTTTTTTGCAATTTCACCCAATTTGGAATATTTTTTCCTGCTTCCCACTACATCATATGCAATATTAAATGGTGGCAGTTGAAATTACAACTTGCCCCACAAAAAAAAAAACCCAAGCCCTCATACAGCTATGTGAACAGAAAGATAAAAGTTATGGCTGTATCAAGGCTGGGAGCACAAAACGAAAATCCAAAAAAACCAATGGGGTAGAAAGGGTTAAACAGGTCAACTAGGCCTGCACCAGATTTCTCACAGGGGCTCAGGCTGGATGAGAGATTTTGTGCAGGAACAGACACTACAACTATACCAGCTACTGGTTAACTTAGATTTTTTTTAACATCAGAATTGGGCTGAAATTTTGGCACCAACCCTTCACTGGGAAGTCATGCCCAAATTGAGCATACAATCTCTGGAAGTGCCAAGTAGCAGATACATTAGATCTGGGCCACTGTTATATTCCAGTTTAGTACAATAATCCATGTGTGCACTTACCAGGTTCTCATTCACAATGCCATCACTGGCAGCAAAGAAGGCCAACACATGAGAAATAAAGAACCTCTCCTCATCCTTCAAGGATTCCCAATGCAAGAGATCTTTGGAGAGATCCACCTATAAAGATCAGGTATCAGGTCAGATTGCAGGCATGTATATAGCCATCAAGACAAGAAATTAGAGTCTAGTGAAGCGACCCTGATCAGCTCACCTCCTCTGCTGTCCAGAAGGAAGCTTCTGCCTTCTTGTACATTTGCCAGATATCATGGTACTGGATTGGGAAGATGACAAAACGATTGGGGTTATCCCTCAAGAGGGGCTCATCCTGAATGCTCTGGTTCTGTTTAGTTTTTACCTGGAAAAAAAAAAAATTAAAGTTCAGTGCACTGGATCCATCAACTTAACTGTAGAAATACAAGCCTCACAGATGTTAATAATTTAGTGTTACAACTATGTGGTGACCAGGGGCGTAGCTATAGGGGGTGCAGAGGTAGCAGTCGATACCAGGCCCAGGAGTCTTAGGGGGCCTAAAGACCCTTGTGCCACATGAGAACAAAGCACTGAAGGAAGGGGCCCCCCAAGCTGAACTCAGCACCAGGGCCCATGAGCTTTTAACTACACCCCTGGTGGTGACTGGAGGTACAGCACCAGATAGCCACCACTCCTATCTTCTCTCCTTCCCTGCAGGCACACAAAGCATGTGCTTGAATGAGGCAGCTGATGACTGGTCACACAACTACATTATGACCTGAAGACTAACAGCAAGGGGATGAGGCTCATGAAAGACTGCTGTTAACATTTAGAAAACTGCTTTACAGCAGCCATAGACAAAGGGCAGGAAGGGACATTGACTTCTACAGGAGAGGCATGCCGTGTCCTGTGCAGAGGCCAGGAGGGAGCTTTTAAGCCTTGAAAGTCACCCATTTAAATGGTGGATCCTGCCTCAATTATACACAGTTGATAGGCAGGATTAGAGTCCCAGATAAGCAGATAACTGCAGTAAAGGGACCTGTACAGACCAAGTAGTGGCATACATGGGGTTTAGTGGGAAAACTGCAGGATTTTCAAGATTAAATACAGGTTCTTTTTTTTCATGACACATTCCCTCCAAGTACTTTACATGGAAAACACTTGACTCAGATATGAACCTTCCAGCTTTCCCATTCAGAGCCCAGTTGCTATATTACAGATACCAATTACAAATGCAGTATGTGAGTGAGCCCCAACATGGCTCTACACACGAGGCCATTAACAAAGACTCCTACAGGTAGGGAGAAGGGAAGGGAGACAAACTGCAAGTTAACCCCTTCCATGCCTGCTCTATCAATAGACAACTAAGAAGCCACTCAGGCACCCTCCCCCCACATTTGGCGCCAGGGAGGGGCCACTCCCGGCTTACACAACAACCCTCATCCTGCATCTCGTACAACCATGCCGCTGATAGGAGTAATTGTGCTCTCAGATCAGTACTATAGATCACATACATACACTTACCGAGTCAGTCTCAGCCTCCTGGAAGATCTTGCGGGCGGCCTTACTAGCCAAGATCCGGGTGTTGCTCAGAGATGGAGGCTGCAATAAGACGACAGGTTATTAACCAGGTAATGCACAGCGCAGAAGAGCGGGGCTCTACGCCCGTGCTGCAGCGACAACTCACCGTGTTCTCCTTGTCGACCAGCGACAGGTTCTTCATGGGGGAGACATTCTCGTTGACAGCAGCGAAGGGTTTACGTGAGGAGAGCATAATGACAGCAGCGGGCGGCACAGAGGAGGAGGATGAGTGTGTGCAGAGCAGGGGAAGACGAGGGAAAGTTACCGCCGCTGCCCTTTTTGTACCCCGTTTGCATTTGGCGCCAGGAAAAACTTAGCCAATCGGGAGCAAGACAAGCTACCGGCACTGAAAGATGATTGGATGAGGAGGCGTGTACTGAAGGAGAGGAGGGAGGGAGAGACAGCTGTTACCAAACTACAGTCTTAAAAAGTGCGCCCTTTTTGCACAATAGATGCGAAGTTTCGCCCAAAATATGAATCATAATTGTGTAATATGTGCACTGTATAGGCGGTTCTCCATTACTGCTACATCCATGGTGCAGTGAGGTGTTATTCATTCAGTTACATGTAAAATAAATAAGTAGATGGGTTTACTTTTCATCATGATGGCGCCCCAGTGCGCCATTGTGGTTGTGTGGTGTTTTTTTTCATCTCTCCTGGTTGTCCGGTTCCATTGACATCTATGGCAAGTGCCTGTAGTACATGTGTGGACGAGTCGCCGTCAGATGTAAGTATAAATGGCCGGCATGTCACATATGTACTGCCACACGTAGTGTAAATGCACGTGGCATTGGATGGCATTTCACATGAATACCACCAAGGGCGTAGCTAAAGGCTCATGGGCCCTGGTGCAAGAGTTCAGCTTGGATTCCCCCTTCCCTCAGTGCTTAGGTCCCTGTGTACCACTACACGTAGTGTAAATGTGCGCGGCATCGGATGGCATGTCACGCATGTACTGCTACACGTAGTGTAAATGCGCATGTCATGTATGTACTGCCACACATAGTGTAAATGTGCTTGGCATTGGATGGCATGTCATGTATGTACCGCCACATGTAGTGTAAATTTGCATGGCATTGGACGTCATGTCACATATATACCGGTATTGGATGACATGTCACGTATGTACTGCCACACATAGTGTAAATGCTGCAGATTTTCAACTTTTTGGAAGAATGCATCCCCTTTAAAGGGATTGTTTACACCAGGGGACCTTTTCTGAAGACCCCCTCAGTGTGTCTGGACCCACACTGGTAATCATACTTACCTGATCCCTACAGGTCCCAGGTGTCCCCATATTAACATCCGGATCAGTGCACTACACATGACCGCTGCAGCCAGTGACTGTTTTATTCCAGAAATTTCTGTAGCTGTCCCATCCATCTGATTGGGGCTTAAAGAAATCCAGGAGTTTGCCACCCAAGATGAATGGAGATTTTCTGCAACAAAATCTGCTGTGTGTGAATTCACTAGAGAATAAACACCACTCACCGTTCTACAGAAGTATGGCGGTATGCACCCTCCTTATGGACGCATTTCAACTGGATTCAGAAGACAGTCATAGGGGGAGAGTTATACAAAACTGGTGTAAAGGAAAACAGGCTTAGTTGCCCATAGCAACCAATCAGATTTCAACTTTCAATTTGCAAAGGCGCTCTGAGAAATGACAGCTGGAATCTGATTGTTGCCAGGGTCAACTAAGCCTATTTCCTTTTACACCAGTTATGATAACACTTCCCTATAATTTCTTCTAAGGGAGCAGACAGCAGCCACCCCAGCTGCAGATCTAGCAACCCAAACTGACCTGGTATTGTCTAAATAAGTCCCTATACCGGGTAATATGTACTAGCTATTAATAAACATCATAGTCATCCTCGTCCAAATACACAAACAGTGATTGATTGCAGAGCTGTACATCGCAAATCTGTTCAATGTGACCACATTATAACAAGCGCTTTGTTGTAGACCGAAGGTCCGCGCCAGGAAGGAACTGGTTAACTCCCGCCAGAAATTGAACATCACGTGACTGACAGAACAGCGCGCCACAGACGAGCTCCAATTTGGCGCGCTGAACGGGCGAGTCCTATTGGCTGGGAGAAGTTACTCAACATTTTTCCATCCAATACGCGCCTGCCTCGTTGTCACGTGTGTCTGCGCTCCAAGCCTCGCTTTCGTCTCTTAGTGGTGCCGCACGGAAGTGAGGGATGACTGAAATGTTTCCCGCGTCCTCTTGATTAAAAATATGTAAACTTGCGGCATGAATGAATACGTATGTGGGTAAAGGGGGCGCGTTAGTGGGTGGTTTTTTTTAGTGTGTGCGTGTAGATATATATATATATATATATATATATTCTGATATCGGTGGGACTGCAGTGTTTTTAATAATCTGAAATGCATTGAGGCTTATTGTGTTGCTTTTATGGATGTCTCAATGGTTGTTCTGTAGTGCAAGCTTTAGGTTTACAAATAAAGTTTGTTGAATGTAGAATCCTCTCGGTATCTACTGCTCCTAGGTGCTTTGGGTGCTGTTCACATCTACCTGCAAGGAAAAAATAGTGCACGCAGTGCTGCGTCTTCTGGTAATATGGTGGAGCCCATGGAGCATTGTTGCTTGCCATCTTGTGACTCTGCTCCTGTGATAAAACAGAAGACCTGCATTGACAATGGAGCTATGAACAGAGTTGTATCTCCGTGCCAATGGGTGAGCGCTGTGTACCTGCAGATCTGTATGTAAAGTGCAAAGATGTTGCTGTATTGCACTAGGTCCTAGGGCCACCTAGACTATATGGGTTCTAACATGCAGGTGGCAAAAACATAGGACATGTTCTATCTTTGGCTGTAACTTGCAGATCGAGGACCCATTCAAATCAATGGGTTTGCTTCCATGAACCTGTGCCCGTACACTGTGGGCTGCTATTTGCGGTCCGCAGCATAGGACCCTTACACTCGTGTACAGAAGTCCTAACGTTTGTGGTAAATCCTAGTGATGTTATCAATGTCCCAGATGGGCCACGCCCTTTAATTATTCTACTTTTATTAGGTGCTGTATTGTTTTGGGGTTTTTTTGCCTCAGAACAAAGAATATAGTGAGTTTTGTGTAATATACTTATTTTTTTTCCTTCTGCAGTTTCTCTACAAATGATAACAGGGAACTGATGTGACAATAAAGCGCTCTGCCTGTTAAACATGTAAAGGGTAAATGACTCTGTCCTGTGTTATTGCAGGGTGTGCTGACGCGCCCTGAGGACTGGGACGTGTTTCTTGTATGTGGGCTACATACCAGCATGTGTTTGTGAAATCACATAGCTCCTGCCTCCCATCCCCCTGTGCCTCCCCTCCCCCAGTCTGCACAGCGCTCTATTGTGGTATAGCTGGTCATTTCATATTCCACCCTCTTTGTAATGCTCTGACTGCATAAGAATTGCTTTGATACAGTTACAGCAATATAAAATACTCAACTAACCCAAGATCAGTCTCGGGTTTTCTAAACTTCCCTTTGCTCTATGGCAGGGTTACACAATGTTTTCCAGTCAGAGGGACACCGTCAGATTGTCACATGTACAAAGGCTACAGTTAGGGCTGGTCTATTCATTGAATTCAATTAATTTGCCCAAATGTTTTTTTTTGAAACCACGCTGTCTGTGTAGTCGGTCCAATCCCTGCTGCCTGTGCTATTAAAAGGGGTTTCCCGAGACTTAAATACTTATGAGCTATCCTCTGCATAGGTCATCAGTATCTGATCAGTGGGTGTCCAACACCCAGGACCCCCGCCGATCAGCTGTTTGAGAAGTCACCGGCGCTTGTAATAGCCTGTGGCCTTTTTGCAGCTTTCCCTAGGCCATGTGATGTCATGTAGCCCCACTGAAGTTAATGGTGCTGAGCATGATACCAAGTACGGCGCTGTTCTTCGTGAGCTGAGAGAAAGCTGTGGAGTTACTGCAAGCGCCAGTGCCTTCTCAAACAGCTGATCATCAGGGATCCCGGGTGTCAGACCCCCATGATCAGATACTGATTACCTATCCAGAGGGTAAGTCCTCAGAATTTAAATCTCGGAAAATCCTTTTAACACTGGTGCAGGTCCAGACTGAAGAGACCCCATACAGGCTGTGGCGATACAGTCCTCAGGGTCTCCGTGATCACCCAGCACTGACTGTAGACGGGCTCCCGCTATAACAGGATTGGTGATAAATTTGATCCTGGCCGTGTAACTTCCTAGAAGCTGCTGTCTATAGTGACTGTGGCATTTAGGCAGCAAAGTAAGGAGCTCCCTTTTGCCTGCGCCGGTGCCAATGCATTGCCATTGCAGTTGAGGTCCCAGCAAAGGCTTCCAAGGCCTGCTATGACCATATGTCAACTAGACCGTGCCACAGCCTCAGCTTAGTGGGCAGACTGGCACTGTTGCAGTGATAGGTTACAGTGCATTTGTAACAGGGAGCCGGCGGTGTGCTGCCTCTCTGCAGCACCGCCAGTGTCCCTGTAAAGTGATGGAGAGAGTGGCCGGCGTCCTCGTCTCCATGGTGACAGGGGCGGGGAGGAGCCGGCAGCCCCGTCCCCCTGGCAACCAGCAGGGGTAAGTGTGGAGTGCCGACCTTATTTAGGCAGCGCTCAAGGAATTAGTCTACACGTGACCCATCTTTCTGCCCTATTTAAACAGGCAGCCTGTGATTGGTTTCCTTATTTGGAGTTTGCCACACTAACTGTCAATGTATGTTGATCATCTGGATTTTGACCTCAGCTTGTTACCTCAACTCTGACCTTGCTTGACCCTCTTTTGACTTACGCTATCTCCTGGTTTTGACTTTTGGCTTCCCCTTGTTCTGGTTTAGTCTCTGATTTTGACGCTTCTCTCGGTTTTGGACTCAGCTTGGTACGTTACGCTTCTGTGCTCTGTTTTGTTGTCCGTATCAGACACTGCACTTAAAGGGATTCTGCAGTTGTTTAAAACTGATGATCTATCCTCTGGATAGATCATCAGCATCTGATCGGTGGGGGTCCGACACCCGGGACCCCCGCCGATCAGCTGTTTGAGAAGGCTGCAGGAGCGCCGCGGCCTTCTCTGTGTTTTCCTCAGGCCCAGTGACGTCACGACTAGTATCACTGGCCTGTGCGGGGCTAAGCTCTGTTTACATGAATGGATAGTATGTGCCTCACTGCTCTGCTCTCACTGTAGACCAGGCATCTCAAACTCGTGGCCCTCCAGCTGTTGCAAAACTACAACTCCCAGCATGCCCTAATAGCTGTAGACTCTCCTGGCATGATGGAAGTTGTAGTTTTACAACAGCTGGAGGGCCACGAGTTTGAGATCTCTGCTGTAGACGGTGAAAAAACAAGTATATTTATTAACACATGTCACAGCAACATTTCAGTCCTCTCACGGAACCTTTCTCAAGCCACTTGGCTATATACTGTGTGTGTGTGTGTGTGTGTGTGTATATATACACTCATCGGCCACTTTATTAGGTACACCATGCTAGTAACGGGTTGGACCCCCTTTTGCCTTCAGAACTGCCTCAATTCTTCGTGGCATAGATTCAACAAGGTGCTGGAAGCATTCCTCAGAGATTTTGGTCCATATTGACATGATGGCATCACACAGTTGCCGCAGATTTGTCGGCTGCACATCCGTGATGCGAATCTCCCGTTCCACCACATCCCAAAGATGCTCTATTGGATTGAGATCTGGTGACTGTGGAGGCCATTTGAGTACAGTGAACTCATTGTCATGTTCAAGAAACCAGTCTGAGATGATTCCAGCTTTATGACATGGCGCATTATCCTGCTGAAAGTAGCCATCAGATGTTGGGTACATTGTGGTCATAAAGGGATGGACATGGTCAGCAACAATACTCAGGTAGGCTGTGGCGTTGCAACGATGCTCAATTGGTACCAAGGGGCCCAAAGAGTGCCAAGAAAATATTCCCCACACCATGACACCACCACCACCAGCTTGAACCGTTGATACAAGGCAGGATGGATCCATGCTTTCATGTTGTTGACACCAAATTCTGACCCTACCATCCGAATGTCGCAGCAGAAATCGAGACTCATCAGACCAGGCAACGTTTTTCCAATCTTCTACTGTCCAATTTCGATGAGCTTGTGCAAATTGTAGCCTCAGTTTCCTGTTCTTAGCTGAAAGGAGTGGCACCCGGTGTGGTCTTCTGCTGCTGTAGCCCATCTGCCTCAAAGTTCGACGTACTGTGCGTTCAGAGATGCTCTTCTGCCTACCTTGGTTGTAACGGGTGGCAATTTGAGTCACTGTTGCCTTTCTATCAGCTCGAACCAGTCTGCCCATTCTCCTCTGACCTCTGGCATCAACAAGGCATTTCCGCCCACAGAACTGCCGCTCACTGGATGTTTTTTCTTTTTCGGACCATTCTCTGTAAACCCTAGAGATGGTTGTGCGTGAAAATCCCAGTAGATCAGCAGTTTCTGAAATACTCAGACCAGCCCTTCTGGCACCAACAACCATGCCACGTTCAAAGGCACTCAAATCACCTTTCTTCCCCATACTGATGCTCGGTTTGAACTGCAGGAGATTGTCTTGACCATGTCTACATGCCTAAATGCACTGAGTTGCCGCCATGTGATTGGCTGATTAGAAATTAAGTGTTAACGAGCAGTTGGACAGGTGTACCTAATAAAGTGGCCGGTGAGTGTATATATATATATATATATATATATATATATATATATATATATACGCAAAAAGTGAGGCAGCACTCCAGCTTCAGTGAAAAAGTGTAGGACTCTTTTATTCCCAAATGCAACGTTTCGGTCCTCTCAATGGAACCTTTCTCAAACCTTTTTTTTTGTGTTACTATATATATATATTCGGTACATTGAGTGAGTGCAGATGGTGGTCCGTGCGATCTGTGTGCCCGACATGCTCGCCACCTATATAGCTGTCAGGGGATGTTGGTAAATTAACCTACACATTCAAAAAAATGGAAGTTACACTTTAAGGCTACAATCACACAACCCTATGTATTTTGACATCCACAAAAAATACAGATGATGTTCGTTTTGTTTTTTTTTGTTTTTTTGCGCATCCATTGTAACAATACCTATCTTTGTCCGGACATGCTCTATATTTTTTGCGGGGCTACGGAATGGACATACGGATGTGGACAGCACACATTTTTTGTGAACCCTTTGAAATGAAGGTGTCCTCATCCAATCCGCAAAAAAAAAAAAAACGGAACGAAAACAAAATACGTTCGTATGAATGTATCCTAAAGGGGTTGTTTGGCCTTGGAGCTGACAACCTCTGTGCTATGAACTTCTGCCCCTGAACATAATAAGAATGACCTCTCTGTGGCCGGACAACCCCTTTAATTTTTTTTCACATCAGTGAACGTTACATCATTTGATAAGTCAGTCTTTGGCATGATTTCATGTTCGATGTCATGCAGATTTGAAGACAACATGTGCAGCGCATGAACTGCTACCTGGAAGTTCTGCGGCGCAGTTGCTGCTCCCAAAGCTGAATTGTGAGCTTCGGCCCCTGTACGACTACTCTGAACAGTGGCCCAGTTAGGCTACTTTCACACTTGCAGTAGCCTGTTCCGGCGAGAGAAAACAAGCCAAGTGCGGCAAACAAACTGAGAGGTGGCCGGACAAAAACCTCAGTGTGCTATAATTTTTGTGCGACGGCCTCTCGACATGTTTGCCGTGCTGTGGCCAGACTTCCGGCCCGCCCCCATTATAGTGAATTGGGCCGGATCGGACTTCCGGCGGCACGGTGGACTTGCGGTAGCAAGTGTTAAAGTAGCCTAAAACAGGGCTGGGCTGATGTCTGGCCCTGTTAATCAAAAGGCAGATGGGCCCCCCCCCCCCCACAAGTGAAGAGCTCCTGCTAATGAGACAAATCAATTCATTCATCCGTAGTCTATAATTCACGATCTTTGGAAGTCGTCTGCCAAGTGGGTCCCAAAATGTTTTTCCACAGATCAAAAGCATGTCCGAGGGCCAGCCTTTCCACGTGAGCCTCGCATGCGCAGGATTATACAGCCAGGTGAGAGCGGGATACAGGTGCTTGGCCCTGTCAGTCGGGAAGGGGATTACTGAGAAGAGAGAAGGAACACAGAATTACACCAGAATTCGGCATACTATCTGTGATAGTAAACGGGGGCCACTGTGTCCCTCTCTGGAGCCCCTTGCATATCCATGCGTTACACAGACAGCCCTTTGATTTCTACTAATGCTTAATTTCTACTGTGGAGACACTTCCGGGGAATTGAATGTTTGCATTACTTGGACATCCTATGAGAAGTTTATTTAGGGCAGATATTCTGGAAAAAAATACCATACCATACATTTTTTTTGTTTTATGAAATAGCTGGAATATGGACCCAGTCCACACACTATATTGGCAGGTTGCGTTCTGAAATATTACTTTTGACTTTCCCACCTTTTACTTCTCAGAATTTAGCCGACAGGTTTGACCCTTGATTCCTTATGTTGTAAGACTTGAGATAGTGATGTTTGCCAAAAGTATATGAACATTTAACTGTAGGATGTTATGCAGATTTGATCACTGTGAAGGTCAGATTTGATTTAGGGTGTGCCCAAAGGTTTTATGGTTTGTTTCTAGGAAGAAAATGATAAAAGGGAAGATTTACCAAAGGCCGACATTATACGCCGGTCTTTGAAATATCCTGCGCGATCACTTGTCCTCATACAGAATCATGGTTTCTGGGCAGCAGGTCGCTGTTTGGACCGCACAGTCTGCTGCCCAGAAGCCATGACTGGTGGAGCCTGCATGAACCACAGGCTCACCCGATAAATGAGCGTTTCCCTTGTTCATCTGGTGATCGGCAGCACATTTATATGGCCAGATTGTGGGGAACAACCATTTGCAGGATAATCTGCCTGATTCTCTGGCCTTGTAAATGCACCTTAAAAGGGTTGTCCCACGAAAAATATTCTACAGTTTTCAAATCAGCACCTGGATCTGAATCTTTTTGTAATTGCCTGTAATTAAAACTTTTGTATAGCCACTGAGTTATTCAATATAATGTATCTGTATAGTGCCACTTAATTTCTTATTTCTTTGACCTGCTCACTGAGATGGCCGCACATGCTCAGTTTCATCTTTCAACTGCCTCCTGAGCTGTGATAGGGAGAGCTCAGACACGCCTCCTGAGCAGTGATAGGTAGAGCTGAGACACGCCTCCTGAGCTGTGATAGGTAGAGCTGAGACACGTCTCCTGAGTTGTGATAGGTAGAGCTGAGACACGCCCCCTGAGCTGTGATAGGTAGAGCTGAGACACGTCTCCTGAGTTGTGATAGGTAGAGCTGAGACACGCCTCCTGAGCTGTGATAGGTAGAGCTGAGAGGCGCCTCCTGAGTTGTGATAGGTAGAGCTGAGACACGCCCCCTGAGCTGCAGCAGAAAAGACACTCCCCTTGATTGATATAAATCCAGCAGAGCAATGAATGTGGAGATCTCTGGATCCATGTGAGGTACAGGGCTGGTTCTAGCTTTGTTAAAGAGAGACTCTGATGTCATTTTTTACATTATTTGTGGGATAACCCCTTTAAGCTTCAGACTATGTACCATGGTAACTGAGCTGATTCATCACTGATAAAGTTTTTTTCTTCATTAGTGAAAGTAACAAATGTAACAAAAAAAAATCTGCCACAAAGATGCTTGAAATTCATGGCCTACATTTTAAAATGTAGTAAAAATTGTATGTTGGATGGAGGGTCAAAGCTGGATTTTTTTTTTCTTTATGAAAATCACCATACTTATGAATATTGCTGCTATTTGTACCTGTAGTTCTCTATAGAACTTCAAAAACAACAGAAAAATGTGTATCATCTTGAACGGCCATGAAGAAGTATGCAAAAACCCAGAAAACATGGTGTGGAGGAGATCTTAAGGCCTCTTTCACACAAACAATACAGACTGGCTCTGGATGCATTCAGGATGCATTCAGTGAAACTCGCACCATTTTGCAAGCAAGTTCAGTTAGTTTTGTCTGTGATTGTGTTCCGTTGTTCAATTTTTTTCCACGCGGGTGCAATCAGTTTTGGTGCGTTTTTCATGCGCGTGATAAAAAAACTGAAGGTTTACAAGCAACATCTCTTAGCAATCATCAGTGAAAAATGCACTGTACCCGCACTTGCTTCAGGATCCAACGCGTTTTTCACTGAAGCCCCATTTACTTCTATGGAACCAGGGCTGCGTGAAAAACGCAGAATATAGAACATGCTGTGATTCTCACACAACGCAGAACTGATGAGTGGAAAAAAACGCTCACATTCACTTCATGCATCGCACCCACGCACAAAACTCGCTTGTGTGAAAGGGACCTAACGGGGTATTTCATAATCTCTGTCGTATATACGATGGCTGGTCTTATGGAAATGGCTTCCTCACTTCCCACAGGAGCTATGGAGCCCGCTTGGCATTTTCCACAACCCTGGCCGCCTTATAAGATGTATTCCAATCCCAGTCATACATGGCTTAGATGGGATGATAAGGTGAGTAACCTACTGCATCATCTGGTCCGTTGTTTTCTGCTTACAATTTGGTGACAGGAGCTTTGTTTAGCTCTCTGCTATAAATGTTCTTGTAGCACTTCACGCCTTTGGTAATGTTTTTAATTTTTTCTTAATTGGTTTTTAATTTTTAACAACTATTATCAATGAATCAACAATGCAGGGAAGGGAGGATGTGAGTCAGATGGACCAAGTCTGGTGGTTGCCACAGAGTATTAAAGGGGTAGAATGAGCCCAAAACAAGTATAAAGGAGGGGGAAAAGGCATTCAGCTGTTCAACGCTGTGCTGATCCAGTGCCAATGCCCCACCTGGTCCCTGGCAGACCAGAAGTGAGACTAACCATCCGTGGTACTTGTCCCCAAGGCTGTGGAGTCGGCAACCCAAAGTTCTCACTCCGACACCTTCATAAATGGCCAATAATTTTGTAATAACAGATTTCCTGTGGTAAAATGGTGACATCAGGCTCACCATCATGTGAGTAATCGGGCTAAGAACATAAGGGCTGATGCACACGAATGTGTGCCGCCCATTCTGTGCATTGGGGACAGCAAATTGCGGTCCTTAAAGGGGTTCTCCGGGAATTTAGAAAATGAAAATACTGAAATATTACTTTATTATAAATATATTTCCAAATAGCTTTCATTAGTTATAATGGCTCGTTTTGTCTGGGGAGCAATCATTAGGAGAAATAAAATGGCCGCCGTCCTATTAGTACACACAGAACCTGTCCTAATCACACAGGAGGACAAGTTACTTCACAACACTGAGGTAAAGAGCTGCCTCATTCTCCCTTCCTACTTGTCAGGAATTATGATCCTGAATACAACTGATCTTCAGATGAATCTCTGTAGGAATGGAGCTCATTAGGAGACATGAAGTGCAGAGAGGACGGACAGGACAGACTGTCGTAATGGAGACTGCGTATAATAGCTACTGCTCATTATCCACATCCTCACCTCCTCTCTGTACTTCATATCCCCTCATCAACTCCATTCCTACAGAGATTCAGCTGAAGATCATATTAGACTGTATTCAGAATAATAATCCCTGACAGGCAGAGCAGAGAGGAGGATGAGGCAGCTCTTTACCTCAGTGTTGTTGTGAAGTAACTTGTCCTCCTGTGTGATTAGGACAGGTTTTGTGTGAACTAATAGGACGGCGGCCATTTTATTTCCCCTGACGATTGCTCACTAGACAATACGAGCCATTATAACTAATGAAAGGTATTTGGGAATTTATTTATAATAAAGTAATATTTAAAGGGTTTCTGTCACCAGATCTGGGCATATTAAACAGGATGACATTTGCAGTGTGCAAATGTCACCTGATGCCCAATCTGGTATTGTTTTTTATATCGGTGCCCCCGTTTTTGTTAAAAAAGCATTTTTATATTATGCAAATTAGGCTTACTAGGTGCAAGGGGTGCAGGCGCGGGATTTGTAGCGAGGACAGGGCCGGCAGAAGAGCGAACAAGCTGCCTGGCCCTGTCAATCAAGACTATGGAGGCGTGCCAGGAGGTAGGGAAACGGCGCTTACTAGGTGCAGGGTAACCGCCCCTTGCACCTAGTAAGCCTAATTTGCATAATATAAAAATGCTTTTTTAACAAAAACGGGGGCACCGATATAAAAAACAATACCAGATTGGGCATCAGGTGACATTTGCACATTGCACATTGTCATCCTGTTTTATATGCCCAGATCTGGTGACAGAAACCCTTTAAGTATTTTCATTTTCTTAGTTCCTGGAGAACCCCTTTAATGCACAGGCACCGCCTGTGGAGCTGGCACAGACCCATTCAGCTTGAGTGGGTCCATGATCCATCCACACAACAAATAGTAGAACAAGTTCTATATCAGATCAGCGGGGGTCCGACACCTGTTTGAAAAGAAGGCTGTGCTCCGTGCCAGCGCTGCCTTCCCTTCATCGTTTACCTGCTTGCCATTGACATGGCAGCAGTGAGCATGTGTAATTACAAGCCGCCTCATTCACTTCTATGCGACGGTTCGTTCCTATACACTTCTATTACACTATATATTACATCTTAACTACCTCTAATATTGGGCCAACAATGACTGCACTGTCACTCTCATGTATGCATCAAAAAGGCCTGATTTTCATTTTGTGCACGATTCTGGACCGCAGTCGGATAGTTAAAATAAGAAAGTTACACTAAAAAATGTTGCAGTGGACCTCTAGCCATGAATATCAGTTTGCAGATGGATGTGCTGCTCAGAAGAACCACAAGAGGGCAGTATTAAAGTGCATACCATGCTATGTACTATTACTGAATCTCTGTATTTTTTTGTTTATCACTTTATGCAATGAGAAGAGTGATTTTTTTTTTTTAACTCTGATTCAAGATGATTGAAGGGATTGAACATCTTTTACCCCAAGCTGCACGTCACTGCTGGGTCACAAGTTGCTGTCACCATTAATGACCGTGATTGGCTGCTGCAGCACATGTAACCGCCGTCTGGAAGTCTACTCACCAGAAGGAGCAGGGCTGTGCCCTCGGTGGGATAGACATCAACACTGGCTAAGGATTCCACAGTGCAGGTGGGAAACAAGATTCTAAACTGCACTGTGTGACCCCAGACTAATATTGTAGGTTGTTAAAATTTGCGTACAAGCCAATGATATAGGTGCTATCTGTCCATGGAGTAATCTATAGTGACAGTCTCCCCCCCCATCTTAAAGTGTATGTTTAGCCTTCAACACCATTTTTATATGTAAAATTGGCTGAAATTGTGTGTAAATGAACTTTCATATGTATTTATGGTATTGGGTTTTTTTTATATACGGTAGATGCTGAGCTCCAAGTCCCCTGTGTAGAGAAAGATATAGTAAAAAAAAAACCCACACTGGTTGTGGGTGCGTACACTGCCTGAAGCCACCACTAGAGGGAGTTTAGAAGTTTATAGCAGGGATGCTCAACCTGCGGCCCTCCAGCTGTTGTAAAACTACAACTCCTACCATGTCCTGCTGTAGGCTGTTCAGGCATGCTGGGAGTTGTAGTTTTGCAACAGCTGGAGAGCCACAGATTGAGCATGCCTGGTTTATAGTATACTGTAATGTGTGGGATTGTATAAGAACCAGCTCCCTCTAGTGGCTGCAAGCAGAGAGCATGTTACCTTTCTCATCTACATGGTATGTCTATGCAGGAGGTTTAGAGCTCCTTACCAGAAAAGCAAAGCTCCAACCGTTATAAAGATATTTCAGTAAGTCTTTCGAATAAAACCTAAAAACAGTTGATAAAAGACAGAGATTTATTGCAAGTCCCAGAGATCAGCCTCTTGGAGATCTAGGCTACAGCTGTCAGCGCAGGTTTGCTTACAAATCTGTGTAAGGTCGGGTTCACATCACCGTTTTGTTTTCCATTTTTCTGATCTGTCAGAAGAACAGAAAAATTAAAAAAAAAAGCTAATCATTTATTTTGAGCATCAGTTGTGCTCATTTTGCATTAATTTTTTGTCAGTTCCGTCAGAGATCTGAAATCGGCTGGATCATCGACAGACCTCATTGCAGTCAATGGGGATCCGGCAATAAAATAGAGGAACCACTCTGTGTCCGAACAGGCTGCTGGATCTCCTAATGTGAACAAAGCCTTAGCATTAAAAATAACATGTATTTTTTCAGTTAAGCTACATACACATGACCGTGCCGTGTTTTGCGGTCTGCCAACATATATGCTACTCATGTGCATTCTGCAATTTGCGTAACGGGTGGCCCATTATAGAAATGCCTATTCTTGTCCAGAAAAAAAAGACAAGAATAGGACATGTTCTATTTTGTTTTTTGTTTGGCGGGGCCATGGAACAGAGCAACGGATTCGGACAGCACACGGGGTGCTGTCCACATCTTTTGCGGCCCCATTGAAGCATTTCTTGCGGCTTGGATGCTGACACAAGCAATGGTCATGTGCATGAGGCCTTATGATCAGTTTGTGTCAGTTCTGTCAGAGATCGGTTATTATAAAGCACAAAAACGGATGCAAAATTAGCACAACTGATGCTCAAATTAAAGGATCCGACAGATCTAAAGTCATAGTGTATGTATGCCACAGGATAAGGGACAAGGGACTCCCACTGATCATGAGAACTGGGCTCTGCGTCCCCTGTTGGAATGGACCTGTGGTTTAGCATGCATGCTTGACCGCCACTCCATTCAAATAGGAAACCCGAGACCCACATTCACACGGTTAGTGGGGGGTTCCAGTATGTGGATGAGGGGATACATTTTTTTAATTTTTACGGGGAGATTTTTATCATATTGTATTTATTATTATATTTTTAAGACCAACACTTTTTCAGCTGCCGTAGATTTCTGTTTTTTTTTGCGACAGAAAAGTAAAGATAAATTTGTTGAGGCGGCTGCCCACACCCTCGTCCCGTCCTTGTCTCGCCCCCTTTCTGAAATGTGACAAGGTAAGCAGCATAAAAACTGGCCTTTGCAATTTTTTTTCTTAGAATCGCAAACACGTAGTTTGCAACTTTTTAACGCCACTTTTCCAGCACAGGGAGATGATAAATCTCCCCAATAATCTTATTTGTGCCATACAACAGATTTTAGTTTTAATGCTTTGAAATAAAACCCTAATTAAGTATAGGCTCATGTAGGTATAGCTGATACCTTGCTCTGTACAATTCTGCGCCATGTAATTCCCCCTTACTACCACCAGAGGTCACATTGCTCCGTAAAGTTCCTCAGCCTGTAATTCTAACAAGAACATCCCAGTTTGCAGTAGAGGGGGCAGCATGGCTTAGGGTGCGTTCACACCACCTTATTTGTTTTGAGGTTCACAAATTGCTGGTCAACAAAATACGGACGCGGTCTGTGTGCATCAAACACTTTTCGTGGGCCCCATTAAAAAAATGCTTATTCTTGTCTGCAAAGCGGACAAGAAAAGGACATGCTCTATAATTTGCGGCACAGCCGCTCACATCCGGACAGCACACGGATGACTTTGTTTTTTTTTTGCAGCCCCATAGGAAATGAATGCAGAATGAATATACAGTAGTGTGAATGCACCCTTATCATGTCACATTGAAGAACCAGCTCAAATCTGCTTTGGTCAGGCTCTGTTCACATTGGCACTATAATCTGTTCCATCAGGTTTTTGAATTATCCTTCATATTCTGTACTTTTCAAACTATTAGTCGTGTATTTAAAATTATGACATAAATAACACAGTGTTATGTATACTCAAGGGGACCTGGATAGGGAATAAGCATCCGATCAGCGAGGTTCTTACCTCTGTCCCAAATAGAATGAATGGAGCAGCAATGCACGTGCCAGAACTGCTGCTTCATTGACTGAAGCACACGGGACCCCTGTTCTCATGATTCCAGTAGTCAGACCCCCACTGATCCTGTGCAAAGAGGAAATATTTTGGCAAAAAAAACCCTTTAAAGGGTTTTCTGTCATTCCCTGGTGCACTTAAAACTCTGTTTTAGGCCTGAAGCACACGAACGTGTGCCGGCCGTGCCCGTGCTGGGGGCCACATACAGCAGGTCCGCAATAAACGGGCATCGGCCGTGTGCAGCCCGCATCACAGATGGTCCGGGAGATGCGGAGCGGAGGCACGGATCGGAACACCACGGAAGCACTACAGTGTGCTTCCGTGGTGTTTCTGGCCGTGCCTCCGCACCGCAAAAAAGTAGCGCAAGCACTACTTTTTTGCGGTGCGAACCCTCGGATGCGGATCGCGGACCCCATTCAAGTGAATGGGTCCGCGATCCGCATGCGGTGGCCTCACGGTCAGTGCCCGTGCATTGCGTCCCGCAGCACGGGCACGGCCGGCACACATTCGTGTGCATGAGCCCTTACAGAGTAATTTTCTCAATGGGGCCGCAGCAGCGCAGTGAGTACAGCAGCGCACATTGCTGCTCCTGCCCGTGCTCCCTAGACTATTTCTAACTCTTGGCATAGCACATGGGTGCCCTGTACCCATGTACTATACCAGGATTAGCCAAGCGGAGCGGGGTCCTGCTTCTTCCTGCTCCGCTCAGCTAAGAGAACTGCATTGAACAGAGTACCCATGTGCTATGCCAGGAGTTAGAAATAGTCCAGGGAGCACAGGCAGGAGCAGCAATGTGCGCTGCTGCCCGTACTTCCTGCGCTGCTGCAGCCCCATTGAGAAAATAACTCTGTACACCGCTGACAGCTTAGCGGTGTACAGAAAAGAGTTTTAAGCACACTACTGAATGGTGCGCTTTAGGTAGCATAAAGTGTAGTAAAAATAGATAATTCATTAATAAAGTATATTAGAGTTAGTTTTTTTTAGGGCATTAGGGAGCACATATTAAAAGTTTAGGTAAAGGTTTAGCTCCTTTTTTTTTAAAAAAAAAGTCCCAATTGGTGGGATGTGATAAAATAATAAAAGAACTTATACTCACTAGTTATTCCTCTGCCGTTTTTGCACTTCCGATCCAGTGTGTCAGTTTGGCTGCAAATGTATGACTGCTGCAGCCAATAACTGGTCTCAGAAGTATACAGCAGGGGGCAAGTAAAGTACCCTGATAAACACAGACCGGAGGGGCAGCACGGGAAGGGTGGTGGTAACTGGTGAGTACATGTGTTTATTTTTTTTAAGATCTTAATACTCCTTAAAGGGGTATTCTCATCTTAGACAATGGGGGCATATCGCTAGGATATGCCCCCATTGTCTTATAGGTGCGGGTCCCACCGCTGGGACCCGCACCTATATCCAGAACGGAGCGGGGAGCGCTGCGCCTGGAGGACCCCAGGTTTCCGGGGGTCCGGCCACCACCAGGCGCAGCTCCCCGCGCCGCTCATAGAAATGAATGGGAGCCGGGCCGTGCATGCGCGGTGCGCTCCCATTCATTTCTATGGAGCCGACGGAAGTAGCCGAGCCGGCTATTTTCGGCGGCCCCATAGAAATGAATGGAGGGCAGCTGCGCATGCGCAGTGCGCCCTCATTCACTTCGGGGGGCTCCGTTCTGGAAATAGGTGCGGGTCCCAGCGGTGGGACCCGCACCTATAAGACAATGGGGGCATATCCTAGCGATATGCCCCCATTGTCTAAAATGAGAATAACCCTTTAAATGCATTGTTCTTATAGGTAAAAAATGAATAATTCTAAACTACTGACAACTTTATGAGTTAAAGTCTAACCATGATCTGATGTGTAATGTTTTTCGGTTCACTGCCTCATTCCCTTCTTCTGACTCCACAACTGGTTTAATATTAACCCATGTTATAACAGTGACCTTCACTCACATAGGCCACTACTGTCCTTGTGACTTCATACACAAAGCAGTACTTTGTTTTATGTCCCAGACTCGGCCCCCCAGCGCAAGGTAAGTCCAAGTGATCAATAAAAACATTTTGGTGACTTTTTGTGTTGCTATAAGCAATGTACACAAGAAACAGATTTGTTGACTTCATTCAAATTCTTTTCTCCTCTGTCATATCAGTTAATGGTAAATGTCACACAGAATTTAGGGTACAGCCACACGGCGTGGTTGTGACACGGCTGTCCGAGCCACAGTGGGTTCTCATTAAAACTAATTAGGGTTAGACTGTTGTCGGTCTGTATTGTTAATGGCTGCACGGCCCCTGTGATACCATGGAGCTATTAACAATACGGGCCACCTGAACAGTGCAGTCCTAATTAGTTTAATTATATCCAATTGCAGCCGCTACACGCAGGAGTGCACCTCAGGCAGCACCAGGTAGTGGCAAGGGGGGGCCAGCGGATTTTCCTGGTGTTTCAGTTTTCGCCTCAGGCAGCAGAAAGACTAGATGCACCCCTGGTGACACGACTGTGCCGTGTGGTTATACCCTTACCGTTCATTTTTACCACTGTGCAGTCCGATTGAAATATGGGGTGGACCTTGTGGTTGCACTCAGCATATATCGTGTAACTTGCCAAACTGGATGTACAGATGTCTTTTTTCGGCCTTATAAACTATGTTATTAAAGGGAGTTTTTTAGCAGTTTTGGACTATGCTAAGCTGCTTACAGTACAAGGTAGGGGCCAGGGATAGCAAGACAAACATACCTGCCACTCCATCTATTTCAGAGGGGCCCAGCGGTAAGACCACCACCAGGGGCGGATTGGCCATAGACCTTACAGGGAAATTTCCCGGTGGGCCGATGCTCAGGGGGCTGCTTGGGCCCTCCTCAAGCCAGCTAGAAGAAGTTTTTGGGGCAGTATGTTGTGATGGACTGTGGTATTTGGCTCTGTTGGGGCGGTATAATGTGGCACAATATGGTATTGCTGGCCCTGCCTTCCATCAATTTGGACCCGACTACAAAACGGGGCCACTTTTAGTATTTTTTCCAGGGTCACTCTAAGTTCCCAATCCGCCCCTGACCACCACCAATCTAATAGTTGTCCCCTATCCTGAGAGGAGATCCCATCTGAGTATGCAGTTCTAAAAATAAAAGGAAGACTGCAGGAAAGTAAGGCTACTTTCACACTAGCGCTTCTATTCTCTGGGATTGAGATCCGTCATACGGTCTCAATACTGGAGAAAAACGCTTCCTTTTTGTCCCCATTCATTGTCAATGGGGACAAAACATAACTGAACAGAACGGAAAACTCCAAAATGCGTTCTGTTCCGTTCGGTTGCGTTCCCATACCAAAGAGCAAACCGCAGCAAGCTTTCTTTCCGTCCTGGGATGCAGATCAAGACGGATCCGTCATAACCCACAATGCAAGTCAATGGGGACTGATCCGTTTTATCTGACACAGTAGAAAACAGATCCATCCTCCATTGACTTTCAGTGGCGTTCATGACGGATCCGTCTTGGCTATGTTAAAGACAATACAACCAGATCCGTTCATAACGGATGCAGATGGTTGTATTATCATTAACGGATGCGTTTTTGCTGAATCCTGCGAATCCAGCAAAAACGCAAGTGTAAAAGTAGCCCAAGTCATCTTCTCTGCTGTTGTCTTCAGAAAAGACTGGCTCCTGCTGGACGTGATCCAACCTTATGTCATGACTTGGGCATACTGAAGGTGCTTTTGATGGGCCAGTCAACCCTGGAAATGCCTTTAAAAGAATTATCCTATGATTAATGTAAAAAATGAAAAAATCAGACTTAATCTAGTGCAGAACAATCATTTTTAAACAAAACTAGAACCAGCCCTCTACCTCACATGGATCCAGAGATCCCCACATTTATTGGTGCAATTGTTCTACTAGATTTATGTCAAACTGGCAGCTCAGGGGGCGTGCACTTTTTGCTACATCCTCTCCCTGTAATTTCTAATACTAATAACAGAAGATGAGGCTAGTAGCAGTTAATGGATGGAACTGAGCATGTGCAGCTGTGCTCATTCATCTCAGAAGGTGGACGTGCACATTACTATACAGATTAAGCACCAGGGGGCACCATTATAATGAAGTAAAGAGAATACCTCACAACTGGAGCATTTTTTATAATAGAAAGTAAATTGCAAAAGTTATTTGTTTTTTCATACTGAACTATACTGAAACCACATTTCATGTTGGAACAACCACTATAACCCCCTAACAATCATGGATATAAATTTGATAAACCCTCTGGAAAACGTCACTTTTTTATTGCAGATTTTGAATTTACTTCTCAATTTTAGTTGGCAAACAACTAAAGTGAGTGCCTTCATTTTCACCCCTCATTGACAGGTATTCCTGACTTTTTTATATTACTGACTTATCCTCCACATAGGTAATCAATATAAGATCCATGGCACTCCCATGGCAGCCACTGGCGCTGAAAGCTAAACAGAGGACGAAACTAAAAGCTCCGTTCATTGTGTATTGGCTGTGCCGACATACTGCATCTCAGCTCACGATCACTTGAATGGGAGATGAGCCACAGTGTGCTGGTACGGCCACTACACAATGGTTGGAGCCTTCTTCTACCCCCTCTTTACTTTTCTGCTGCTGCACAAAACAGCTGATCGGCTCAGATGCCAGGTGTGACCACCTCCAATCTGATATTCACAACCCGGCCGGAACAGCCTGCGAGATCACTGAACGCTGGTGTGAAACAAGCCTAAATTAAAATGTGTTCCCAATGGACATTTTTTTAAATTGATCTATATGTATATTGGGCTAAAAGCAGTATTGCCATATGGTTTTTATTAAGAGATTTGCACCTTTCGGCTTCTGCAGCTTCTAGGTTTCACAGTACATAGCAGCTGCAGAATACCGATCTGTGATAAATCCATAAGAGGGCTCGCCTGATGGCTTGTTCAAAACTTTGTGCTAATGAATGTCTTTTTATTACTTTTTTTCTCCTGATTCAGAGCTCCAAATCTCCTGCATAGATGTACAGTAAAATATTACTTACTAGTTGTCTGCAGCTGCCACTAGAGACGTCTAAAGCTGGCCATACACATTAGATGTTAATTGGTTGAACCCTCAATTTTGCTGGGTCTGGCCAACCATCTAATATATATTGAGGCTTCCCAAATCTCCCCCAATGGCAGCTGTCAGGGGAGATAAATATCGGGTTGTTGGATTATCCTTGGTTCTCAATGAGATAAACCATTGCTAGAGTCCTCCTCTGGCTTAACGCCCCTCTGGCCAAATCAGAAAGGTGAGGTTGGGTGAGATAGCTGTCGGTTTAAGGAGCGTTCGGCCTACTGGTATCTCATGTGATCGGCCAGCCTTAGGAGCTCGCAGAAAATCCCCCCAGTGTATCTACACAACATGCTAAGCTTTACATTTAGATGCAGTGATTTATAGGATTTCTTCCAGACTCTGTTTGCAATCAGCATTTGCCAGGATTACTAATGGACTGTATGTATACTCTCTTTCAGTCCCTTCACAACTTTCGAACAAGATTGATTGAGATGTCAACATTTGCATTTTTCCTCAATGTTGATCTTCCAATCAGTCCACCCTAATGCTTGACATCCAGTGAGTAAATATACATGTGGCTAGAACCCGTACAAGACTTGTATACTCAACTGACACACTCCAAAACTATGAAAAGATCCCAGTACAATCTGTCATTACACATCACCAGGGGAGGAATGAAGAAGAGCCTCCTATCTGGATTGGATGGACCGTCTACCTAAACCACTCCAGCTAAGGAGATGCTACTAACCCAGATCTGTAATGTACAAGCATAGGATCAGCAATGGTGAAGCTACACATTGAAGGGATTAGTATCAATTTGTAGAAATTAATATTGTCAGAATTGAAAAATGAAAATGTTACAGTGAGAAATCCCAGAACCACACGGGGGGACCTAGTGAATGACCTGCAGAAAGCTGGGACCAACGTAACAAAGGCTAACGTCAGTAACACACTACGCTGCCGGGGACTCAGATCCTGTAGTGCCAGATGTGTCCCCCTGCTTAAGGCAGTACATATCCGGGCCTGTCTGAAGTTTGCTAGAGAGCATTTGGATGTTCCAGAATAGTATTGGTGGCAACATCATGCTTTCGGGCTGTTTCTCTGCAAAGTGACCAGGACGACTGATCTGTGTACATGAAAGAATGAATGGGGCCATATATCGTGAGATTTTGAGTGCAAACCTCCTTCCATCAACAAGGGCATTGAAGATGAAACTGGGTCTTTCAGCATGACAATGATCCCAGGCATACCGCCAGGGCAACGAAGGAGTGGCTTCGTAAGAAGCATTTCAAGGTCCTGGAGTGGCCTAGCCAGTCTCCAGATCTCAATCCCATAGAAAACCTTTGGAGGGAGTTGAAAGTCCGTGTTGTCCAGCGACAGCCCCAAAATATCACTGCTCTAGAGGAGATCTGCATGGAGGAATGGGCCAACATACCAGCAACAGTGTGTGCCAACCTTGTGAAGACTTACACAAGACGTTTGACCTCTGTCATTGCCAACAAAGCATATATAACAAAGTATTGAGATGAACTTTTGTTATTGACCAAATACTTATTTCCCACCATAATTTGCAAATAAATTCTTTAAAAATCAGACAATGTGATTTTCTGGATTTGTTTTCTCATTTTGTCTCTCATAGTTGAGGTCTACCTATGATGTCAATTACAGGCCTCCCTCATCTTTTTAAGTGGGAGAACTTGCACAATTAGTGGCTGACTAAATACTTTTTTTCCCCACTGTATATAATATGCATACAATAAATATATTGTAGAGTTTTTCAAGTATATTATATTTTTCTTTCCAGTGGCGCCCCCTACTGTTTATCCTTCTGGTCCACCTTTTACTGTGTTCAATATTGGACTGACACGCTCAGTAGCTTCCCTGCTCCCTTCCCCCTCAGTGCTGGTGTAGTGACCTCATAGAAAAGCAGGTAAAGCAGCCCAGAAACCTCATAAAAATATATAGCTATAGCTCTCTCTAGACAGTAGAGAAGGAATGAACGGGCAATACCTACCATATGTATCTCTAGTGCTATATGTGAGGGACTTTTTTGTATGCAGGGGAGCTAATTGCAGTATATCCTGGGAGATGCAGGTGTTTGAGGAGCTGCTTGACCACCCCTACAGAAAGGAAAGAAAGTCCTCCAAGTATGTGAGTAAAAAACAATTTGTGCGATAACCCCCTTTAAGTGTACATGCACACAGCTGTGTAGTTTGTGCAGATTTTCTGCTTTATTTGATTGTGTTTCAGCACTGAATCTGCACCATTGTTTTTCTGGTGCAAATAATAAGTACAACTCCTGTTGAGGATGTCATGATATTAATGGAAAGCCATTTTATTAAAATAATGCACAGTGCGCACATGCTAAATGTTTGTTTTTGTATTTTAGCAAATGAAACAATGTCACCAGCCTCAGGGGGGACGCCCCCTCTGATGTACATACAAAAACTGCTTAACTTCCTGTAATTAATGAGTTCTGCCTTGATACTTGGTATCAGTGTGGTTCTTCCGTGCACGTTAAACTAACAGTTTGTAATTTGGAGCAAACACTCCTCCCACAAAAACCAAGAATGTTTTCAATTAAAAAATGAAAAAAAAAATTGATGGCTCCTGGATTGAGACAATAAAAAACACTTGGACCTGAAGGTCTGACTAGTCTAATGGGTTATCAAACAAATTGAACATTGTTTTAGTTTCATGGTGTTATTTTTGTTAGTTTTATATTAGTAATAATTAGGGATGAGCGAATTTCTTGAAAATTCGATTCGGCTGATTTGCCGAATTTTACAAAAAAATTCGCTTCGTGACGAATTACTTCGCCACGAAGCGCATTTTTTTTTGTAAGTAGTGGGTGCAATGACAGGGAGCTAGGATAGCGCCGCCCCGTCATTGTACCCCTCAGATGCCACGTTCATACATGATCGCGGCGTCTGAGTGTAAAATAAACTTTAAACAATACATTAAATCAAACTTACCTCCTCCATTTGCTCGCGACGGGCCGCCAGCCGCCATCTTGCTTGAAGATCTGGAGCGAAATCACGCGCGGCGCGAGATTACGTCATCACGCCGGCCGGCGTGGTTACGTCATAGGTCACTACGCGCGGGATTTCGCCCGGGATCTTCAATCAAGATGGCGGCTCGTCGCGAGCAAATGGAGGAGGTAAGTATGGATTTTTTTGTTTTTTACACTATTTGAGGATAAATCAATTCGCCGACACAAAGCACAAGGAAATTCAGCTTCTAGGCGAATCAAATTTATCCTGAAATTAGGATTGAATTCCACTTCGTGGGATTCGATTCGCTCATCTCTAGTAATAATCATGCAACGGATGGCCGGTAATAAAGTGATCGTCAGTATGGATTCGGCTGCTTTACTAAATGTGACCTTTATGATCTCTAGGCTGTGTCACCGCACCTTTCCATAGAGGATTTAAAGTGACCACGGGCGAACTGGGAACTTAAAGTGGCCCTGGAAAAATTGCTAAAAGTGACCCCGTTTTCTAATCGGGTCCAAACTGATGGAAGTCAGGGCCAGCAATGTCATATTGTGGCACATTATACCACCCCAACAGAGCCAAATACCACAGTCCATCACAAAATACAGCCACAAAACCTTCCACTGGCCAGCCATGAAGAGGGCTCAGGCGGCCCCTTGGGCATCGACCCACCGGGAAATTTCCCTGTAAGGTCTATGGCCAATCCGCCCCTGAAAGTGACCCAGCCCTGCAGTGATGGTAGGACTACCGCTCATGAAATGCTGTCACCAAGCAAGAATTCTCTCATGTTTTCTTGTTAAAGAGATAGCTGAATGGGTTTTTGTTCCCTGATCTCCAGGATGCTCCAGGTCCGGGGATGGAATGCACCAATTTAACGCTACACAATGGAAATTTCAATCAACTACCGCTGGGATACTGAGCAACTAATGCATGTGAAAATAGATACAGTAGTGCTGGATGATTCCTTGTATTAGTGTGATGATGAGATCTAGGGTGGGTAAAGAAAAAGGTCAGTACACGGAAGGAGGCAAAGGAGGAGCAACATTGTCGTCTTCAAGTAGGGTGTAAATTCATTCTCGCCTAAGAAATTTAAGAAATTGCTTATTGGGGATAGTACATAGGAATAGTTAAAAGCTATGCAAATTTCTTTTCTTTTTTTGCTCCAATGCATCTGAAATTTTTTTAAAAAAGGAGCAAAATTATGGTTAAATGTATACTACAGTTTTGTGAATGCAGCATCTTTGTAGACCTATTCGAATCAAAGTATCCAACGTAAACTTCGATCAGACTTTAACAGAAAATTCGATTTACCGCAAAGCCGAATGTCCTCGTAACAAATCAATTTTACCTGAAATGGCGTTAAAAAGATAATCATGCTCACCTCATCCATTTAAGCGTGAGGAGGCCGCCACTGCCATCTTCATTGAAGATCCTGAGCGAAATCTCGTATGAGATTTCATGCAGGATCTTCAATCAAGATGGCCACAGCGGTCTCTTCACACTCATATGGATGAGGTGAGTATTTTATATATTTTTAACTAATTAACACCTGAAAGTCCTAATTTTTTCTTATCTCAGATGTCGCGATCAGCGATGAACACGGCATCTGAGGGGTTCAATGGCGGGGGTGCGACACAATCCCCGTTCCCCATCATTGTGCCTGCTACTTACAAAGAAAGAAGTAATTTGTCAGAAAGCAAATTTCTTTGTGAAATACGGCGAAGCAGCCCAACTGAAGTTTTGTAAACTTCGCTCATCTCTAGTTACAGACTACAATCTCTGTAGTCCGGCTCTGCAGTCATTTGCTGCTTCCTTTAATCTGACCGCTCGCTAATTACATACGGTAAAAGAGGAGTCAGAAAGGAAGGGTGGGGTGTATTACATTAGAAAACGGCTGCTTGTTTGGATCTCTGTGGGGACGAGTGATAGCAGTAGCCATTGCTCGTCCTCATACAGTGAAGGCAATCACCCCATGTAAATGCTGCTCTTTGCCTCTGCTGACGAGCAGACAATTGTCGAGAAGAATTGGTTTCTTCACAATAATTGTCTGCTGATTGGCATAGGGTAAATGCCCCTTTAGACTGTTATGATCCAACCTGTCTGATCTGTATATTGGTGGGAGCCATGCTCCTGTACAGCCTCTAATGCTGTGATGGATAACCTCCGGCACTCCAGCTGTGGTAAAACTACAACTCCCAAGATGTACCCTTGTTTGGCTGTTCTCAGAACTCCATAGAAATGAATGGAGCATGCTGGGAGTCGTAGTTTCACCACAGCTGGAGTGCCGGAGGTTAGACATTACTGCTCTAGTGCAAAGGTCAGCAACCTTCGGCACTCCAACTGTTACAAAACTACAAGTTCCAGCATGCACACTTACTTGGCTGTTCTTGTAACTTCCACAGAAGTAAATGAAGCACTCTGGGAGTTGTAGTTTCAGAACAGTTGGAGTGCCAGAGATTGCTGATCCCTGCTCTAGTGTTATCTAGTGATGTGTCTTTATAAAATGGGGGGAAAAAAACTTTTAAAAGGGTCTTCCAAGAGCTTTCATTGATGTTCTTTCCTTCTCATAGCAACTGAAACCCCTACCGTTAGCAGGGGAGCTAGTGTCACCATCGACCCTTCAGACTAGTACAAAAAACAGAAGTGTGACTGTGCCCGATGCTGTAGCTTGGCCCATTCTTGCATGCAAACTACATGGGACAGATTTACAAATCCTGACAATGTTGGACAGTGTAAACCTAGTCTACACATGAACCAGATTTATCACAATGGCTGATGCTGGACGATAAATTTGGTCTAAGGCCTGTATTAGTATAGTAACATAGTAACATAGTTTATAAGGCCAAAAAAAGACATCTGTCCATCCAGTTCGGCCTGTTATCCTACAAGTTGATCCAGAGGAAGGCAAAAAAACCCTGTGAGGTAGAAGCCAGTTTTCCTCACTTTAGGAGAAACAATTCCTTCCTGACTCCAATCAGGCAATCAGAATTACTCCCCGGATCAACAACCCCTCTCTAGTAACTATAATCTGTAATATTATTACCCTCCAGAAATACATCCAGGCCCCTCTTGAACTCTTTTAGTGAACTTACCATCACCACCTCCTCAGGCAGAGAGTTCCATAGTCTCACTGCTCTTACCGTAAAGAATCCTCTTCTATGTTTGTGTACAAACCTTCTTTCCTCCAGACGCAGAGGATGTCCCCTCGTCACAGTCACAGTCCTGGGGATAAATAGATGATGGGAGAGATCTCTGTACTGACCTCTGATATATTTATACATAGTTATTAGATCTCCCCTCAGTCATCTTTTTTCTAAAGTGAATACCCTAATTTTGATAATCTTTCTGGGTACTGTAGTCCACCCATTCCAGTTATTACTTTAGTTGCCCTCCTCTGAACCCTCTCCAGCTCTGCTATGTCTGCCTTGTTCACAGGAGCCCAGAACTATACACAGTACTCCATGTGTGGTCTGACTAGTGATTTGTAAAGTGGCAGGACTATGTTCTCATCAAGGGCATCTATGCCTCTTTTGATGCAACCCATTATCTTATTGGCCTTGGCAGCAGCTGTCTGACACTGGTTTCTACAACTTAGATGTGTTTTGCCATTTAGAATGTACTAGTGACTTGCATTATTCCTTCCCATATGCATAACCTTACATTTGTCAGTGTTAAACCTCATCTGCCACTTCTCTGCCCAAGCCTCCAGTCTATCCAGATCCATCTGTAGCAGTGTACTGTCCTCTTCTGTGTTAATTACTTTACACAGTTTAGTGTCATCTGCAAAAATTGATATTTTACTGTGCAAGCCTTCTACAAGATCATTAATAAATATATTGAAGAGAATAGGGCTCAATACTTACCCCTGTGGTATCCCACTAGTGACAGTGACCCAATCTGAGTATGTGCCGTTAATAACCATCCTCTGTTTTCTATCGCTGAGCCAGTTACTTACCCACATACAGACATTTTCTCCCAGGCCACGCATTCTCATTTTATATACTAACCTTTTATGTGGTACAGTGTCAAATGCTCTGGAGAAGTCCAGATATACGACAAGTTTTAAGTATGATTTTGGTGTCAATAAAATTAGAATTTCAAAAAGGGTCCTTAGTATTACACACATGAATTTTATCTAGCTTCTTATTTTGTCCGTTTTCATGGATACATTCCATACAATTGAAGTGGACCATTTTTAGCTGCTGTTTCTTAGAAAGGCATCAGTGGAAAAATAGACAGTTTTGCCATTTGTAACCTTTAGGATACCAGAGTTGTTTTTTTTTTTTTTTTCATTTTTGCGTTTTCATTTTTCTTCCCTGTCTTCCTGGAGCCATAACTTTTTTTATTTCTCCGTTCACATATCCATATGAGAGCATGTTTTTTGTGGGACAAGTTTTAGTTTATAATGCCATCATTTAATATGGTATACAATGTAGTGGGAAAAAAAATCCAAAAGGGGTGGAATTGGAAAAAAAAACTTAATTCCTCCACAGTTTTACGGGTTTTTGTCCCTACGCCGTAAAAGTGACCTGTGCCCTTCACTGTCTAGCTCAGTACGATTACACCAATGCCACATATGTATAGGTTTTTTTTGTATCTAAATAGTGTAAAAATAAATTGAAACTTTCTACATCACCATGTTCTGACCCTGATAACTTTCTTTTATAATTATATCTACTGAGCTCTGTGGGAGCTCATTTTTTGTGGGACAATCTGTAGTTTTTATTAATACCCTTTTAAGTGCGTGTCTTTTTTTAAATCATATTTTATAATTTTTTGAGGTAAGAGAAGCTCTGAAAAAATGCCGACGGCCATTTTGATACTTTTTTCGTCATCGTATTGGAAAAATATTTTTAGATTTTAATAATACGGGCGTTTTCGGACCCAGTAATGCCCATGATGTTTATATTTTTTATTATTAATTTTTTTATTCTAAGGAAAAGGAGGTGATTTAAATTTTTTATATATATTTTTTTATATTTTTGTAGCCCCTCTAGGAGGCTACAATGTCCACTACTTAGTTTTTTAGAGAATATTACTATATTCCCATAAGGAGTATAGTAATTCTCTAATTGATGATCTCCTATGTTGGCCTGCCATCATAAGAACTGCAGCTGTAATACATTGGGTCTCTTCAGAGAGACCCAGCCTATTAGAAATAATGACCGGCATCCTGGATGCCAGCCCTGGGATGGGTTTTTCACCCCTTTGGATGATGTGATCACACTTGAATACAACATCTAAAGGCTGTAATGTCCACCATCAGCATCATTGCTGGTAATGGACATTAGCCACGGGCCTCTGCTGATTGAAACAGCAGAGACCCGTCGGCTATGGCACCCACTCCACATGCCCATGTTTAAAGACCCCACCAGTGCCGTACATGTACAGTTCTGGTAATTAAGGGGTTAATAGTCGTTTTTTGTTGTTTTTTTTCACTGTTGAGTGAATGTAGCCTAAGCTTTGTAAACCTCTCCCAGTATTTCCCACATGTTCTACTTGTATTACATGCAGTTCAGTCACTGCACGAGTGCTGTACGCTGCCTGCCAAATGAATGTGTCACCATCTGCAGAGCTGGCTGTTCCCAACCTGCAGCTTCACATGTTCAGTACACCACAATGCAAAGGATAAAACATTCCTGAGCTTTATACTATTTACGGTAAGGCGTTATTCAGACGTCAGTGAATCATGGATGTGTGCTGTCTGTGTTCTCCATGAACAGGACACATCTGTCTGCCCTGTCATTCCCCTTTCACTGGATTCTTCAGCAAAGTTTAACTCCTTCTAACATTAGCAGCACAGACTCAGGCTTGGAGACTCTGCCTCAGGTACTGAGTAGCTACAGGGTTTCCTCTTCTCCAGACACTGAGGAGACAAATTCTGTGCACAGGATCCTCCCTCCATCCTCACCTTCAGATGCAGAGCTAACAGAGACTGGAGGAGTTCTCTCCTCTGTACTCTTCTGCTGGCTGTGATATAGTGTCTGCAGAGCATTGCACAAGAACAGGTAGGGTTACGATCCTTTGTGTACCATAAATCTCATTGTACTGTACAGATGAGATAGCCCCACACATATAACATGAGTGCAGACAAGGCAGCACTTTTATTCACTGCCTTAGCAGAGCAGGGGGAGGGGAAAGGCAGTCTTTGTTGACACCCACAAATATTCATGAGGAAAACCACAGAGACTGTTGTTACACACCCCTACAGCTCTGCAACTGCATGTCAACAAAGGGCCAGAACACAACTAGGGAAATGAGGAAATATATATATATATATATATATATATATATATACAGTACAGACCAAAAGTTTGGACACACCTTCTCATTCAAAGAGTTTTCTGTATTTTCATCACTATGAAAATTGTAGATTCACACTGAAGACATCAAAACTATTAATTAACACATGTGAAATTATATACTTAACAAAAAAGTGTGAAACAACTGAAAATATGTCTTATATTCTAGGTTCTTCAAAGTAGCCACCTTTTGCTTTGATTACTGCTTTGCACACTCTTGGCATTCTCTTGATGAGCTTCAAGAGGTAGTCACCTGAAATGGTATTCCAACAGTCTTGAAGGAGTTCCCAGAGATGCTTAGCACTTGTTGGCCCTTTTGCCTTCACTCTACGGTCCAGCTCACCCCAAACCATCTCGATTGGGTTCAGGTCTGGTGACTGTGGAGGTCAGGTCAACTGGCGTAGCACCCCATCACTCTCCTTCTTGGTCAAATAGCCCTTACACAGCCTGGTGGTGTGTTTGGGGTCATTGTTCTGTTGATAAATAAATGATGGTCCAACTAAACGCAAACCGGATGGAATAGCATGCCGCTGCAAGATGCTGTGGTAGCCATGCTGGTTCAGTATGCCTTCAATTTTGAATAAATCCCCAACAGTGTCACCAGCAAAGCACCCCCACACCATCACACCTCCTCCTCCATGCTTCACGGTGGGAACCAGGCATGTAGAGTCCATTCGTTCACCTTTTCTGCGTCGCACAAAGACACGGTGGTTGGAACCAAAGATCTCAAATTTGGACTCATCAGACCAAAGCACAGATTTCCACTGGTCTAATGTCCATTCCTTGTGTTCTTTAGCCCAAACAAGTCTCTTCTGCTTGTTGCCTGTCCTTAGCAGTGGTTTCCTAGCAGCTATTTTACCATGAAGGCCTGCTGCACACAGTCTCCTCTTAACAGTTGTTGTAGAGATGTGTCTGCTGCTAGAACTCTGTGTGGCATTGACCTGGTCTCTAATCTGAGCTGCTGTTAACCTGCGATTTCTGAGGCTGGTGACTCGGATGAACTTATCCTCCGCAGCAGAGGTGACTCTTGGTCTTCCTTTCCTGGGGCGGTCCTCATGTGAGCCAGTTTCTTTGTAGCGCTTGATGGTTTTTGCTACTGCACTTGGGGACACTTTCAAAATGTTCCCAATTTTTCGGACTGACTGACCTTCATTTCTTAAAGTTATGATGACCACTCGTTTTTCTTTACGTAGCTGCTTTTTTTCTTGCCATAATACAAATTCTAACAGTCTATTCAGTAGGACTATCAGCTGTGTATCCACCTGACTTCTGCCCAACACAACTGATGGTCCCAACCCCATTTATAAGGCAAGAAATCCCACTTATTAAACCTGACAGGGCACACCTGTGAAGTCAAAACCATTTCAGGTGACTACCTCTTGAAGCTCATCAAGAGAATGCCAAGAGTATGAAAAGCAGTAATCAAAGCAAAAGGTGGCTACTTTGAAGAACCTAGAATATAAGACATATTTACAGTTGTTTCTCACTTTTTTGTTAAGTATATAATTCCACATGTGTTAATTCATAGTTTTGATGCCTTTAGTGTGAATCTACAATTTTCATAGTGATGAAAATACAGAAAACTCTTTGAATGAGAAGGTGTGTCCAAACTTTTGGTCTGTACTGTGTATATATATATATATATATATATATATATATATATATATATATATATTTATATATGGCTTACATCAGATTTACAGTGCTTTATTTTTTATTTTATTTTTTTTACATAACTCGGACAACCCCCTTAATCAAGTTATAGAGACTGATTTTGATCTGCTGTGAAATTGCCTAATGATAGCATCTGAGCACGCTACAGCCAAGGGTCAAGAGGACCCTTAGCCTCAAGGAATGGTTTCATTAACCCCTCACTGCTATACAACAGATAGAATGTAACCATAAACCCCTTCACTGCTGTAGAGTATCAGAGATGTTATCCATTAATGCAGGAGAAAGACTTGTTTAACATAATATAACATAATAAAGATAAAATAAAAAAATATGTTGGTACTCATTTTAAATATGAGAAGATGTAAGTTGCACAGGGGTCATGCTATGATATTAAATGAGATGGCCAAGACACCACAAAATTGAGCTAAAGACCAGGAATGTGATAAAATGAAAAATAATATACTCACATGATCAAACCTTCTGCTCCGGTGCACAGTTTCCTGTGATGCAGCGACAATGTCACTGTCTCCACGTGACCGCTGCAGCCAATCACTGACCTCAGATGTCATAGGAAGTCTTCAGATACACCATCACTGCAGTGTTGATGTTTTTGACTACGTCACATAACCTCTGACACCAGTGATTGGTGGTAGCGGTCACATGGAGTACTTGGTGATGTCACCACTGCAGCACAGGAAACAAAAACCACCAAGTGCACTGGAGTATTGTTTTTTTCTTAATTTATAACATTCACGGCTTTAGCATAATCTCTTCCTGAAATAAATGAAGGTGGAAAAGTCCCTTTCACTTAAACACATCACACACAGATCAGTCGCAGTCATAACACTATAACTGAGCTTTTGTTTGAGACTGGTGGGTGGGCGTGAGAAGGATGGGGTTATAAAACCCACAAAAGGGCAACGCTAATTGTACTAATTGTTACACGGTACAAAGCCATGTAAATAGCCATTGTGAACACGTGTGATGTCTTTCATCTCTAGGCACAAATAATACTAAACAAATATATGCTATGATATTATACTTTTGTGATTGATACTCATACTGAGCACTTTTGGTGGATTTACGGGGATGAGAAAGGGCGTTACAAGTCATCCTGTCTATTTTTATTCATAGTGCCAATATATTCAGCAGCACCATAAAGACATAATAATCATGTCTGTCCCCAGTGGGGCCTACAGTCTTAAGCTAGGTTGACACCTGCATCATTTTCCGTTTTTCTGTTCCACTATACTAGAACAGAAAACGGAAGTGACGGATCTGGCACATGCCAGACATCAACAATGTTCTGTGGACCCCATTTATTAAATGCTTCCATCAGGTTTCTGCTGTGGTTTTCACGATTCTGCAAGACAAAATACTGCTGCATGTAATGTCACATATTAGTGTGAAGGTCACTAGAAGTTTCTTTCATTACACTGGGTACCCTTGAGGTCACCGTCTGGTTATCGGGCGATACTATGAAGCCTCAGCTTTATTCTCCGGCTTTGATTTTATGTTAATTTGCTTGAACTTTATTATATATGTCTGTAATCTAGTATTATTGTGGGAAATGTTTATAGGATAAACTTTTTAAGGGCTGAAGTTACCCTAAGTTATCCTGCTGATAGTTTCTTACATATGAACATGTAGCATAGTAACATAGTTTATAGTGCTGAAAAAAAGACATCTGTCCATCCAGTTCGGCCTGTTTTCCTACAAGTTGATCCAGAGGAAGGCAAAAAACCCCTGTGAGGTAGAAGCCAATTTTCCTCACTTTAGGGGGAAAAAATTCCTTCCCGACTCCAATCAGGCAATCAGAATAACTCCCTGGATCAACGACCTTTCTCTAGTAACTATAACCTGTAATATTATTACCCTCCAGAAATACATCCAGGCCCCTCTTGAACTCTTTTAGTGAACTTACCATCATCACCTCCTCAGGCAGAGAGTTCCATAGTCTCACTGCTCTTACCGTAAAGAATCCTCTTCTATGTTTGTGTACAAACCTTCTTTCCCCTTGTCACAGTCACAGTCCTGGGGATAAATGCACTACATCAAAATCCATAAGTTTACATACCCATACTCACTCTAGCCTTAAGAATAACACGCACTTGTTCATTCACCTACACACAAAACTATGCAAGACATAGTGTATATGTTTGTCATGGAATTTAGTTCAAGGAAACTGTAGAGTATATGACCAGCTATGTCTTGAAGAAAAAGTTCTAGGTTCCAAGTAGCATTTGGAAAATGGAGATAGTTTACCCTCCACTTTTTGGTCACTTTTTCATTACTACATCATCCTCAGTCCATGTTCACACTAAAGGTCGAGCATTAACTTATAGGATAGCTGCCTTATATCTGGTAACATCAGAGGCTGAGCTTTCTTTTCTTTTTGGGAAGAGAGATAATTTTACATATCTTTTTTTCCCACAGGAGCATTGCCTAGTCTATAAGACTCTTACACCTACTAGGCATTCTTCATAAGGAGAAATAGTACCTCCCAAATCCTGATGAAGCCCTTTCACCAAGTTAAGCCATTTCTTTCTGCTCTGTCTTGTTAAGGAGCAATCGCCTCGAAACAGCTGACTGCAAATGAGGTACTGGCTTAGCTATAGTCTAAGTTATGCTTCAAGGCCTGTTTAAAAAGATGATCATTGACTTATAGGATAGCTGCCTCACATCTGGTGGCTTCACAGTCTCAGCTTTCTTTTCTTTTTGGAAAGAGAGAGATGTTGCATAGCCTCCCATTGGGCTTTCAGTGTGGAGCTTGCATTTGAATTCCTGAAACAGTATTCAGACATATACGATGATGAGTACATTAAATTCGGTGAGTCAAACGGAATCCAAACAATCATCTTTGGACTATTACCGTCTGCACCTGCTTTGGACCTGTTTACCGTTTGTTTCGTTCCCTTTACCCAAAGAAAATGACGCAGTCTACCTTAGCATTCTGTCCAGCAAAATAGATGGAAGAGAGTAGAAAGCAGGTCAGATGGAGTCCAAAAATGAATCCTTTGGCCCTGTTTGCCTCATTGAAGTGAATGTACACATTGCAATATATATTTGAAAAAATACAGGGGCGGACTGGCAACTTAAAGTGGCCCTGGAATAAAACCTAAATGTGGCCTCAGATACCACAATGCAGCACAAAATACTACCTACAACATGCTGAGACCATCAGATCTTTATGTACATGGCTTTTGGCCAAGAGGAGGGCTTAGGTGGCCCCCAGGGCATTGGCCCACCGGGAAATTCCCCTGTAGGGTGTATGGCCAGTCCGCCCCTGTTAAAATATAATTTTCAGGTATTGAAATGTATACCTGCAGAGGGCTAAACTAAATGTGAACTTAGCCTTAGCTGCTCCAGAATACACAGATGCTTCACATGCACAGTGAAATGTAAGCAGTTTGTTTTACATTTTCCTACTTTTGGTGAAAATCCACCAGTTCCACCCAATTTCCGTTTCTGTTTTAAGCCTAGATTCCAAGGTTTCACATTTTCCATGGTGTATTATTTTAGGCTCTTGTCCCTGCTCCGCCTGTTGTTGGCCCAGACACTCCTCTGTCTGAGTTAACTTTTTACTGCAGCTTCTGGCTTCACTGCAAAGTGCTTTTCTTCCAGGCTGACTTTAATATTTAACTGTGTGAGGCTGGTTCCTGACAGACAGACTCAGCCCTGAGAAGAAGAGAGAGAGGGGTGTTAGCACATCAGAAGTCAAACCAAGAAATGTATATTTCAGAAGTGAGAACTTTCCTAAACAGAAGGAGCAAATCTTGTAAGAGGCTCAGAAGATCTGAACATTGATGGTTGGATACACAGAAGATATTTTTAAAAATTGTTTATGGAACTTCAAGGAATATATGCTCAAGACAAATGCAAAACTAAGGATATGTGCTTCATCTAAGACTCCACAGTTGTGTTCTTTGTTGCTATGGGCAGTGGCAGCAGTAAGAGCAGAAGAAGAGTCATCAGCTTTTGCAGTCAACAGCCTCTGCACCCTACAGAGGTACCCAAAAGAGAGAGCGTTGTACAAGGAACGGTTGCCTGTGAGCAGAATAAAGGGGATGAAGGAAAGACAGCAAAGACCACCCAACCTGTACTGGAAACTAAAAATAGCAGGTCACCTCCAACTGACCCAGATCTGCAGCTACTAGATGACATACTGACAGAGTCTGTGGATTGCTTGTCTTGGCAGGAGTCTATAGGTAAAGGACCAAAGATGACAAACTCAATCCAAGAAAATCAAAGATGGGATAAAGAAGTTCCAAAGACACTAAAAATTAAGGCAAAGCTAGAACCAGTGTCTTCTGAGAATGATGGAACCCTACATAGACCACAAAATATGGGAGAGACCAGCAGCAAAACAGTGAGTAGAAAGCAGGGAAAGGCTTCCCAGGACCACAGATCTGAGGGCTTCAGGTGCCACTGTTTATAATGATTCCTAGGGACACTGCTGAGCGGGTGCTTCTAATCTGCATTGATGAAGTCAGATTGATTTTATTGTGAGGCTTTCAATTTCAACAACCCTGTTTTAGATTATGCGTCTTCCTTAGACAAGTGAAGCAAATACAGGATTTTTCTGGTATGGGGCTATCCCATAGTGATTTCTTTGCTCCATGCTTAGTATTCTGTGTGCCTCCACGTTGCAAAAGATAGGACATGTCTGATCTTTCGCCTCATAAATGGGCCCACACTGCGATGCGGAGTGCACATGGCCGGTGCTGCTGTTTTGTGGATCCGAGGTTTGTAGTCTGAACGATCGTCCCATAAATGCAGCTTTAGGCTAAATGCACACAATCAGGATTGCATTGTATTCTATGAAAATTTGAAATTCTCGTGCACACGGTGAAGATTTTTTCTGTGTGAATTTTGACCTGCAGTACGGATTTTACAAGTCGCAGTATGTCAATTTAATTCATTTTTTTCCTGACCAGATTTTTCCCTTTAATAGGGAGATGTCCACACAATTTCCCTGCGAAAACCTGCGTATCTCAGTGCGGATTCTTCACAAATAAATCCTGAACGTGTGCATTTATCCTTAGCAGTTCACTAACGGACTCTGCTGAAGGGGCAGACTATGAAGGAATCTTTTGTTTTTGTTTTTCAACTATGAATTTTTATTAAAAAACTAAAAAGGTGTTCAGTAACAATGTAGAAACAAGCATCAATAGTAATGGTGTTAGAATAATGAAGTGAGGGGGCCACTGACAAAAAACATCAGGTATCTTCAGTGAGCAGGTGTCATTCTGGTTGTAGCTACCTAACCACATATTACATAACCGCATAGATAAATATTAATTCCATTATTTTGACATTATACAGCTCTGTTGGGCTGTGTTCTGGGTTGGAGACCCCATCGCAAATTTGGGCAAAATTTTTGGACAGAATAGCATAGCAGGCCTATTTTGTTCTGAAAAATGACAGGCACCATGACAGAAACCAGATGGTGATTACTGTCAGTGGAGTTAGTTGCTTTCTTTGGTTAGATGGATCCATTTCCCGCCAGTGACGGAGCAGAAGACTGGAATGACTGAAAGAGATAAACTAAGCCTAGTAAGGTTGTGTTACGTATGGAGATGTTTGGTCACTGAATTTCCTTACTTAGAGGCATTGCTTTTTAGTCACTGTACAATATATTATTTTGGCAGTATATTGTGGTGGCAGCACTATATAGCATTGTTATCCACAAAAAACAAACAAAGAAATCCAGCAGCACCCTGCAAATACGAAGTGTGAGATAGTGACAGGAAAAGTGACCCCAAGATGCCTCTCATAAATTTCTAGGCTCCAGAAAGTATATGGGGTTCATTTATCAAACTGGTGTAAAGTAGAACTGGCTTGGTTGCCCATAGCAACCAATCAGATTCCACCTTTCATTTTACACAGGAACTATCCAAAATGAAAGGACGTATCTGATTGGTTGCTATGGGCAACTAAGCCAGTTCTACTTTACACCAGTCTGATAAATGACCCCTTATATCTCTTCCCGGTCAAGCTGGATGAGATATAAGGAATCCAGGTAAGCTGAGTATCCCTAGCCAAAGAGTAGTTTGCTAAGGGCTTTGGTAAGTCCTGTTTTCAGGCCTGGATTTTTATAGAAAGATGGACAGGTTGGTAGTGGGGCCTATCGTTCCTTTCCTGGCGAGTATATGTTTTCGTTGCAACTCATCTCCTGCTCATTACTGGGCTATTAAAGGGGTTCTCCGGGAATTAAGAAAATGAAAATATTTAAGTATTACTTCATTATAAATATATTCCCAAATACCTTTCATTAGTTATAACGGCTCGTTTTGTCTGGGGAGCAATCGTTAGGAGAAACAAAATGGCCGCAGTTCTATTAGTGCACACAGAACCTGTCCTAATCACAGAGCAGGACAAGTTACTTCACAACACTAAGGTAAAGAGCTGCCTCATCCTCCTCTCTTCTTGTCAGGGATTATGATCCTGAATACAGATAAGATCTTCAGCTAAATCTCTGTAGGAAAGGATTTCTTGGGCAGATGTGGTAATTAGCAGCAGCACTTGTATGCAGTCTCCATTACCACGGTCTGTCCTGTGCATCCTCTCTGTACTTCATGTCTCCTCATAAACTCCATTCCTACAGAGGCCATTTTATTTCTCCTAAACATTGCTCCCTATACAAAATGAGTCATTATAACTAATGAAAGGTATTTGGAAATATATTTACAATAAAGTAATATTTGCTTATTTTTATTTTCTTCATTCCCAGAGAACAAGGTATACACTAGAGAAAGAGAGACTGTTACTGTAATTGCTAGCCTCAAAATAGACATTTACTCCTATGTCCGCAATTCTGGACAAGAATAGACATTTCTATCATAGGGCGGGCCGTTCTATTTCGCAAAATGCAGACCCCAAAAATGGATATGGTCATCTGAATGAGCCCTTAGACACAGACCCTAGTGGCTAGCAACTGGCTCCAGAGGCAGCTCCAAATGCAGTTTTTCTCTTGGACCTTTGGGGACCATTATGGCTTCATAGACTGAGCCCACCGGAGGATCCTCTGGTATTCTGCTGGACCAGTCCAACCTTGCTGAAATTGATTGAAGGGGCTGTGCTGAACCAGGCACAAGAGTTTTCTCATTCATCAAGTGATTGCTGGCACCTTTACCCGAGCCATTTATCAGGAATGAGTGTTTCTACAAATGCTCATCCCCAGGAATTGGCACAATTATCAGTCTGTGTAAAAGGACCTTTAGGCCACCGTAGCACAGAGCCATAGGTTTTCAGTGTGCAGTTGTATGGTGCTTCCATACTTCACCATGTTACAGAATTATTCTTCCCTCAAAGCGGTGCTTCTTATGGAAGAATATCTCTGTAATATGACATCCAACAGAGCATGTCACTATTAAATAGGATATGCAGATACGCATACAAAGCCATGATATGTCTGAGGCCTAAAAATTAACAGCAGATCACCATTAACCTTATTTTTTGTTGAGAACGTGTTTCAGCCACATGTTAGTAAATCACAGATCCATTGACTTCAGTGCTTTTTTTCCTATGAACCGTCAGCTCAGCGGGAGCATGGACTACTTTGATGAAATATTCCCATTCAAGTATATGCGTCCATGAAAACCACGGACAGCACATGGATCTGATCTGATGCTTGGAGACACTCTGAAAAACCTCTTTTCGGCTTAGCACTACACAGCAGGATTCAACTCACTGCAACTGGGCCACCTTCCGTTTTTTTTTCATGCACGAACAAAAATAGACGAAACGCGACCTTATCACAGATGATTAACGGATCACAAACAGAAAACAGGCATGGGTGTGTGATTAAGCCCTTAGTGTAATAAAAAAGTATATAAGTATTATAAATATTTTCAAGTGGTATAAACTTACCGTACTCTTTGCTTTGTCAGTCACACTTTTTCCCCCCGAAAAATGGCAGTGGATCTTATAAAGCAAGTACTAATGAGCACTTTCATTATGGAAGCGTTCAATAGTATGCAGGAAAAGCGGTGAGTGTAGCGCTGGCTGTACTCACTGTTCCCTGGTCTTCTTCCAGGCGCCTGCTCTGCTGTGTCCTGACTGTGTATATCTTCAGGATGTAGTGAACGTAGGTGAAGAAGGAGATATGAACATTAATATATCAATATTTCTATTAAATATTAAGAATTAATATTCATAACTAATATTAATATTCTAACGTGAATATTAATATTTTCTATTAATAACTCCCGTACCAATATTCACTCACGTGGCTATCAGTACGGTATTATTAATATGGTTACCTCCTATAATGTTCCGTTAAGGTACAATATTGACAATAGCGTCAGATTGGACTTCAACAATCAATATTATAATATAACACAGTCTCAACACACTCACGCTAGACTGTATTGTATTAATCTGTACCTTAACTGTAACGTTTCCCTGTTCCTTTACAACGTACTATTACAATTATATTATTACTGTGCTTGTATAACAGAAATGAGACAGTGCTAATAAAAACAAGTTATTTATTATACACTATGCTAAAGTTACACAAATCACACAATAAAACAATAATATAATAAACACCAACACCTACTTATTTTTCCCACCCACACTCACATACACACACCAATATACTTTTACCCTCCCAACTATCGCTAACTTTCCCTAATCATGGAATGGAAGATTGGGGATGTAGTGCAGGGGTCAGGATGCAGGGTAAGTATAGAGGCAGAAGGGAATTAGGGGTATAGGATTGGTAGGAGAGAGAGAGAGAGAGAGAGGGGTTAGGGGCTCTTGGGATACTTAGACCAATCCTTGCTGGAACTCTGTCATGGCGACCTTTCCCCCATCTTCCTTCAGGTGACTCATTCAGGAGACTGCCTTCTCTGGCCCCCAAAGTTGGCTATATTGTATATCTAAGCCCCCTCCCCCTTCAGGTGAAAGCAGTGAGGTGTAGTGATACTAGCCTAACACCCCCTACAGGGAACCTTCTGCTGTTAGGCCACGGATCTACTTTCTTTTGATCTCATCAGCCTCCATGTCTCCGGCCATTGTAACGCCCGCCTGAAAGTTCCTGCTATCAGTTTAAGATAGAGGGAAGTGCATCACACCTATTGAGACAAAAGGTCTATTGAACCATAGTTTAACATACCTATGATACTGTCAACATATGGCCCTATTGTCTTCCCCCATACCCCAGCAGGCATATGGCATTCCTATAGGAGGGGGGCTTTGAATAGAGTGAAGTGAATACTATGTATCTTGGCCTTCTCACTACTAGGATTAAATACATATATATATATATATAGGGGCAAATATCTATGGGGAAACTCTTCCCCCTGTAACAGTAGGTGTGCACTATGACCTGACTCTGTGCGACGTTAGGTCACAGTGCAGTGCAGCACTGGCAGAAGACCAGGGAACGGTGAGTGCTTGAAGAGCACGCGGCCTGGAACAGCAGAGGAAAGTTTTATTTATGTTACTGTCTGATCTGAGGTCTGGTGAATATTGGGGCTCTGATTAGGGGGTCTGTGTCCTGACTGTGTATATCTTCAGGACGTGGTGAATGTAGGTGTGCTCTATGACCTGATTCTGTGCGACATTAGGTCACAGCACAGAAGACCAGGGAGCGGTGAGTGTAGGAAGAGCACACCGTCCGGAGCAGGAGAGGTAAGTTTTATTTATTTTACTGTCTGATCTGAGGTCTGTTGAATATTACAGGTTCTGATTAGGAGATCTAATAAAGATTGGGGTCTGATTGGAGGGTCTGAACTGAGGACTGAAAAAGACTGGGGGTCTGATCTGAGGTCTGATGAAAAATATTTTTTTTTTCTTATTTTCCTCCTCTAAAACCTAGGTGATCAGGTTCCTTTTTATAAAGTGGGAAATACGGTAAATGGGACTACTAGAGATAAAAACGGAATCACTAATTTTATGGCAGACATCAATTGAGGAATATTACGCATGTATGCATATGTCAGGTCTAATTTTGTACTAAAATTCTGAAGAATAAATATATATTTGCCCCCAGTAAATACAAAAACATGTTGTCTTCCGTCAGGATGTTAATTCAGATTTCTGTTCTGTCAATGTTAGGTAATAAACAGTATGGTAACCATTACAGCTACCATCTATATGTAATAAGTGTATATGTGACATAAGTCCATGCAGTGTTTAGAGATGTAACAGGTGACTTCCAGCTGAGGCCTTCACTGGGAGCTCAAGAATTGGCTGCCGTCCAGAGCAAACCACATGTCTGTTTATATAGCGCGTAGAGTTAGACATGTGTGCTTCTAGCGTCACCTTGTGGTGAATGTAAGGCCTTCTGCATAAGGGTGCATTCACACTACCATCTGTATTATGCAGATCCACAAAAAATACGTATGCATCTGTTTTTTTGGCAGACCCGTTGTCTACAAAATGGACAAGAATAGGACATGTTCTATCTTTTTTTGCTGGACTGTTGAACGGATGTGGACAGGACACAATGTGCTGTCCATTTTTGGTTTTTTTTTGCAGACCCATAGAAATGAGGACTAAAAATATGGTTGTGTGAATGAGACCTAAGACTTTAATATGATTCTGAAGAACAGAAACCATTAAGGTGGCCATACATATTCAGTAGCTGTCTCTCCCGAATCCCTCACAACTCCCACATACAAATGCACATTTGGCTCGGCCGATCGTGTATTTGTATTTAATGGTTGCATGACCTATCAAATGCCGTATTACAGAGGAAATATTTCCTAAAACTTCTGCCTCCGGAGAGGAGATATGTCTGACATACTGAGCCTCACAGAATTCCTGCAAATCTGTGGTACGGCTCTGCTGTGTGCATGAGGCCTCAGACCCAATGTGGACAATACAAGAAAAAAGTGATGAAAATAATCTAATTTCTTATTTGGTTGATGTATCGTTCATACATGAGTATACAATCATCCCTGGACAATTTTGGCAATTGCCAGAGAAAACGTTTTGGAATTGTAATGATTTCTCAGAATTAAAAAAGTAACTGATCGGTGGAGGTTCGACACCCGGGACCCCCGCCAATCAACTGTTTGAAATGCCTTCAGCACTCCTGTGAGCACCACGGCTTTCTCATAGCTCACCAAGCACAGCGTCGTACACTGTACAGCGGCTGTGCTTGGTATCATGCTCGCCCCATTCACTTGAATGGAGCACAGCTGCGCCTCGGCCACGTTCAACTTGTCTTCACTGGCCTAGGAAAAGCTGAGAGAAGGCCGTAGTGCTACTGTGAGCACCTTCTCAAACTGCTGATCGGTGGGGGTCCCAGGTGTTGGGCCCCCACTGATCAAATACTGATGACCTATCCTGAGGATTTTGTTGCTTAGTTACTCTATAGCTTGACTCCATTAGAGAACTGTGAGGGACTTACTCCTGGCAGCTTCTCTGGCCAGCAGTCAACCCCTTTGATCAGTGCAGCGGTGCTGGGGGAAATTGGGAACGACACATGCTTCAGATGCACTACTATTTCTGTAGGGTTGATGTACCGACCAACCAAGCTCTAGCTGGTCAGCCTATCAGTGAGTTTGGATGATGAGCCAATCAAGCCATTGCTCGGCATCCAGTGCCAGGGCTAGATTTAGGTCATACACATACTCCTTGTCAGTGCCTGTGATTCTTTGATTCCTGGCTCCAGTGTGTTCTTTGTGCTTTGAGCAGTGCTGTATTTCTGTTGGACCTTCTAATGTATTGAACACTGCTTTTTTTTCTGGATTTACCTCTTGTCTACTGATTAGGCTCCCAATGATTTTCCTGACTTTGACAACTTGGCTTGTTTCTGGATTAACCCTTTTTCTACTGTTTTGGCTGTATTGTTTCTCCTGGCTTTGACTCTCACTTGTTATTCTCTCCTGCTACTCCTTGGCATGTGATTGGTCTGCTAACCATGAGTTCACCCCATTTTCTGTCACTTTACTTCACAGACGTAACCTGGGTCCCTGGCAGTCAAATCCACCCTGTCATGCAGCAGGCTCTGACAAACACCTGGAGGTAGTCTTAGATCTCCTAACCAAAGTGGTGAAGGAAGACAGGTAGCACATTTAGAGTTTGCTGGCATGGTCCCAGACAGTGACCCTGTATTTTTTTCTTACCTCTGTACATACAAGTCTATCACGTGCACAGAAAGCTGATTTCTAATACAACAAGGAAAGAATGATTGTAAAATGCAGATTACTAAACCACCAATGGGGAAAATAATTGCTATACATAAGCTTAGTAAAGGGGAGGCTGGCAAATTGATTCATTAGCCCTGCCTCATTAGTGACTATTGAGCATCTATGGCAGATCGTGTATAGGAGAATCTATGGCAAGAATTACGGGCGTATGTGTGGCAAGCATTGTATAATGGCATTTGCCATAGGCACTGTCATAGGCATCTTTGGGTTGCACAGTCTGTGATGCACATTGTGGCAGGCAGTGTGTGGGACATATGTAGCTAGCTCTCTCAAGGATATCTTTAGTAGTTTCTAAAGGCATGTATGGTGCGCATACTTTCTGGGCATCTGTGTCAGTCAGTGTATGAGGCTATCTTTGAAAGTACTTGTAACTGTTATGGGGGCATCTCTGGCTGGCACCGCATGCAATACCAAGCTATCTAAAAACATTTTTCTACCTTTGACAATTCTGGCTTTTTCACCCAGATAAGACCCTGTAAAGATAGTAATAGTATTACTTTCAAAAACATAAGGTTTCAGACCATTCACCAGCATATGTGTCTGTGACTGAACACATAATTACTGAGATGCTGCATCATCAAAATTTGCAAACCTCATCATAATTCTGAACTATCCTGGCTGTAACTTTTGATGCATTCTTCTGAAATGATTACGTATACGACAATATAGCCATATTCATATGAAATTATAGAGAAAGGCCCAGTGAGTAGAGAACACCATAGATAAACCATTGCTATACTGCATCTTAAAGGCTATGTACACCTTTGGGGGCATTTTTTTATTATTGCATTGTACTGCATTGTCTTTATTGGGAATATGGCGTCCTTCATTCTGCACAGAGCGGAGATGCTCTAGTACAGTTATGGCTAACCTCCAGAACTCCAGCTGTGCTGAAACTACAACTCCCAGCATGTTCCATTCATTTCTATGGAGTTCTGAGAACAGCCAAGGAAGTGTGCATCTTGGGAGTTGTAGTTTTACACAGCTGAAGAGCCGGAGGTTAGCCATCACAGCTCTAGTAGCTTTTCTGTCACACCAGGAGCAGACAGACTCCTTATGTCTGTTCTCTGACATTCTAAACACTTATTAAAGCTCAATTCTTATCTTTCTGATAAGAATGTGGCTTAAATAAGTGTTTATGACCTCTCAGTAGTTTAGAGATAAGGGTTATTAGATGACCAGCACAAAGTGAAAGTATGATTCACACACCAAGAAAACAACACTTTGTGACAGAACAACTCAATATCTATATTTAATATTTTAAAAGACCAATTGAAAAAATGAGTTTTAGCCAAAAATGAGTAACATGCAATCATAAAAAACTGCATTGGGCAGATAATTGCTAACAGCCATTCGTAGGAATGCTCTTTGGCAATAATCTGCCTGTGTAAGGGTGCAGCCGAAATGCTAGTTCATCAGGTAAAAGGATAGTTGGTGCAGTCACCTAAATCATTGTTTGCCAGCAGCAGATTCTTGTGTCTAAACAGCCTCTGCTCCCGGCAAATAATGATTCTGTATGGCGACAAGCTGTGGTATTAGCATTCTCTCCTCCCCATACTGCATGTATATACAGTGGTCTCTACGGACAAGCAAGAGATGGTTGGGAAGGTACAATTTCTACCTGACAATTTTCTGCTTAACTGACCAGTAAAAAAAGGGCCTTTAAAAAGGTTTTTCTGCTTCAAGCAATCCCTGTTTTTTAGAAGGATCTCCTGAGAAGTTGATCAATTACATGTTGTCCTACCAGGGACACAGATCTTATAGGGTCCACAGTAAAACTTAGTATGTCCCTCCATCAATGAGCTATATAACAAATTATGTTTTGTTTTGTTTTTATTATTAATTGGAGAACTCATATTTCAGAAAAAGCGGACAGGTGCTTCATAAATATGGCGCTCTTTCTGAACACATTATTACACAATCATTTATCAAGACTGGCATTGCCATACATCAGTCTTGATCCCTCTGCGCCAGAGTGAGATACAGCTAATGTATTAAGAGGCAGATGACTGTGGCCTGGGGCTGTCACAGACTTCTGCTATAACTTACACCAGTTTCTGGTGTGAGTTATAGAAAATCCGGCAGCCTGTGTGAAGCTCTGCCCTTCCTTCTAATATCCACCCCTTTTCTCGTGACGTCGGAAAAGTGACAAGAAGATTACAATTGTTGCATAAACTCTTTAGTAAATGTCTCTATGTTTATTTACACCAGACACCTGGTGTAAATACATTGATAAATTTCCCCATACGGCTCTGCGTCTTCTTCTCACAGGGTATATTCTAAATGTGGCTGCTGGCGGCCACCACTTTGGGGAGCTCAGTGCAAAGGAATTTATACAGTTACTATTGCACTTAGAGCGGCCCTCCGGTTCAAAACTGAACACTTACACGGTGTCCTGCTTTTCAGCTGCAGATCCGCAAATTCCTTTGTTCTTCTGTTCAGAGTCAAACTGGCCCATCAGAGCACCGGAGGATCCCCTGGTGGGGCACCTGCCACTGTCACCAGGCCTTCTGGTTGCCAGTGACAGAGAGTGAAGACAGTCATAAGAATTTACTGCTGTCAGGGGATCAGGGGAGCACCACTGGTCTCAAAACAGCCCCAGCCAATCAATGCTAGGTTTGTTGTCTTCTCCAGGATGGCATGCTGTCAGCACAGTACATAGGCTAGACGGGAGGTCCCTGTGTGCAGCAGAGGAGCTCAGCCTCAGGAGGACACATGGTACATGGGAATGGGACTAGGGAGAAAAATACCCCCTCAAGGACTCCACTGTCAGCTGCCCCGCTCAGTAAGTGTATGGGTGGTGATTGAAGTAATCAGAAGATGTCCTATTAAAGTCCCCTTTCAGGCTCAGGAAGAAGAGTCCGTTTCTGAATCAGATCTTTTGTCAGCCTTTGTGCTTTGTGGATGATATGCCAACAGAAAATGGTTACAGAAGTCAAAGTGGTCCAACAAATAAAGAATGTTTTCTCCATTTCAGGCTCCAGGAACCACAGGGATCTTTGACCTTGAAAACAACAACTTACCCAAGTATGTACCCAAAAAATAATTTTCGTAATCCTTAAGGTGTGAGGGTCTTATTGAGGCAGATTGTCTGAACTGCAGGAGAAAATGGTCGAAAGAATAACATCCATAGACAACTTGTCCCAATAAAGAAGTGATATGACAAAGCAGTAGTATGTGATGAAGTCCCAGAAATCCATGGGTTTCTATTATTTGAAACTATAGGTAAATGGATATCCCATAGAGTCTAAGGACTTGAAGAAGGACATACCTAAATCTGAGTTCAGTTGTATTCGCCCAGCTGTGCTGGTTTGGATTGGGTGTGATATTGTAGTTGATTTTGGGATAGCACAGTGCACACTGCCATGAAATGACTCAAAAGACCAATAAGTATACTATTGTGCACTTAAATGGGTTCTCTGAGCTCCTGATATTGATGACCAATCCTCAGCATAGGTCATTAATACCTGATTGGTGGCGTTCTGACACCCAGCACCCCCACTGATTAGTTGTTCCCTGCAGATATTGGAACTAGCACTGTGAATGAGTAAAAAGAGCTATGCTTCAGGCTCCATTCAGAGTGCTGGTGCCGGCAGCTGCAGGGAACAACTGGTTGGTGGTGGTTCTGGGAGTCTGACACCTATTGAATAAGGCTATGGCTACACCGCGACATATAGGGTACAACTAAATTGCAATATGTGTCGCGCAACGTATTATATAATACTAGCCTATGGTGTCGCACTGCGACATGCTGCAACACGACAGTTGCACAAAAATCCATCTGCGGTGATCAGACTCCCAGCACCCACACTGATCAGATGTCATGGAACTACATTGAGCACTGCGGCCTCTACCTAGACATCGCGTTCACTGGTCATGCGGCCTAGGTGCAGCTCAGTCCCTTTCAATGAATGGGGCTGAGTTGCAATACCAAGCACAGCCACTATACAATGTACGGCGCTGTGCTTTGTAAGATACAAGGAGACTGCAGCACTCACTAGAGTACCACTTCCTCCTCAAACAGGTGAGGTCTCCCCTTACCTCTAATATTCATACCGCATTTTCCACCATGATGCAATGTGATTTTCACTTATGGACCATGCAGATATGGGATTTCTACAGTAATTGTGACTCTTAAAATAAGAACCTGAAAAGCTGCACATCCGTGAACATTTTATCTTTGTTCTGTTGATTCTTAGGCCATCACACACGTGTCCTGATCCCACGGAAGCAGACAACCCTATCGCCTATGATGACACAGAGGAAGCCCTGATGGACAGCATTGAAGAAGAATACTCACAACTCCATCCCGTCCCCTGAATGCACTGCCGAAAAATGTGAGAGCCAAACCAAGCAAAAGCCAAAGCATGTCCTAGCTCAAACCCTGACCTCCACCAGCTCTCCAACTTTAATTTGCTTTATAGATAGCACTCGGTTATTAGTGTATTTACATAACTATTATCTTTAAATATATTCTCTTTAATATGTCATTAAGATGGGCTGTCACTAGGTAAGACACTGTCCCATTGAGTTACTATAGATCTGCAAAATGGACATGCGATAATTAAAATGTCCTCTGACTGCACCCAGTTCCATAATGGGGTGCAACCCATTGAGTTAATAGCATGATAATTATATGCTTCCCCAGCAGGACAGGAGGATGTAGTGCAATCTACTGAAATTCATTTCTGGTAGGCCTTGAACGGAGCTCTAGGAATATAAAAAATACATGCAACTCAGCAGTAAGACCAGCAGTGACCAAATCCAGGCCCACAGGTCAGGACAAGTTGTTCATTAATTTTTGACTAACGGTAAATGCACACGTTCAGGATTTATGTGCGGACAATCCGCACTGAAATCTGAAGGTGTTCGCAGGAAAATCCGTGCAGTCAATCCGCATCAATTGGATTTTCCGAATGTGTATTTTACTCTCTCCATTGAAGTGAATAGAGAAAATCCGGTCAGGAAAAATAAAATAAATTGACATGCTGTGGATTTTAAAATCCGCACAGTAAGTCAAAATCCGCACAGAATAGGTCCACATCGTGTGCATGAGGATTTCAAATTCTCATAGAATACAATGTACGTGTCCTACAGTTCGGATCTGCACGTAATCCTGATCATGTGCATTTACCCTTAAGGTGAAACCTATTAGAAGTGGCCAAAATTGCATTAAAAGTTGGTCTTTTACAGTGGTGGTCCTTTCAAAAAAGAGGACAATATAGTCATGGGCGGATTGGCCATAGATCTTACAGGGAAATTTCCCTGTGGGCCGATTCCCAGGGGGCCTCCTGAGCCCTCCTCACAGCCGGCCAGTGGAAGCTTTTGGAGATGTATTTTGTGATGGACTGTGGTATTTGGCTCTGTTGGGGGTTATAATGTGCCACAGTATGGTATTACTGGCCCTGCCTTCCATCAGTTTGTACCTGACTACAAAATAGGGCCACTTTTAGTATTTTTTCCAGGGTCACTTAAAGTTCACAGTTCGTCCCTGAATATAGTATATGATGGACTGAAAATCTCCCACAAAAATTCTGGTCTAGATAAATGGGTGGTCTTCAAAAATGGGTGCTCATTTTAAGAGGACAATACTTTTGAAGGGGTTTTCCCACAAAACACTTAATAGGGTTTTCCAAGACTATATAACTGATGACCTCACTTGAATGGGGCTGAGCTGCTCCTAGGCCAAGTGACTGATGAATGTGTCACCACTGGCCTAGGAAAAGCGAAGAGTAGGCCATGGCTGTACTCTGAGCACCTGTGCTTTCTTAAAAAGCTGATCGGCAGGAGTCCCGGGTGTCGGACCCCCACTAACCAGATACTGATAACCTATCCAGAGAATAGGTCATCAGTATTAAAGTCTCCGAAAACCCCTTTAACCCCTTCCTGACCTGGTGCGGTGCGGGGACATGACGCCCGCTCGCAGGTGCGGCGGGCGTCATGGCCGGCAAGTCTCTGCTGTTTCTAACAGCAGAGACTTGCCGCTACTTACCGCCATCGGCGGCGTCTTCTAGGCCCTTCTGATGCCGTGATCACACGTGATCACGGCATCAGGATGCATCTGAACACGGAAGCGTACGCTTCCGGGTGGTGTACAGATGCCCCGAGTGGCCAATCGGGGTGTCTGTACACCATATGAAAACTGTAATCCTCGCTGGTGAGGATTACAGTTTCCAAAGTGCAATTCTTATTCTGGCCACTAGATGGCAGGCCAGGATAAAAAATGAGCAATTCATGGATTTATCTGTCTAGTAAATCCCTGATTGCTCATAAAGAAAAAAAAACACAATATATCAGCTCATATTTGAGCTTAAAAATAGTCAGAAAAAAATGTAAAAAAAATGTTAAAAAATATATAAAAAATATATAAAAGTTCAAATCACCCCCCTTTCCGTATAATGAAAAAATCAATACCTAAATAACAATAAATATAGACATCATGGGTATCACCGTGACCGAAAACGCCCGTACTTTTAAAATATAAAAAAAAATTTCCAATACGGCGAATTGTGTGGCGGAAAAAAGCGTCCAAATGGCGATTCGCCGTTTTTTGTCGCTTTTTTTTTTTTCTAAAAAAAAATTAAATAAAAAGTGATAAAAAAAGTCATACACACCCCAGAATGGTATCAATAAAAACTTCAGATCGCCCCACAAAAAATGAGCCCCCATACAGCTCCGTACACATAAATACCAAAAAGTTATAGGGATCAAGATATGACAATGAAAGAAAAAAAAAGAATGAAAGTAACTGGTCAGTTTTAATGCACATCGAACGCTGTAAATAAGAAACCCGTAGAACTGTAGCGGAATAGCGTTTTTTTTGCAATTTCACCTGATTTGGAATTTTTTTCCTGCTTCCCACTACACCATATGCAATATTAAATAGTGGCGTTGGAAAGTACAACTTGTCCCGCAAAAAAACAAGCCCTCATACAGCTATCTGAACAGAAAAATAAAACAGTTATGGCTGTTTGAAGGCAGGGAGCGCAAAACGAAAATGCATAACCGAAAAAACCTCCGGGGGTGAAGGGGTTAAGATTGTGGATAAGTGTTTGATCACTAGTGGTCCGACCACTGGGATCCTCAAAGATCTTGAGAATGGTAATCCCCCTCGCGCTCTCTCTGTGGGAAAACCCCTTTAAGTTCATGGCTATAGTCTGAATAGACAGCTTGGCCTTTATTTTCTATACAATGAGGGACTTTGAGATGATAGAATAATCCTTAGGCTTCGTTGACATTTCCTTCTGCATTTGACATATGTGAAAATAATCATACTGTGTTTCATCCATGAAGATTTCCATGAAGGATCCTTGTTTTGTCCGCGTGTCTGTTTTTTGCCCTCCGTGTGTCATCTGTACTCCATGGACACATCTCCTATCAGTGGCCAGTGAAAAATGGACCAAACACGGAAGCCATCCGTGTTGTGTCCGTGATTTTCATGGATCCATAGACTTCAATGGGCGTGTTTGGTCGGCATCACGGACCAAAGTACTGCACATCTCTGATTTTTTTCACTGACCCATGGTCAGGGAAAAAAAATAAATAAAAAATACTGAACAGACACATTCAAATAAATGTGTGCTGTCAGTGGAAAATGATGAACGAGGCCTGACACCTCTAAAACACCCTCCAAACTAGAGTAAGTGGTGTATAGTGTAAGTGATGCTGAATCCGAATATGTAATTTTTATCTTCATACTCACTTCCATTCTGACGCTGTGCTCCCACAAACCTGCAGTAAAATGCACTCAGTGGACTCCGGTGCTCACTCACATAATGGAGAGGACTCAAAGAAGAGTCCAGTGAGTGCATTTTACTGCAGGTTTGTGGGAGCACAGTGTCGGAATGGAAGCGAGTATGAAGATAAAACTTACAAAATCGGATTCAGCATCACTTACACTATACACCGCTTACTCTAGTTCAGGGGGTGTTTCGGAGATGACAGGTTCCCTTAAACTTGGTTCATTTAGAGTTTTTTGTAAAAAAAAATTACAAGCGATTTTATTTTAAAAAAAAAACAAAACCTTTGGTGGAGATTTATCAAGACCCAATCTATCTGGAGCTGTAGAAGGAATTTTCTCTGTTAGGCCTCATTCACATGTCCATGTCTGTGATGACATCCGTGACAAGATGGTCAGTGTTTCATCCGTGAAGATGTCCATGAAGGATCCATCTGTGTGTCCGTTTTTTTGCCCTCTGTGTTTCATCCATATTCCACATACGCTGCTAAGCTGATATTTTGTAACCAATGCTCTGTGAAAACCACAGACCAAACGCTGACGGGATCCGTGTTGTATGCATAGTTCTCATGGACCCATAGACTTTAATGTGCGTGAGGGATCTGTAACAAAGTATTGCATGACTCTGTGGTGTCACTGACGTTGAAAATCACTCATGTGTGAATACTCACATTAGAGTCAACGGTCCATGGTGACCACAGACATCACACGTCCGCAATTCAATGACATGACAAAAGAGGCCTTAGTGTCTACAAATTATCATTGCAATTTTAGAAATTTCGTCATAATCACATTGACAAAGATGCCCATAGCGTTGCATGGGGTCTGCACTGTTTGTACACTATATACCGTATGTGTAAATGCCTTGTGAAAGTATTTTGATAGCACTTTAGGACATAGGACTCTGAGTTGTCCTTCAGGGAGTTTTTTTTTTTTTTTTTAGATTTAAAGGGTATTCCATGACTTTACTACTGATGACCTATCCTTAGGATATGCAATCAGCACCAGATCAGAGACGTCTTAGTCCTGACACCGTCTCCAATCTGCTGTTTGCAATAGGCATTTTTGTGCCAAAAAAAAAAAATAGTGATTTTTGTTTTTGCTGTTGTGCTTCTATGCTGCTCTCGGCACTTTGGAAAAGTTGGTGGGAATGGTGACTTCTGTTAATTAGGTGCATATTAGATTTATCAACTGAGAAGTCACAAAAGAAGGTTCAGTTTTACTCCAGTAGCGGGATGGTGAACAAAACCCGGAGTAACATCTCTAGACGTAAATTTTATGTTTAAAGATTATATAAAATGTGATATAAATTTGGTGCAAATTGCGGCAATGCAAACTCAAAGCAAAACTGAATTCAAAAATTCCCCTCATGATAAATTCCCCCACATTGTATGGAGCTGTCCATGTTCCAGTGCACAGCTGGTTGGCCGGGGTGGCAGGTGTCGGATCCCCAGTGATCTGATATTGATGACCTTTTCTAAGGATGAGGGCTCATGCACACAAACATATTTTTATTTTTTTTGCGGGCCCATATGCGGAACCATTCACTTCAACGAGGCCACAAAAAACGGAAATTACTCCGTGCGTATTCCGTTTCCATATGGACGTTCTGCAAAAAAAAATAGAACATGTCCTATTATTGTCTGCATTATGGACAAGGATAGGACTGTTCTATTAGGGGCCAGCTGTTCTGTTTCACAAAATACGGAATGCACACCGGCAGTTCACAATTTGCGGACCGTATAACACCCAAAGCTCATGTGCATGAGCCCTTAAAGTATATGGAATACCCCTTTAATAGCATGGTAGAGGTCATTTATTGTATTTGCTCTTAGAAAACTATCACAGTATATTAATTAGTGGGGGGCATGGTGCTGGTCATCCGTCACCCTCGTGTTGAGTCTTTTATGTTTGTTGGTCCCATTCAGGTAACCCTTTTTTCAATGTGCATGAAATTAAAGGCTTTGGACATCTTTTCTGACTTTTGTATTGCTGAAATGCCCCACCAATAGTTTATAACCATTTAGCGCAGAATTATGCGCCATGTGTCATTCCCTGCTATCTGCTCCTTCTCTGTAGGCAGGGGTGTAACTACCATAGCAGCAGACCATGCGACTGCTAAGGGGCCCAGGGCAAGATGGGGCCCAGTCTTAGTTGAGATCATCACCTCTTCTACTGGGGGTGAAAACTTGGTCAGGACTCTACCCTCTAAAGGAACAACTTTTAGCAAATGAGGCAGTGAAAAAAATGGACCAAGGGTGATTGAAAAGAGTTTAGGCGGAAACCCTTCTGTCCTGTGTGGGGGGCCTGGTTTCATCCTTGCTATGGGGCCCTTACTTCTCTATGTGCGCCACTGCCTGGAGGTTAGCAAGTAGTCAGATTGGGTTTGCTTAGAGTTGTAATCATGGAGACACATGGGTCAGCATAGGAGTAGAATATTGATGACCTGTCCTCAGGATAGGACATCAGTATCTGATCAGTGGGGATCTGACCCCAGGCATCCCTGCCGATCAGCTGTTTGAAGAGCCCGCAGCGCTCCGGTGAGCAGGGGCAGACTGGGAACTTAAAGTGGCCCTGGAAAAAATACTAAAAGTGGCCCCGTTTTGTAGTCGGGTCCAAATTGGTGGAAGGCAGGGCCAGCAATACCATATTGTGGTACATTATACCACCCCAACACAGCCAAATGCCACAGTCCATCATAAAATACATCCCCAAAAACTTCCACTGGCTGGCTATGAGGAGGGTCCAGACGGCCCCCTGGGCATCGGCCCACCGGGAAATTTCCCTGTAAGGTCTATGGCCAATCCACCCCTGCCGGTGAGCCAGTGACATCATCAGTTACATGTGCAGCTCAGTCCCATTCAAGTGACTGGGCTGCAATACCAAGCACAGCCACTATACAGTGTATGGCGCTGTACTTTTCAAACAGCTGATTGGTAGGGATGCATGGGGTCAGAACGCCAGTGATCAGATCCTGAGGATAGGTCATCAATATTCTACTCCCCGGAAACCTCATTAATGAAGGCAATTTATAAAAGTTGCTTAATTTTTTTAAAATTTTAGATGCATCGGAATAATAAAAATAAGTGTATACACCCTTCACACTGTATACCACAATGAGAATCTACCTAGTGCTGTCTGTATGGAACCTGTGTTTTTGTATTGATTTGATGTTTCTGTTAGTCTTTTATGTTGTATGTTACATATACACTACACATTTTATTTTAGTGCTTATTGTTGGCAGCTGTGTCATCCTCCTTCTAATATGCAATGAATTATTAAGAAAAGGAGCGTGCCGGGTATCTTGTGCAGATTGCAATTAGCTCAGACAGGAAGTTTAATAGAAGTAACTCTCTTCTATTGAGATGTAACCAAGGGAACAGCCACAGACGGAGACCACGGGGCGCGCGCTGTTTGGCAGATTGCCGAGCGGTCAGATCTCAGTGTATAGCGCTTTATGCCTCTGTTATTAATGGCGCCATAGCCCCACACAATAAAATTCAAATGAATGGGTCCACATCCGTGATGCGGTGAGCACACGGCCGGTGCCCATGTATTGCGGACCAGATGTTTGCGAGCACGGCCGTGTGCATGAGCCCTCAGTCTTCACTTCAAAGTGCATTGTGAAATCTGATGCAGAATGGTTTTGTAAAGCACAGAAGAAAAAAACATGGAAGAAAGTATTCCTTGTAGGGACCAGGTCACATATGCATCCCATTATTTGTGTCTGTATGAAATCTATAACGAATGGGAATTTATACATACTGCATGGTTGTTTCTTATGAGGTTTTATAAGGTTGTCAAGGATTAGAACATCATAGCTGCTTCCTTCCAAAAACAGCGCCACACCGGTTTACAGGTTGTATGTGGTATTGCAGCTCAGCCCAATTTAAAGAGGACCTTTCACCTCTCCTGACATGCCTGTTTTAATAGCTTCATGCATTCCCCATGTAATAACAATTCTGGAGCCTCTATTCTTATGTCTGTATGTTGTACCATTCCTTTATGATTTCTACTAGAAGTTATGACTGAATTGCTAGCAGTCTGCGGTAAGGGTACAGAGGGGAGGTAACCATTTTGGAGGGTGTGAACCTGCACAGACTGACTCTATCCAATCATGTTCAGTCTGTGCAGGTACACCTCCCCCAACTGGTTACCACCCCTCTGTACCCTTACTGCAGACTGCTAGAAATTCATTCATAAATTCTAGGAGAAATAATAAAGGAATGGCACAACATACAGACATAAAAATAGATGCTCCAGAATTGGTATTAGTATAGGGAATGCATGAAGATATTAAAGCTAGCATATCCGGAGAGGGGACAGGTCTTTAATTCAGTGGAGCTGAGATACATCACCATCACTACTTGTGGAATAAAGCAGCTATATTTTCCTAAAAATTCTGTCTAGCCCCGTACCTAATAGTTAACTTTTTAACCAGAAGAGCCCTTTACCTCCCTCTTTGTTTGAACTTTTAGCACGCCAAATAGACAGGGAAGGCAGTGACTTAGGGCTCGTTCACATCACCGTTAGGGATTCCGTTCTCCTGCTCCGTTATAGGAGCAGGAGAACAGAAAGGACGGATTCGGGACATAACTGAGCCCAACGGAGCCTAAGGGACCCCATAGACTATAATGGTTTCCGCTCAGAAGATGATTTTTGAAGCTGAGACAAAAGTCCTGTCTGCACAACTTTTGTCTCCGCTTCAAAAATCATCTTCTGAGCGGAAACCTAACGGACCCCATTATAGTCTATGGGGTCCCTTAGGCTCCGTTGGGCTCAGTTATGTCCCGAATCCGTCCTTTCCGTTCTCCTGCTCCTATAACGGAGCAGAACGGAAGGGCTGAACGGAACGGAGATGTGAACGAGCCCTTACTTAGAGCTTCACACATTACGCCAATAAGTACAATACTCTTCTATTGCCATCTTCATCTAGTCCTATCTGAACAACAGAGCTGTCATACTGTCATCCCAATTCTACACCTACAATTATACTAGCAGATAGTATCTTCCCCTCACAGCAGAAGTAACCTGACAATACATTAACTGTCGATATGGTAGTTTTAGCTCTCTGTTGACCACTAAAATATTTTATATTTTCAATGGCAAATTAAAAAAACAGCCTAAAAATATTCTAAAAGAAATTTGTTTTCTGTGAATATTGACTTAAAAATACCCCTTTCTGATGGAAGTGTCGCTTTATTAAAGGATTGTGAGCCCCGCTGGGGACAGGGACAGTTCTGTGGAATATGTTGGCTCTATAAGAATAAAAAAAAAATCAACACCGGTCTCTTTATACAAATAGACATTTTATGATTCTCAAAAACGTGACAATGTTACATGTCTATCAAAAAAGTGACTTTAATATCCATTAAAAACAAAGTTATGAAACACTTAACAAAACAGAAATCTTAAAGGCTCAAAGTACAAAAAAAAAATAATTAAAACAGCAAACATTGCATTTCTGAGCATGCTACAAATAGACCTGACACGTAGACAATGAGATTTACATACAAAATGTTATAGTACTTCACCAAAATCATCAAAATTTTGTGAAAATAGGAGAGGAGAAGAGGTGAGTGGAAGTGTGGCTTCCTGAGTTTACGGCTTTAAAAAAAGCGCCATTCTGTGACTGTAACAGAAGCGGTCATTTAAAAGGAACGCTCCGGGGAAAAAACGGACACGCAGTTATGTGTAGTGAGGGACCTGAGGGGGGAATCCCTGTGTAACATCACCCACCCTTCAGGCCTTGCACTAGCATAACTTTTTTATCGGGAGGGAATTTTTAAAATAATTGTTTAACATTGTAATGTCTTCGAAAAACGACAAATACAAAAAAATGACAACCCATACATGAGAGTAAAGTTGTCAAACTTGCTGATTACAGTGTATGCGAATGATGACAGGAGGAGGGGATTGAGTGCGTTGAATTTCAACACTGAATCCCGTTCTTAAGAGAGATAAGCCCCACCAGCCCTTTTCCCACTCTGTATATGGGGGAGTCAGGTAGAAGAACTGTCACAGAAGAAGTAATCGGCTACGGAAGGTAACAACTACTCTGAACAAAAGAAAATGGGATCTGGCGTAGTTGTCACGCTATTAGTCCGCTTTCATACAGTGTTCGGTCAGTCATTTCCATCAGTGATTGTGAGCCAAAACCAGCATTGCAGCCTACACAGACATAAGGTATAAGGGTCCATTCACAAAACTGTATGCATTTTGCGATTCGCAAAAAATATGGGTGCATCTGCTTTTTTTTTGTGGACCTATCCTATTCTGGTCCGCGCCAAACGGACAAGAATAGGACACGTTCTGTTTTTTTTGCAAGGCTGTGGAATGGACATACGGATGTGGACAGCTCACGTGTGCTGTCTGTATCTTTTGCAAACCCAATGAAGTGAATAGGTCCCCATCCCATAATCTTCTAGACATCTAGGGGGTCAGCACGTTGTAGGACCGAGACAATTTTAGACTTGAGTTTTGTTTTTTTTTCCAATAAACAGCAGCAAGTGAACAAGGATTAGCGGCAATACCAGACATAGCCCACGGACAAGGGTGGCAGTGTTTCTATTAAAAAATAATGTATCATGTATTTTTTTGTTACTAATTAAAAACAGATACCGATACATATTCATTTTTAGTAATCTGTTTCTACGTTCTGATGGTAGACTTTAATATTTTCCATACATGAATTATGGGGGTGGCCATCGTGCCTGAGATGCTTTACAGCAGCCATGTGGAGCCTAGGAAGCTGCAGTCTGGAGCTGACTCACGGACTTCAATTAGACAGTGTATAGATAATTGCGCAGGGAGGGGAAGGAGGCGAGCTCTATCGCTCATAGTTGTGGTCATGTGGCGCTCACACAGGTGTAAGGCCTGTTACACGAGAAAGCTCTGATAACTGTCCTGATTCCCGAATGCCCAAGGCAGGTTTTCAGCTTAAACATTGAATTCACTTAAAGCAAGCAGAGTTCTTGTAAAATACTGAGGAGTTAAAGGAGTTGCAAAAAATTCATTATAAAACGATCAACTTTTACTTAGAAAATGAAAAAACTAGCTCGTCCTAAGGGCTCATCCACATGGCCGTGCCCGTATTGCAGTCTGCAATATGCAGGCACCAGCTGTGTGCTCACTGCTTCACGGGTGCGGACCCGTTCCCTTGAATGGGTCCACAATCCGGAAGAGGCAGTGCAGAATAAAGGGGGGGATTCTCTCTGTGCCTCCGCACCACAAAAAATTAGAACACGTTCTATTTTTTTTGCAGTATGGATGGATCACGGACTCATTCAAGTTGAATGGTTCTGCATCTGTCTGCGGAATCCACACGGATGTTGCCCGTGCATTGGGGACCGCAACGGCCACGTGCATGAGGCCTAATTCAGAACATGATTCCACCTTAGTGGAGCCTTCTCTTGTATATTAGGGAATCGCATTTACAGCAATTTCCTAATGTATAACTGTTACCCCTTTTATAAGAATTTCAAAGCTCTGTGGCACAGTGAGCAGCAGGGATTGTCTATTTTTTCAAAGGCAGCTTTCAGGATCATACAATTTCCAGTAATGCAAGGCCATAATGCAGGGGTTAAAGTGGTGGTCTCCATCCAGAGTCTCTCCAAAAATGAGGCCAAGGGAAGCTTCATTCTAAACTATGACTTCCTGAATCTCAATTATGTAAATGTAAACAAACTCAAAAAATAGTTGTTTTTTTTTTCTTTTTATTAAAATGATCCATAATCCCTAATAACACGGGGCTTCCCCCAATGTCTTTTCAGTAGCATTAGCAGCAAAAAAAAAACCCTCTTCTTCCCATAGAAATTAGGGGGAATTAGCCCGGGTACAAGAATTTTATATGAGGGATAATGGGGCTAAATCTGTGCAAAAATATAAAACTGCTCTGTAAAAACAAAAACAAAAAAATAGCAAATGGTGAAAAATGTTATAAATTTACATACTAAAACAGCACAAATACAAATGGCTGCTGTGTGTCAACACCTATACACAGGGATGTTACAGAAACCTTAAAAATGTTAAGAAAAAAAATATCTTCCCAAAAATTTGGGAACTTGTCGAAGTTTCTGGTAATACAGACGGAAAATACAAGGTAAAACTGTCCTAATAGGGGGTGTCACTTCTTCCTTCGGGTCAGTGTGATCGTATATATGAAATTGAGGCGTCTAATAAAGAAAGTGGGTCCCACATACTAAGGGGTATGTATACTTTTGCAAATATCTTTCAATGCATCCAAAATAAGTAATGAAGCAGTTTTACCAACAGTCGACTAAAAGCCTCCTCCCGTTTTGTGTCTACAGCTCCTGTTTGGACCCATGTCTCTTCACAGCTAAATGCTACAAAGAAAGCCTCATGGACCAGGTTATAGAAGCCTGCCTGAACCTCCCATACAGTAGGCAAGGTCCGCTATACCAGCAGCTTCCAGGTTACCATGCCTTGTGGACTATGGGACTGCTGCGAGCACTGTACGCGGTCACGTCATAGTCGTGAATGGAGCGGAGGATGAACATGTACACACCACTGCTCCATACTCATGCACTTGCAGACCCCCGTTCCTGTGACCTCTGAGACCCCTAGGATAAGGCATAAGTGTTATTAGTGGCACATCCCCTTTAAAGATGGAGATCTGCTGTCCCATAGCACTATAGCAGGGATACCCAAACCCGGGGCCCTCCAGCTGTTGTAAAACTACAACTCCCAGCATGCCCTGCTGTAGGCTGATAGCTGTAGGCTGTCCAGGCATGCTGGGAGTTGTAGTTTTGCAACAGCTTGAGCATCACTGCACTATAGGGATAATGGAAAATGAAGTCGAAAAGTTGATGGTTGAGTGGATTCTGCGCCAAAACCGCACACAGAACTTTCCTATTGATTTTTTTAGCGGGGAATCCGCATGTTAAACTATACAGCACATTATATTTCCGCTGGCGGTTTTAAAAAGTGTACCGAAGAGAAAAAAAAAAAAAGTCCTGTCCATTCTTAATGCTCGCCAAAAGCGCAGTAAAATATGTCTGTTACAAAACCCCATTTATCACACTGATAAATTAAAACTTTATTTAAGAAAATATTATCAAGGAAAAAAGGAAATACGTCAGGGAAAAAAAAGGCAAAAAAAAACAAAACCTTCCAGCACTGAAGTGTGAACGTAGCCTTAGAGCAGGAATCGGCAATCTTTGGGACTCAAGCTGTTGTAAAACTACAACTCCCAGCATGTTCCTTACACTTCTGTGGGTGTTCAGAGAACAGCCAAGCAAGTGTGCATGATGGGAGATGTAGTTTCACAACACCTGGAGTGGCAGAGGTTGCTGACCCCTGCCTTAGAGGATCTGTCTGCTCTCCTGACATGTCTGATTCATTAAGGACTTGCATTCTCATGAATAGCAATTTTGGAGCATCTTTTCATAGTGCTCTGCACCATGCCATGGTCAGCCTTGCAGTGCTGGGGTCCAGGGTGCGAACCTTAGGCAACATCTGCATGGAGATACATTAGTGCTATAAAAATAAACAAATAGTGCTGTTCCTCTGCTATTCCTCTCAGAAATATATTCATATATTGGCATCTGTGAACGTCTGTCCCTAAATACTCTGTACTGAGTTGTCAAATGTATTCATACATTTCCAGGAGGAATAACAGAAGAACTGCACAATGCAGAATGCTCCAATACCATTATATCACTGGGAACACAGGTACTTACTAGGAGCAGCAGACAGGACAATTTTTGGAACTTCTGAATATATGCTGGCACCAAGGTAGATTAAAACAAACAAAAACCAGAGCAAAGTAAAACAATCTGTGCGATCACATGACATATATGTGAACCAAAAAGAAAAAAAAAATAGATTACGAGTCTCAAGAGAACATTTCTGGGGTAAGTAATCAGCTTTTGAGGTTATAATACTGAGGAATGAGGAAGGTGTCACTTCACATGTTGGGCCACCAGGGGGCCACAGTGGCTAAGCAGTTACAACATGATTAATCAGTGAAAACATGGTTTCCAGTGCTGTACATATATACAAGTGGATTTCTCGTTTGTATAATTTGCATAAAACCATCTCAACACCATCTGAGGGGATGCTTGGAGAGACGCAATACCAGGCTTTAAAGAGTTAAACTTCCCAAATTTCCTTAAATCGTGCAAAAGTGATAGTACCCCCCCTCTCTCTCCATCCTTGAGATTAATCATTAAAATTTCCCATTAAACACAGCGGAAACAAATAAAATGTAAGAACATACAATGTATAGTGCAATAGATATAATAGACACAACCTATTAGATTTCCATTCGATGAACATGCAGGTCGGGGTTACAGACAAAGCCATAACCTATGTGTATTAATGACAATTAAAACATTACACAAGGGTGAGAAGTTACCCGCAAGGTGCCTTTATGTCATTAGAAGCATTCTTAAAGGGCTTGTCCATTTTTTAATTTCTCTACTAGGCCAAGAATGCCAATTCCCTCCTTTACACAATATCCATGACCACCCCTGTAATGCCCTAAAGGAGCATCTGATGCACAGCTGTTGTGTAGTAGCTCCAGTGCTGCAACCCTGACTCCGCGTCCACTATGTGTAGTGGACGGAGCTGTTTACAGCAGCACTGCTCCCATTGACTTTAACAACCAGCTGTGTCCACTAAACCATTGATGGAGCTGCACTTCTGCTGGCCATCAATATCATAGGGGCAGAAAACCCCTTTAAAAAGACAAACACCCCCCCCCCCCCCCTCTATATACACCTCAGGGCTTTTATATAACAGTTCTCTTTTAAGAGTGTTTTTTTCAAAACAGGACCACCCCTTTAAGTAAATTGTCTCAGCCTCCAACAGATTTAATTTAAAGGGGTTGCCTATCCCAACGATAGGCCATCACTAGCTGATTGGAGCTGTTCAGCAACTGACCGCCAGTGCCAAAATCAGACAGCTTCATCTACTTTGTAGTGGACTGAGCTCCTCACTGCAGCAGTGCACCCACTGAAGTCAAGGAGCCAGAGTATGGGTTGTCAGACTCCCACTGATTAGCTAGAGATGGCCCATCTTGAGGATAGGTTATCACTTAAAAAAAAGATGGACAAACCCTTTAAGCATATTCATGTTACTTAAAGGCTATGGACACCTTTGGGGCATTTTGTACTATTGCATTTTACTCATTTGGGTTAACTATAATTTTTTCAATCGATTTTTAATAAACAAATGTTAGCTTCTTTTCTCTGTATTTGTAGACTATTGCTTCCAGTTCACAATGAGAACTGTCAGATAGAAGCCAAGAAGGATCATGTGTGACCCTTATCTCCGAACTCCTGACAAGTCACAAACACTCAGTATAGCTCAATTCTTATTAGTTTGATAAGAATTTAGCTTACGTGTTTATTAGCTGTCAGGAGTTCAGAGATAAACCGCTCATAAACACTCACAGCTCAATTCGTATCACCGATAAGAAATTAACTTAAATAAGTGTTAATCTCTGAACTCCTGACAGCTCATAAAATTTCACTCATTTAAGCTAATTTCTTATCGTGATACCAATTGAGATGTGATTGTTTATGAGCTGTTTATCTCTGAAATCCTGACAGCTCATAATCAATCAGTATTGCTCAATTCCGATCAGTTTAATAAGAATTTAGCTTAAGTGTTTATGAGCTGTTAGGAGTTCAGAGGTAATCAGCTCATAAACAATCAGTATTGCTCAATTCCGATCAGTTTGATAAGAATTTAGCTTATGTGTTTCTGAGCTGTCAGGAATTCAGAGATAAACAGCTCAGAAACACTCAGTATAGCTCAATCCGTATAAGTTTGATAAGAAATTAGCTTAAATAAGTATTTAAGAGTTGTCAGATGTTCAAAGATAAGGGTTACATTTGAGCCGTCAGAGCTTCTATCTAACACAACTCACTGCAAACTGAAAGTAATAATCTACAAATACACACACTGACATCTGTACAGCGAAAAGGGCTAACATTTTTAATAAAGGCCAATTAAAAAAAGTGATTTGTAACCCAAAATGAGTAGAAAACAATAATAATTTAAAAATTCCCCCAAAAGTGCCAACTACAGTGCAAACTGTAAACAACAGACTGATAGAAAAGGAATTTTTAGATTGTCCAGAAGTCACATAGAAAAAGTCAAACACATTGTGATACATCAAGATGCTCTATCATATCAAATGTGCCTTATACCTGTAAGAGCCAACCTCACTGACTGCAAATGTGTACATCCTAGAAGGCAAACCAAGCACAACCCCAAAAACAAAAAAAAAACTTAAAAAAAAATAAAAAATCAGGATTGTGGTCTGCTTGGAATCATACACATAATGCATCACATGCTTATTGCCACAATAATAGGATTTATTTTCCTATGTAAAAGGCTGGTAACGAAGGTTCATAAAAACTTGCGTCACATGGAAAGTGAATATACGTCAATGGAAAAATGACAAGGGGATCGGATAAGATGAAATCAACCAAAAGTAAGAAGTGAGCGTCAAGTCTCTGGTGCTTAAAGGTAAAAAGGCGGAATTTCACTTTTTTTTTTTCAGTCCCTCTTACACCGGCGTAGACATGGAGACCAGCATGCCTATTGGAGGCGCCGCGCTTCTTGACTGATCTGACGTGGTTACTCGGTTTAATTTTCCAACCTCTGTCTGCCAGGTGGGCACCTTCTTGGTGGTCATGTGCCGCCGGGCATGCTTGGTCAGGTGATCGCTGCGCATGAACCGGCGATCACACACGGGGCAGGCAAACTTCTTTTCCCCTGTGTGTGTTCGACGGTGCCGAGAAAGTTCATCGGATCTGGCAAATTTTTTATCACATCCTTCCCAATTACAGCTGAAAGGTTTTTCGCCTGCAAGATAAAAGACAACATTTAGGCAACAAAATATATGGCCGTGGCGGACAACGCGTTCATGACAACCAGACCAAGCAATAAAAGTCAGGTTGGAGGGGATCCAACAACTAAACAGCTTCCTCCACCTCCTCAATCCTGTCTAGGTCTTTAGTTTCAATGGGGAGGTGGCCAAACATATTTCATTAAGAAGGATCGAAACCTTAAAGGGATTCTGTCACCACCATTTTCCATATTAAGTTATTTATACCACTGGATTTATCTCATCATAAGGATCTCCAAATGGTTATTGTTATAGGGCCCAGATGAAGATTTGTGGTGTAAAAATCGTTTTTTATCAACTGTCAATCACTTACATTAAGGAGCCCAAGGGGAGTTGACCATCGTTGCTGGAGACCGGGCTCGGCGATTCCGTTGGAGCCCCGGACCGCCCACCTAATTAATATTCACTTCACTGAGTGAGTCACTGAAGCTCCGCCGCGGCTGAAATCACGTGCAGGCGCAGTACATCAAGAGGCCTGCGCCCGTGCGGTCTGCGGGAAGCGGCCTCACATGATGTACTGTGCCTGCGCGGGATTTCAGCCGCACCGGAGCTTCACTGACTCACTCAGTGAAGTGAATATTAATTAGGTGGGCGGTCCGGGGCTCCAACGGAATCGCCGAGCCCGGGCTCCAGCAACGATGGTCAACTCCCCTTGGGCTCCTTAATGTAAGTGATTGACAGTTGATAAAAAAGGATTTTTACACCACAAATCTTCATCTGGGCCCTATAACAATAACCATTTGGAGATCCTTATGATGAGATAAATCCAGTGGTATAAATAACTTAATATGGAAAATGGTGGTGACAGAATCCCTTTAAGGCCAATGCACACGAATGTATGAAAGTTCTGAAAAGGTCTTGATTTCTAAGGAGCCATAATACGGAAGGTTGTGGAGCACCACTGTACCCTCTGATACCAAACAAGTACACAACCACCTTGTCCATTTCTGTATAAATCATAAATGTCTGATAGGTGAGGATCCAAACCTATTGGGAGAATGAGGTTCCCCTGACCCTATTTCAGCCAAGTGAGGTGGATGGCACTTAAGGGGTTGTCCATGTGTTTAATACTCTGGATAGGTCATCAGCATCTAAACGATGGAGGTCTGACACCCAGGACTTTGAAGATCAGACAGTGGCACTGAAGGTAGCGCCGAGGCCTTCTCTCAGCTTTCTCTAGTCCATGTGAGGTCACGTCATGTTCATCGGTCACATGGCCTAGGCCTGTTTCCTTGAATGGGGCTGAGCTGCAAAATAAGATGCAAGGATGCTTTGACACTCACCGGAGAGCCACAGCCTCTTCAAACAGTGGATCTCAGGAGGTACCTGGCATAAGACCACCAACGATCAGATACTGATGGCCTGTCCTGAGGATAGGTCATTCAAAATAAACACTTGGACAACCCCTTTAAGCATGCTGGTCAGCAGACATACCCTTGTGCATCACAATTTATAGAAGACACATTATGGTACTTGGCGTAGGAATTGCATGACTCACCTGTGTGGGTTCGAAGGTGTGCTTTGAGATGTGAACTTTTAAAGTAAGTCTTTTTACAGCCAGTAAAACTGCACACGTAGTTGCGTCTCCGGGAGAAGTCCACTTGTGGAGAGCTGCATTGGCCTGAAGTTATAAAGACTGGGGCTGGGGCGAGAGGAAGTAACTTTGTGCTCCCGACTGTCATTAGAGTCTGAGGACATTGTGGAGGCGGCTGTGCAACGGGAGCCTGAGGAAGGACAAACATAACGGTCCCCTGAGACATAGGTGTGCCCATCAGGACTGGCTGTGAGAGGGGGGTGGTCTGGGGTAGGATCGGCTTGACGGTATTGCACACTGGTTGTGGAGAAGGCTTGATGAATGCGGAGAGAACACCAGCTTGTGCAGCGACTGGAATCATCTGGCAAAGGACAGGGGGGCTCGAAACAGGGACAGAAGCCAAAGTGTTGGTCTCAACTAAATGTTCCTTTTGACATTTCCCTGGCTTGTCTCTCTGAGCATTTAGATGCTGGCTGCCCGTTTCGGTATTTGGACAGGGTTTATCAGTCTGTGGTGGAAGGTGCAATGGTGAGGAACTTTGTGACCCATCCTCATGGGTATCTGTCTCTTTGGTGGGCTTGGAATGTTTGACTTCACACCTCTTATGGGACAAGTCTTTAACAGCTGGTACATTTACTCTAACAAGAGGCTGGGGAACGTGATGAAAGGCAGAGGTGTCGGCCGTGTGACGTATGACGCTTGTGACCATTGCTCTGCAAGACTGAGGCTTGGATGAAACCTCAGACTCTTGAGAGGACTGCTGGCTGTGGATCTGCGAAGCAAACGTCTTGGACAAAGCTGAAGAGGACACCAAACAATGGGAATTGCTAGACGTTACCGTCACCGGTTTGGAATAGGTCACTTGGGAGATAGGGGGAAGTGTAGTGCATGGTTCAGCAAATTCTGGACTGTGTGGAGGGGTCATGCACTGCAAAAAAAATAATAATGGGAGAGGTCAGGTAAAGTGTGATGGCAGCATTTACTCAAGTTTTAAAGCCTAATTATAAACACATTTCCATAACTGGTACTAATCTAGGACAGCTAAGGTTGTGACTGGCCCTAGATCCAAGAAGGAGGACAACCGACCTACTGTACTACTTTTGTCCTGCAGAGAGGTTACAGTCAGCTGATATGGGTCAATATCAAACAGGCTTCAACATCAAACCATGGTCCAGGTGTACAAATGCTGAGCAGTCTACAAGTAGGCATTCATGGGAGATCAGCTCCAATTGAAGATTCAGGATAGCACAACATATGGTATACTTTTGGAGCCAGTTACACCCCCCTGAGGACCCAATTTGAAATTTTTAATGGCCAGTGGCATGAACTTCCATAAACATCAATATAAATCAACCCAGAGAATGAAGCTCTGGCAGCAATTTCTTAAGACACATTGATTACCTAGATCCAGGGCTAAAATAAAATAATTGCATTAGTGTTATATGCAAGGCTACAAACCCTAGACTCTATCGAATGCTATGACCTATGGTCCAAATAACGGCAAGAAAAAGAGGAAAGCAGGCTTCTAGCTTCTCAATTACATAAAGCTCCTGGGTTCTAAGTCTTCAGGGAGGTTACCTTAGTGAAGACTTTCCATAAACAATAGCACCTGCCAACTAATGATGGGGAATGTGAAGATCCAGATTCCTTGGAGCTGCTCATTAAACAAGCTGATGTTCTACACAAACTCTCTAGCTCAGTAGTTCCCAACCAGAAGACCTCACAAGAAGAGCTCAAAGGCCATGCCCATTATGGTTCTAGCATTGTTAGAAAGAAATGGTCATGTACTATATGATATGGGATAACCCCTTTGAATAAATCTATTATAATTCAAAACCTGTAAGATTGTGTTTGTCTAAAAGTGTATTTAGTGGTAGAGGCACCATTTCTCAGAAACAGCAACCAAAACGGATGTCAAGTTCTTACCAGGGTGGATAAAGAGTGGAAATCCCTGGACATGGATGGGGAGGATTCACACTGCATGATGAAATCAGAGGAGTCAGAGGCTGGAGTCAACGGCCGCATCTTCAGCATGTCGCCTTTCTGGCTTCGTTGACCCCAGGAACTCATACAGACCAAAGCCTCAACAGCTTCAAAGTCATTGTGCTCCAAAGTGCTGCATGATGACCTCTCGCTGTCATGTCTCTTCCTTTCCAATATGGACTCACAGATGTCCATGAAGTCAACCTACAAAGAAGAAGGTCACACAGTTACTACAGCACATACCCAAGGATACCTCGTCAGACAATACCCTGCAATGGAGCAGAACTTTTGGTGCTCCACAAACCACTGCTGAGCCCAAACAAACTTCTACAAAAATGCCAGATATGTGCTTAAAATTAAGGAAGTTTGTATGATCTCAGCAGTGGATGGCATTTTCTTTGGAATTCATGTATGACCCGTTATTACGTATCCGAGCAGATAGCACTGGAGTTGCTCTTGCTTACTCGGTCTTGTAGACGTTCGCACAGACAGGGGATTTCTGTAAATGACTTCTTTCATAGAGATATAAATCACTTCTGATATATTTACAACAATGACATCACCCATGTCACCCGGTACACCCACACTGCTGGTGACAACACCCGCTCTATGTTCTGTGGAGTCAGCAGCGGTAACCATGCAAGAAAGACATTACAGTGCTGAGATAGTGCTAGCTACACATCTACTGATCTTCTGTAATGGGATTTAACATATCTATCAGACATCTCATATCTATCCACCTACCTCATATCTATCTACCTTATATTTACCTACCTCATATCTACCTATCTACCTCATACCTACCTAATATTTACCTACCTACCTCATATCTATCTAATTTCTATGCACATAATACTTACTGAATGTTCAGCCATTATATATATCCAAATAATATCAATCTATTTAACTCATACTAATATATCCAACTAATGTAATAACCATCTTTATGTATCTATAATCTAATATCTGTATCTGTCCAACTCGTGTATCCATCTGTATATCTTAATACTGCAACTATATCTAACCAATATCTATCTATAAAGTACATATGGAATACTTCATTATTATATCTGTCAATCCATCTATCTAGATATTTTATCTACCTCAAATCAATGCATCTAACATAATATTCATCTATATTTACCTATGATCTAATATCTATATCTAACTTGTGTATGTATATTTATCTATCCATCTCAGTCTCTCTCTCATATCTATCTATCCATCTATCACCTATCTATTTATCTCATACCTATCTATCTCTATATCATTTAGATCAGGGGTGCACAACCTGCGGCCCAGGGGCCACATGCAGCCCTCAATATCAGTCAGTGCGGCCCCAATCCATCTGGTAACAGAAATGTATGTCTACGTCTTGTGGCTGCTCACAGGTACCTTTCATGTATTCTCCCATTAGATGGGAATCCTGGAAGTGTAACTAGACATGTATGATATATACACTATGTACAATACACTATACATACAGTATTTCAGTTGGTAATACCCCTTTAAGTTTTATTTTCGGCCCTTGGAATTCCTTCAGTCTGACAACCAGAAAAGGTTGTGCGTCCCCGATCTAGATAATATCGCCACATATATATATATATATATATATATATATATAACACCGACAGCATTTGCAGCCCTGATCTACGTCGCACACTATGGGTCTGTTTCCTCCCTTGCAGGTAATGGAGAGAAGAGCGCTCCCTGCTGCCGTCTACCTCAGGGAGTCGTGCACTTCCCCACGTCCTCAGATAACCCACATCAACATGGCGTTCCTGACTACGAGCGACTCACACCGGAGACAGTGATTCCAGGCTGGAGACAGCTTATCCCAGCCAATGATTTACCAGATTACTGAGCGCGCCACTGACCGGCACCCCACCTGCCCTCACCCGTCTACCAGCGAGCACATTGTCATCTGCTGTATCCGCCGTGTCTACAGCGCTGATCTGCTACTTGTAGTTCTCCAGCTCTTCACCCAGCATTCTCTGCCCGCTGCAGGGTGTCAGAACATGCTGAGAGTTGTAGTTTTACAGCAGATGGAGGGTCATGAGAGGGTGCAACACACAAAATGAAAGAAAGCATTAGCCAACAAGCTGTAGTAATATTAGATAGATAGATAGATAGATAGATAGATAGATAGATATTAGATGATAGATATCTAATAGGGGATAAATTGGGCTCTGTAACCCCTGCTCTACAGATGTAGCAGTGCTGAATCACATTACGTGCAGTGCGTGCATGTTTTCAGCTTTACCCACAGCCCTACTGATTTCATAAGCTGTTGTCACAGATAAATCCAACTCTGCTACATCTGCGCATAGAGACGATTAAACCTGTTAACACAACTGGGGGTTTGCAAAACCAGGGAGGAAGTGAAGACAATCCATCAGAGGAACCGTCCTAAACTGCTGCGCTCATTTCCTGCGCTGTCACCAGACTAGTCTCCCATCCTGCTGTGATTAGTCACCCAGGGGTGGGGGGTCACCAGTACAACAAGGGGTTAACCTTAAAGGACCATGCCCCAATTTCACCCCATTTTATGTTTTCCCTATACATCTATGGCTATTGTTCTAGGCAGCCAAAGGAATGTCTGTCTGTGTGCTACAAAGGGTTAATCCAAACTTTCCTAACAGATTCCATGGTAACAGCCAGACAGTGGACAACGATACTACAACTCCCAGCATGTCCTGACGACCTGTCGTCTCACAGCAGAGCTACAGGTGGCAGACGGCTTATCTAAAATCGATGTACAACCATTTACTGACATAGCTAGCCCGAAGAGCTGACAATTAAGCGGACACAGCAGGTCAGCTGATGTCTGCCTCCTTATTGTGCTGATCTAGATGTTTTCCACTTTCTTGAAGGGGGGGGGGCTTATAGGAGACAATAAGAAGTTAAAAAAACATCGCCCCACCCAAGATAAGTAAGCAACAGATCCTAAACTCTGCCCCCTGCCACCCACACCCTCCCAGGGGGCGGCGCCCTGGAGCCCAAATATAGCTTTCCAATACGTCATCCATTAAAATAGCCATGTGAAGGGGGCTGGACGGGGCGATGCGGGGGAGGATCAGGAAATGATGGGGGTGTGAGTAATGCTATAGAGGGGCCGGGTTATCGGTTCAAAATCCAGCCAAAAAAACAGCCAGGGCGGTTGTCAATTAACCCCTCGATCCCCCCCAAATAGCATCTTATGGAATTGAGAGGGTTAACCCCTAGTCCATAGAGAAGACTAATAGACAAGGCAATACCTCCATCATGTATCTCATGGTGGGTTATCATACTGATACTGTATCTACAGGTACAGCCAGTGCAGTTGTCAATTAACCCCTAGATCCCCCCCATAGCATCTTATGGAATTGAGAGGGTTAAACCCTGGTCCATGGAGAAGCCTAAGACAAGGCGTCCATCATGTATCTCATGGTGGGTGATCATATTGATACTGTATCTACAGGTACAGCCAGGGCGGTTGTCAATTAACTCCTAGACCCCCACCCACCCCCAAAATAGCATCTTATGGAATTGAGAGGGTTAACCCCTGGTCCATAGAGAGAAGCCTAATAGACAAGGCAATGTGTCCATCATGTATCCTATACTGATACTGTATCTACAGGTACAGCCATGACAGCAGCCACCAGCTGCTACACTGAACCCCAATATCTAACACTGGCAGGGAGCCCAATGTTCACCACATACACTACAGATGCCAGCAGATCATACTGCCAGTGCCATCCATACCAGCATCCATGACAAGAACAGGCAGCCTGAGGGGGTCCCATAGGCAAGACATGCCTGGACAAATCTGATTGCCACCCCCCTCCCGACCATTGTCCATCTCTGGTGCACGTATGCCAGTGGAAAGTGGCACAGACAGTAGGAGCCCTGTCTACAAGGCGCGGTACTTACAGCGGTAGGTGGCTGCGGCTTGTCTGCAGCGCTGACGGTCAGCATGTTGCACGGCTGGTACACTGTAACAAAGGATGGAGCGGTGCTGGCAGCAGCAGCAGGTCCTGGTGCCGCCTGCCTGAGCCTGGGCTGCTCATCAGCAATAACAAGCTCGCCCTCTTTGCATTGGGGATGTCATGTTGCATGGGAGGGCCGGCTCCGGCGTGCAGCGCACGCACACAACCACCAGGGGGCGGGGAAGGCAAGCTGAGGACACAGGCTCTCGCAGGCACCTAGCGACGCCGACCAATGGGAGCGCGGCTCCCGGGGCTTCCCAGCCAATGAGGAGAGCTGCCGGGGAGCGTGATCAGCTCGTGTAGACTGCGTGCCGCTCAGGGCTGAGTGTGCGGGGTGAGAGAACTGGAAAGTAGGGGAAAGGTCGTGCGACTGAAGGGGCGGGGCCTGAGCGGAGACCGCGGCTGTCACTCACAGACCCGCCCAGATCCAGCCTGCTGAGAGTTATACTGTGTGTACATTGCCTGCCCGGGGGCGGGAGTCAGGGGCTGTGCTGAAATAGTGGAGGAATGTGTGACCCCCGGTCACCCCAATACTGTGTACAAAACATACCTTATATACACTGTGGACGTATACTACATATAGGGGCGTGTGTGCATCGTATACTACAGATACGTGCATTATATACTACACATAATATAATACAACATATACTACACATATATAAAACATCATATACTGCACATACATTATATATTACACATAATATAATTCAACATATACTACATATATATACGGTAAATATCATATGCTGCACATACATTATATACTATACATCATATACTACACAAACATTATACAGGTAGTCCTCAACTTACGACGTTGATCCGTTCCTACGCGACGTCGTAAACCGATTTTCGACGTAAGTCGGAACATACGTACATACTTAGCCTATCCTAACACAGTACCCTACAGAATTATCAAAAACACATATAAAATATTGTACAGTACGTTTAATAATGAAATGAAACAGTACATAGTGTACTGTACAGTACTGCAATAAAAAAAAAAAGATGAAGGGCCAAAATGGCCTATACAATATATATTGTATAATATATACTGTACTGTATAAAGGGATGCCGTCCTCCTCGGTCCAGAGTAGCGCACAGCACAGTATTCCTCCGCCGCTGCACCGCGTACAGTACGTACAATATTCTTCCGCCGCTGCACCACTGCGTCGCTGCGCTACGACGTAAAACTGTGTAAGTCGAAATAAGGCTTCTCGTGTACTGTACAGTAAATGAGAGATGCGTCGTAACCCCGAAACGTCGTAACTCGCGACCGTCGTAACCCGAGGACTACCTGTATACTATACATCATATACTACACATACATTATATACTACACATACATCATATAAAATACATACGGTACATACTATACTACACATAGATACATCATCATACCTCCGAACACTTAAAAAACACAGAGGGGCCATATGTTATACGGCATGTCAATTTATTTCCAACTAGGACACACCTCTAACTCATCCAAAAACATAACTATGCACACCTAGTCCCCTTAATGCCCCCACATAGTAATTATTCCTCCTTTGTGCCAGCACACATGTAGTTATGCCCACACTGTGCTCCCTCCTAGTAGTTATGCCAGATATGTGCCCCCTCGCAGTAGTTATGCCAGATATGTGCGCCCTCACAGTAGATATGCCAGATATGTGCATCTCACAGTAGTTATGCCCAGATATGTTCCCCTCTCAGTAGTTATGGCCAGTTATGTGCCCCCTCGCAGTAGTTACGCCAGATATGTGCCCCCTCACCTTAGTTATGCCCACACTGTGCTCCCTCATAGTAGTTATGCCAGATATGTGCCCCCTCACATTAGTTATGCCCAAACTGTGCTCCCTCATAGTAGTTATGCCAGATATGTGCCCCTCACGATAGTCATGACACATATGTGCCCCCTCACAGTAGCTATACCAGATATGTGCCCTTCACAGTAGTTATGCCCACATATGTGCCCCCTCACAGTAGTTATGTCCAAATATGTGCCCCTTACAGTAGTTATGCCCAGATATGTGCTCCCTCACAGTATTTATGCCAGATAAGTGCCCCCTCACAGTTGTTATGCTAGATATGTGCTCCCTCAAAGTAGCTATGCCAGATATGTGCCTCCTGCCAGTAGTTATGCTAGATATGGGCTCCCTCACTGTAGTTATGCCAGATATGTGCCCCCTCACAGTAGTTATGCCAGACATGTGCCCCCTCACAGTAGTTATACCAGATATGTACCCCTCACAGTAGTTATGCCAGATATGTGCCTTCTTCACAGTAGTGATGCCCAGGTATGTGGCCCTCTCACAGTAGTTATGCACAGATATGTGCCCCCTCACAGTAGTTATGCCAAATATGTGCCCCCTCACATTAGTTATGCCCACACTGTGCTCCCTCATAGTAGTTATGCCAGATATGTGCCCCTCACGGTAGTCATGACAGATATGTGCCCCGTCACAGTAGCTATGCCAGATATGTGCCCCTCACAGTAGTTATCCCCAGATATGTGCCCCCTCACAGTAGTTATGTCCAAATATGTGCCCCTCACAGTAGTTATGCCCATATATGTGCTCCCTCACAGTAGTTATGCTAGATATGTGCTCCCTCACAGTAGTTATGCCAGATATGTGCCTCCTCACAGTAGTTACGCTAGATATGTGCTCCCTCACTGTAGTTATGCCAGATATGTGCCCCCTCACAGTAGTTATGCCAGATATGTGCCCCCTCACAGTAGTTATACCAGATATGTGCCCCTCACAGTAGTTATGCCAGATATGTGCCTTCCTCACAGTAGCGATGCCCAGGTATGTGGCCCTCTCACAGTAGTTATGCCCAGATATGTGCCCCCTCACAGTAGTTATGCCAGATATGTGCCCCTCACAGTAGTTATGCTAGATATGTTCTCCCTCACAGTAGTGATGCCCAGATGTGCCCCCTCACAGCAGTTATAAAAGATATGTGACCTGTCAAGGTAGTTATGCCAGATATGTGCCCCCTCACAGTAGTAATGCCAGATATGTGCGCCCTCGCAGTAGTTATACCAGATATGTGCCCCCTTCATAGGAAGAAAAAAAACAAAAACCAAACAGTAAATACTCACCAAGTTGCTGTAATCACAGCTCCCCAGCAGGATACATGCGGGGAGAGGACGACTCCCTGCTTCACTATTACAATAAGCTGTCTCTGCTTCCTGTGGACGTAGAGACAGCTGACAGCTGGACATACCTCAGCCATTTCGGGACCGCAGGACAGCCATCGAAACTGGGGGCTGTCTCGACAGATCCAGGACGGTTGGCAGGTATGTATCATATACTACACATACATACATCATATACTACTAGGGTTGCCACCCGGCCGGTATCTCAGCGGCAAGGCCGGTATTTTAGTGGCCCTGCCGGTGCCGTCAATCTATTTCTGCAGGCAATATTAATTCATTTTTCTATCAGGCCTGTTACTAATGAACGCTTCCATGAGCGCTCATTAGTACAGCCTCTACCTCCCCTACTTGTGTTCATTAAAAAAAGAACTCACCTCCTTCATTTGCTCACGCTGTGAGGACCACTCGCTGCTCACTGGATGTGCAGGACAGGACCTGTGAGACATCATCACGCTGGAGCACAGGTCCTGTCCCGAACTTTCAGTGAGCATTTACTGCGGCGCGAGCAAATGCAGGAGGTGAGTACTTTTTGTTTTGCAGAAGCAGAGAAGGGGGCACTAATTGGGGCATTATTCTTACTGGGGGCACTAATGGGGGCATTATTAATTCAAGGTAGCACTAATGGAGGCATTACTGTTACTGGGGGACACTAATGGGGGCATTATTCTTACTGGGGGCACTAATGGGGGCATTATTCTTACTGGGGGGCACTAATGGGGCCATTACTCTTACTGGGGGCTCTAATGGTGGGCTTTAATTCTGGGACACACTATTGGGGGGCATTATTAATTCTAGGGCACACTAATGGGGCTATTACTTTTACTGGGGGGCACTAATATGGGTGCATTGATTCTGGGGTGCACTAATGGGGGCATTGCCATTACTGGGGGGCATTAATAGGGACATTACTATTACCAGGGGCATTAATATTACTGGGGGGCACTAATGGGGGCAGTATTAATTCTGGGGGGCACTAAAGGGGGCATTAATATACTTGGGGGACACTATTAATTCTGGGGGAAACTAATGGGGGCATTAGTAATGCTGGGGGGCACTAACGGAGGCATTATTATTATTGGAAGCCACATTATGACAGCGATTTAACACCCTGTGTTATACTATGCCCCCACACCCACACCCTCTTGGGCGGTATTTTTTGTTGGGAAAGGTGGCAACCCTATATACAAGTCTCAGTCCCTTGTGGCAATTCCAATATTTTCGTTTTTCTGCTCTAACATAGGACAGCAGATGTGAACCTTAGATTAAAAAATCCTTATAGTGCCCAAAGTCATGTGCCTATAGTAATGTCCCCCCAGTGCCCACAGGGATTTTCCCCTGTCTGCACTCACTGGTAATTGGGCCCGGCACTGTCACTGTACTTCATGCCGGGTCCCCCTGGTGTGTGTACCTCCAGGAGCGGAGCACACTCTCATTGCGTCCTTCCCACTCTGTGAAGGGCGGACTCTGTCAGATTCCCGCACTTGGTGGGATGGAGTTACACCACTGATGGTGCAGCTTTTATTCAGGTTGTTAATACCTTGTGGGCCGTTGCACCTTTCCCAACAAAAAATACTGGCCAAGTTAAGCCACACCCAAAGGGAGTGTGGTTTTGAGGTTGTGGCTTAACATGGGGGGGGGGCTCCCAGTATTAATAGTACCCCCATTAGTGCCCCTGAGTTATATTAATGCCTATGCTAGTGCCCCCCAGAATTGATAAAGCCACCATTAGTACCCTCAGTAATTGTAATGCTCCATTAGTGCCCCCCCCAGAATTAATAATGTTCCCATTAGTTCCCCCTAGTAATATTAATGCTATATTACCACCACCACCACCCCCCACCTTCCCGAATGAATAATGTCCCCATTAGTGCCCCCGGTAATAATAATGCCTCCATTACTGCCCCCCAGAATTAATAATGCCCCCATTAGCTCCCGCCAGAATTAATAGTGTCCCCACTAGTGCCCCTAGTAATAGTAATGCCCCCATCAATCCCCCCGCAGAATTACTAATGCCCCATTAGTGCCCCCAATATTAGTAATGTCCCAATTAGCTTCCCCAGAATTAATAGTACCCCCATTAGAGACCCCCAGTAACATTAATGCCCCCAGTAATATTAATGCTCCCATTACTGCCCCCAGTAATAGTAATGCCCCCATTAATGCCCCCCAATATTAATAATGCAATATTAAAGAACTCACCTCATCCATTTGATTGCACTGCGGTGAACACTCGCTGCTCAATGGAAGCTCAGGACAGGATCTGTGCTCCTGTGCGATGATGTTTCGCAGGTCCTTTCCTGAGCTTCCAGTGAGCAGTGAGTGTTCACCGCAGCGTGAACAAATGGATGAGGTGAGTTCTTTTTTTTTTCTCTTTAACACAAGTGTGGGAGGGGGCGGGAGTTAAAGACTGTACTAATGAATGCTCCACAATGGAAGTGCTCATTAGTAGGAAAATATTTCCCATATAGAAAAATACCGGCAATTAATGTATAATTACCGTTAGGGGCACTACATTACTGGCTTGGCCGGTGAGTTACCAGCTGGGTGGCAACCCTAGCCACTTCACAACCTGGTATATGGTTCAGTAAAAGCAAGCAGAGCTATTGGCAACACCCCCGATACTACTCTGTAGCACAATGTGGCCAGTAAATCCACAGTACATTCATTTTTTTCACAATAAAGTCTCTGCAGAGCAGTTCAGCCTGGTCACGATGACAAAAGTATGGGGAGGCTCAGTGAGAAAGGAGTGATGGTTGTGCCCCTGAGAGGGGTAGTACTACTCACCATTCCTGTTGTGAATCCCCACTGTAGCGTTCCCTAGGACCATGCAGTGATTGGAGAGCGCACCCTTTCTTCCCCCGAGCCACACCCTGATTTAGGGGCTCCTGGTAGTTGTGGTACTCTTAATCGTGAACAGTTGGCAGGATGCAAGGCAGTAGGACAGATGCAGTGGCCACCGGATGGATGATGGAGTCAATAACCAGGCCAGTTGGTTGTAATGAGTAAAATCATTCTTTACTGAACTGATGATAGAAGTAGTACTACAAAGGGCAGCAAGTTCCAATGTATATCACAGTGCTTCTTTCCAGGGGTTATGACAACCCTGCAATCCAGCAGCGGTGGTCGTGCTCGCACACTATAGGAAAAAGTGCTGGCCTCTCTGGTTGCCGGGATCTCGGGAGTGCACATAGGCACGCATGCGCAGCAGCTCCCGCCCCATCTACCTATATATGCACTGCAGCAGGACCTGCTGTCCTGGTGTGATTACATCACATGATCACATTGGAAGCACAGGTCCTGCTTCCTCCAGTGAGTTCCGACGCGTTCAAGTGATTGGGGTGAGTTTAATTTTTTTTGTTTGTTCAGCACTATACTAGGGGTCACCAAGAGGAGCCTTAACTATACTGGGAACACTAAGAAGGGCATTCCCAGTTTCCAACTGGGAACTTAAAGTGGCCCTGTGTCCCCATGTGGTAGGCGGGTCCAAATTGACAGAAGGAAGGGCAACAGAAGTAGGCGGCCCCAGCAGAACCAAATACCACAGTGCAGCACTAAATACTGCCTACATTAATTATTGCTGAGATCATCAGATGTTCATGTACCTGGCTTGCTGCCAAGAGGAGGGCTTGGATGGCCCCCTGGGCATCGGTCCACCGGGAAATTTCCTTGTAGGGTCTAGAGCATTATATATACTGGGGGCCACTAAGAGGGGTATTATTCATAATGTGGGCACTAAGTGGAACATTTGATGTCCATTTGGCACTATGGAGGACATTAGGTATACTGAGGGAACTGCAGGAGTTGGGTTTGTTTTAAAAAAAATAACCAAAAACTTATGGCTGATAAAAACTGCCCCAAAATAGATGCAAAACGTCCATTAAAAATGGATACACGGCCAGAAAGTGGATGCACTGATGCCTAGTGTGTCCATTTCTAATGGCCATTTATTTCCCTGCAGTGTGAATGTACCCCTACTGAGAGCTCAACAGGAAATGTGAAAAGGAAATAAAGTTGTCTACATTTGCCACAGAAAAACAAAGTGCAAACAACATTAAAATAAATGCTAAATACAAATATAGAAATGCAAAAACAAGAAAAGATGTAATAATACTGACCCTTTAGCCTCAGTATCTGATGGCCTATCCTGTTGGGGGTTTGACCCTCAGGACCCCTGGCAATCAGCTGTTGTTTTTTTTTTTTTTTTGAGAAGGCAGCGGTGCTCCTGAGAGTGCCGCGGCCTTCTCGCCGCTTACCAAGCACAGCGCTGTACATTGTATACTGGTTGTGCCTGGTACTGCAGCTCAGCCCTATTCACTTGAATGGGACTGAGTTGCTCCTAGGCCACGTGACCGATGAACGCAACATCAAAAGGCCTAGAAAAAGCGAAGAGAAGGCCATGGCGCTCACACAGTGAGCAGCAGAGTACCAAAAAGATCTGTCCTGGGAGCAGCGGGGTACCATAAGGATCTGTGTTAGGCCCAATTTCCTTTACTGTCTTTATCAATGATCTCGTGGACGGGATTGAGAGTAAAGGGTCAGTTTTTGCCGACAACACTGTGCAGGATACTAAAAACCCAGCTTGATTGTCAGATATTACAGAAAGAGCTAGATAAGCTGGCAGTATGGGCAAGAACATGGCGGGGGGGATTTTAATGTTGATAAATATAAAGTGCGCCATTAACATTTTTTTGTGTGGACCCAGTGACTTCAATTGGCTGACATATGTTTTTGCAGAATGGAAATACGGAAGCGGAAAGCACACGGATGATCCATGTCCATTCCACAAAAAGAATTTGTTCTATAGTTGGCAACAAAATGCAGACCATGGACCCATTAAAGTCAACAGGTCCGCAAAAAATGAGGATGCAACACGGGCGGTATTCATATTTTGCGGGATTCAAAATGCATACGGTCATGTGCATGAGGCCTAATCGTATGGCTTCATACACATTAAATGGAATAAAACTTTGGTCAACAGAACACCAGAAGGGATTGAGCATTCTGGTTACAAATAAGCTAATCAGCAGTACTCAATGTCAGGCAGCAGCTGCAGAAGCTAATAAGATTTTAGGGTGTATAAAAAGAGAGATAAACACAAGTGATCCCAATGTAATATTACATTCTCAACAAGGTTGAGAAGGATAGCTAATAGAGAAGAGGACTTTACGGCCCAGTCGAGGGATTTAAAGAGGAGACTACTGGGAAGGGGTTACCCCGAGAAATTAATAGATCAATCCTATGAACAGGTGGTTCAAAAACACCATAACAAAAGTGAGTGTGGTAGAAACAACAAGGAAGAGATGAATAGAGCAGTCTTTTCTTTTAAATATACATCTATGGCAACCGTCATAAAAAAGGCAGTTTATAATAATTGGTATATGTTACAAAATGATGAGGATTTAAAGGAGAAAGTAGCTAGTCCCCCTCTGATAAGTTTCAAGAAAAGTACCACACTAAGGGATAAATTAGTAAAGAGTGCATACGAGAGTGAGAAAAATGAGAATTGGCTTTCTGCATCAGCTCCACAAGGGAACTATAAGTGTGGGCACTGTGCATCATGTAAATATATGTGTAGAATGAAATACATGAATATAGGAGGTGTGGCACATAGAATGAGGCAACTAGTGACATGTAGGACTCAATATGTAGTGTACGTGATTTTTTGCCCATGTAAAAGGTTTTACATAGGAAAAACAATAAGACCCCTTTATGTGCGATTTAGAGAGCATAAGAAATCAATAGAAACAGGTATAGGATCTCCCAGATTGATCAACCATGTAAGGGAACAGCATGGAGGTAGAGGTGAGGTCCTGACATATGCTGGTATTGAGGTAGTGGGTCCTTTAAAATATGGGGGAGATAGGCATAGAACCCTGTTACAAAAAGAGGCCTCTTGGATAATAAGGACTAATGCATTGGGACCACTTGGTCTCAATGATAAAAATGATTTGGCAGTGTTTATTTGATGTTTTTCTTTGTTTTTAAAATGTTTTTATTGTATTGTAGCGTCCTGTTGCTATAGTGATGGCGCCGGTGGCAGCATAAAGCTTTGGGTGTGCGCCGACGTCATCACGCTAGCGGCCTGACGAAGCGCGGAGAGGCGCGAAACGGCCGTTGCCGCATACACTGTACAAGATACCCGCACCGTGGAATGTGAACCCCTGTGAATTTAATAAAGTAGCAACAAAAGAGCCGGGTGAGTGCCACTCCTTATTTATACACTTGTACACAAATGATTTCGGAGGTCTGTGGAGATGGAGCATCCCCGAGAAAGTCGCATGCCGGTTGAATGTGAATGAGCCCGCTACAAGTAAGAGTCGCATGTGCCGATCTCACATACTTTTCTTTTAATCTTTTGACAATTGAAGTGACTGGGAGAATCAGAGCACGCGACTGAAGCGGCTGAGGGGACTTTTCTGGCAAAATGGTGACAGTCATAAATATGACGTCAGAAATGTGCGATACAGCGCTTAATGAGGGCCACGTGGATGCGGGTATGTTTTTTGCTCAGTGTGAAGAGAAGGACAGTCTGCAAATAATGAGTATAAGAGCACTTGAATTTAAAGTAACTCAATTGGCAGAGAAGGAAATTAGACTGTTTTGGACAGTCAATTCACTGCAATCATGCCAAGCACATAATAGAGTGCCCAGAGGGTTAAGAGTCTATAAAGAAGTATCCCAATACCAGGATGATGTGGACTTCATGGAGCAGTGGAAGCAGCTCCACTTAGAACATTCATTTAGATTGATGCAGCTGGTTTTGAAAAGAAACACACAAGAATATGAGAATGTTGTGAATGAATTAGAAAGAGCAAAAAAAGAGTTGAGAACGAGACTCACTGTTAGCCAACAACAAGTGTTTTTTAAAAAATTGGAAAAAAAGTTGATACCAGTACAAGCAGAAACCAAGGAAAAGAAAAAAGATAAATTTCTGAGAGATAAACAGGACTATGAAAATGGGAGATTGTTCTTAAATAAAAATAGCAGGAGGCAATTTAGAAGAAGACGACAAGGAAGAAGGAGAAAAGGAGATGATTGGACAACAGAATCTGACTCTAGTTTCTCAGAGGATTTAAACATGGAAACTACAGAGGACAACAATCAGAGGGAGACGAGCATAGGAGAACAAAGACCCCCTTTAGGGGAAAGATCCGAAGGGGGAGGCCAAAGAGGCAGAAATTGGAGAGGGGGACACAAAAGGAAGCAAGTGTCCTGGAGATGACGGCAAGGGAATTACTAGAAAGTAAGACTGTAGAGATAGGTAATAATGTGATTAATCTCACCAACCTACATCTGGATAATGACTGCCTGTCTTTGCTATCTAAAGGATTGACGTATGGTCTGACGGAGGACTTTGACCCAGTGGAGTTCGAAACAGACCTATTTAAAGCTATCAGGAAACTCAACTTGTATAAATACTACAAAAATGGGAGACTGGGGGAGGAAATTAGAAATAAAAATAAAAATATTTTGGAAGGGGAAGCACCAAGTTGGCCCGAGAGTTTAGGGACTAACAGTGAGATGAGTGAACAGGATAAACAAGTCGTAATAACGTTGATCGAACTACAGGAGGAGGCTGGCATGGGTAGCAGAGGAGACCCTCAAAGAAGTGAGGTGCCCTTTACAAAAGGGATTAGGTCCACTTTTAATCCCCCCTTGTCGGCAGGGAGTACCTTAGATTTGTTCCAGAAGCAAGTCCTTAGAGAGGTGAAATGTTTGGTTTATCCAAAGAATAGGAAAAACATAACTAAGAATGAGCAAAAAGCATTAAAATGGCTTATGGAGCAAAGGAATATTATAGTGAAACCTGCCGACAAGGGGGGCAATATAGTGATAATGGATAGATCCTATTATGAGAAGGAGGCAATGAGGCAGTTGAATGACAAAGAAACTTATGAACCTTTGAAGGAAAATCCTATAGGAAAATACCAGAGACAACTTAGGTCTCTATTGTTTAAATATGTACAAAGAGGTATAATTACAGAAAGAACCTATGAGAGATTGTATCCCGTATATCCAACCAAACCTAAATGGTATTTTGTTCCAAAGGTTCATAAGTCATTAGAATGTCCACCTGGCCGCCCTATAGTGGCGGGCATAGGGTCAATAACTGAACCACTATCAAAGTATGTGGATTGGCTATTGTGCCCACTATTGAGGAGTATACCCTCTTATTTGAGGGATATGAGTGACTTCTTGGAAGTTGTAAGGGGTACACAATGGCAAGAGAGAGACTTTCTGGCGTCGATTGACATGGAAAGTCTGTATACAAGAATACCTCAAAAATTAGGAGTTGAAGCAGTGACCCACGTTTTGAAATATCACAACAAGACCCAAGAATATATACAATTTGTGGAGGAAGCACTTGGGTATGTGTTGACACATAATGCCTTTGTTTTTAATGGACAATGGTTCCATCAAAAATCTGGAACGGCCATAGGCATGCCAGTCTCATGCACCTTCGCCAACCTCTTCCTAGCAGTATTCGAGGAGAAATATGTGTTCACGGTTCACAATAAGTTCGTGCAAAATATCAAAACTGTTCACAAGATTTGTGGACGATATATTTATAATATGGAGAGGTACTGAGATGGAGTTTGGAGAGTTTGTGGAGTACCTGAATAAGGAGAATGCGATGAATATGAGGTTCACCAGTAAAATACACCAAAATGAATTAGAATTCCTGGATGTGAAAGTATGCATACAAGAAGGTAGAATAGTGACAAATGTATACAGAAAGAAAACTGCCACAAACTCCCTGCTCCATTTCAGAAGCTCCCACCCACACCATGTTAAAAAAGCTGTAACCCAAGGACAGTTTACAAGGTTGAGAAGGATAGCTAATAGAGATGAGGACTTTATGGCCCAGTCGAGGGATTTAAAGAGGAGACTACTGGGAAGGGGTTACCCCGAGAAATTAATAGATCAATCCTATGAACAGGTGGTTCAAAAACACCATAACAAAAGTGAGTGTGGTAGAAACAACAAGGAAGAGATGAATAGAGCAGTCTTTTCTTTTAAATATACATCTATGGCAACCGTCATAAAAAAGGCAGTTTATAATAATTGGTATATGTTACAAAATGATGAGGATTTAAAGGAGAAAGTAGCTAGTCCCCCTCTGATAAGTTTCAAGAAAAGTACCACACTAAGGGATAAATTAGTAAAGAGTGCATACGAGAGTGAGAAAAATGAGAATTGGCTTTCTGCATCAGCTCCACAAGGGAACTATAAATGTGGGCACTGTGCATCATGTAAATATATGTGTAGAACGAAATACATGAATATAGGAGGTGTGGCACATAGAATGAGACAACTAGTGACATGTAGGACTCAATATGTAGTGTACATGATTTTTTGCCCATGTAAAAGGTTTTACTTAGGAAAAACAATAAGACCCCTTTATGTGCGATTTAGAGAGCATAAGAAATCAATAGAAACAGGTATAGGATCTCCCAGATTGATCAACCATGTAAGGGAACAGCATGGAGGTAGAGGTGAGGTCCTGACATATACTGGTATTGAGGTAGTGGGTCCTTTAAAATATGGGGGAGATAGGCATAGAACCCTGTTACAAAAAGAGGCCTCTTGGATAATAAGGACTAATGCATTGGGACCACTTGGTCTCAATGATAAAAATGATTTGGCAGTGTTTATTTGATGTCTTTCTTTGTTTTTAAAATGTTTTTATCGTATTGTAGCGTCCTGTTGCTATAGTGATGGCGCCGGAGGCAGCATAAAGCTTTGGGTGCGCGCCGACGTCATCACGCTAGCGGCCTGACGATGCGCGGAGAGGCGCGAAACGGCCGTTGCCGCATACACTGTACAAGATACCCGCACCGCGGAATGTGAACCCCTGTGAATTTAATAAAGTAGCAACAAAAGAACCGGGTGAGTGCCACTCCTTATTTATACACTTGTACACAAATGAAAAAGAGAGATAAACACAAGTGATCCCAATGTAATATTACCCCTTGTAAGGCCACATCTTGATATCTTGTGATTCAGTTTTGGGATCTACATACTATAAAGCAGTGATGGCAAACTGCAACCCAAAACCCACTTATTTATCGCAAAGTGCCAACACGGAAATTTAACCTGAATACTGAAAAATTCTGTCCGAGTTAAAATTAAAGATCTATAATGCCCCCTTCCCCCTGTCCATATGCCCAGGCCCTCACAGAGCTTGTACTTACCTAAGTCCCCGGCACCCATGTTGCTTCTGATGCCTATACAGCCACTGCTGCATCTCCCCATCGCGCAGATGAAAACATCTGGCGTCAGGGGGGCAGCCAATAGCAGGCCGCGATGGAAACAAGCCTCCCTAGCATCACCTGGCAGCAGAAGCAATGCGGATGCCAGGAAGCGAGGTAAGTACAACCTCTCTGAGGGGCCAGGTATATGGGGGGGACATTATAGATCTTGGATAACCCCTTTAAGCTGTAGGGGCGTGGCTTAACACAGGTCCTAATAAAATCAATGCCCCCATTGGCACATTCATTAAAAATGTCCCATTAGCAATAATACATAGATATGACTAGTATCAGTCTGCTCAGTGATAGAGTTACTCTGTTGATGGACGAACTCGTAGACTTCTAGCGTAACAAGCCACAACACCTGGGGGGAGGGGGGCAAAGGGATGGGAGTTGGGGAATATGATATCTGTATCTATTTTGGTAATGCCGACATTGTACCACAGAATATGTAACACACAATGTATCGTACATGTTCATGTATGTTTTATATGTTTATTTAAAAAATCAATAAAATATTTTTCAAAAAAATAAAAAATTTCCCATTAGTGGCCCCCAGTATTAATAAGACCCCCATTTATGCCCACAGTAAAATGAGTGCCCCCCATAGTTTTGTTGAACAATTGGGTTTGTTCATCTTAGAAACAAGATGTCTAAGGGCTGATTCACACGACCGCGCTCAGTCCGGGAAACATAGCCCATATGTCGGCTGCATCTCCCAAATAGACTGTGGCTCCTCTAATCAGAACTGACTGCATCATAGTCATTTATGATACAGTCAATTCCTATCTGATTGTGGGTCTATTGCGCTGTACTCAAATGATGAGATGTACATTAGACCACACTCAGATAGGAATTGGATTGTATCATAGAACAGTATCATGCATTCAGTTTCAGTCATGGGAGGCACTGTAAATTTGGGAGATACGGCCAACTCACGGACCATGTTTCGCGGACCAAGCACGGTCGTGTGAAAAAGCCTCATTTACATGTATAAATACATATGTAGTCAAAACAAAAACTGGAGAAGGATTTATTCATTCCGAGGACTTTAGAAAGGAAAAAGGACATTCGTTACTTGTGGAGGAAAGGGGATTTAGCCATCAATATAACAAAGGATTCTTTGCAGTTAGAGCATTCAAACTGTGGAATGCCCTATCCTAAGAGGCAATAATACTATGTCAGCATTTAGAAAATGGCTAGATGTATATTTAATAGCAAATGACACCAAGGGTTATAATTAGTGTTGAGCGAAGCTAGCTTTTGATCATAGATCTGAAGTCCCTTCAGTCAAAACTCCGTTTGAATACTGTATGGAGATCCGTTTTCGTACAGAACTCAAATGTATGGGCTCTGGCGAGGGAAATTCGTTATCACCGAGGTCTTGTGGGACTTCGGTGAATAACCTCAGATTTTGATTTTTAAACTTGAAAACCAGTTGAAATCTTGGATCCGAAGCTCGATTCGCTTAACGCCAGTTATAATTAATCTAATAACTAATGTTGTGTAATTGAGTTGCGAGAGGTTAAACTTGACGGACCTGTGTAACTATAGCTGTGCGAATGCCACAAACAGTTCCTCTCCCATCTTTACCCCCAGAAACCACAAGATTTCTGTTCACATCTGAATTATATTTAGGAAATTATTGGGAAACTAGAATGTTCAGAGCCTCAGATTTATTGCATGGTTTTTACTGGTAATTGGCTGCACTTTTATGACATTATTATTTAGTGTTTACTGCTTTGAACGTCTTGGGGTGAGCACCATATGGCGACATGTGGTTTCCTGTGCACACACCCATACAGCATACTCTTTGGAGAAGGTGTATAAATGGATGAACCTGAAGAGTTTGTCTAGTTTCCACATATTGATGATCTATCCTCAGAGGAGAAGTCATCAATATCAGACTGGTGCAGGTCCAACTCTCTGCACCTCAGTCGATCAGCAGTTTGAAGAGACAACAGCACTTATGTGAACGCTACATTCTCTTCACTACCTGCATACCGTCAACATTGCAGCAGGGGTACAGTGTAATTACAACCACTCCGTCCTATTCAAGTGAATGGGATGGAGCGGTTGTAATTACACTGCACGGCAAGTAAACAGTAAAGAGAACGCAGTGCTCGCACAAGCCCCGCAGTCTACTCACATAACTGATCAACAGGGGTGCCGGGAGTCAGACTACGGTAGGACTGGCCCACCAGAGGATCCTCCAGTGAGCACAAGCTCTGACATAATAATGGGTCCCTGAGGTCTACCAGAAGATAATTTGGAAGTGAGTAAAACCAATAACCACCAGATAGTCTATTAAACCTTATAGATGATAAGTCCTAAATATGCAATGATAAGAAAAATTGTTTCAAAGGGAATGTGTACAGTGCATTCAGAAAGCCTTAGGCCCCATTCAGACGACCGTGTTTCACGGCCATATACGGGCCGTGAAAGCCCAGCCTGTGCTGCCCCAGAGGACGGGAGTGCAAGGCGTCATTGGTTGCTATGACGCCGTGCACTCCCATTCTCTGGGGCAGCACAGGCCGGGCTTTCATGGCCCGTATCGGGCCGTGAAACACAGCCGTCTGAATGGGGCCTTAGGGTCATTGTATTGTTGGAAGGTGAACGTTCAACCCAGTCAGGCGTCCACAGCACTTTGGATCAGGTTTTCATTAAAAATATCTCTGTACTTTGCTCCATTCAGCTTTCTCTCAACTCTGACCAGTCTTTTTGTCTCAGCTACTGAAAAACACCTCAATAGCATAGTACTGCCACCACTATGCCTCACAGTAGGGATTGTATTGGGCAGGTGATGAGCAGTACCTGGTTTTCTCCAGACATGACACTTAGCATTGAGGCCAAAAAGTTCAATCTTTTTCTTCAGAACAGAAAATCTTGTTTCTTGTCAGAGAGTCGTTTAGGTGCCTTTTTGTAAGCTCTATATGGGCTTTGATGTGTCTTTTACTGAGAAGACGCTTCTTTCTGGCCACTCTGCCATAAAGCCCAGATTGGTGTCATGCTTCAGTGATGCTTGGCCTTGTAGAAGTTCCTCCCATCTCCACACGGGAGCTCAGCCAGAGTAACCATTTGGGTTCTTGGTCAACTCTCTTACCAAGGCCCTTGTTCCCTGATTACTTAGTGTGGTGGGGCAGCCAGCTCTAGCAAAAGTCATGGTTGTTCCAAACCTCTTCTATTTAAGAACTATGGAGGCCACTGTGATCTTGGAAAGTTTCAGTGCAGCAAAATTTTTCAGATCTGTGTTTCCACACAATCCTGTCTCAGCTCTACAGGCAGTTCTTCCCTCCTCATTGCTTGGTTTTTGCTCTGTTAGGCCTCTTTCACACGACAGTATATTTTGCGGGCTCCAATCCGCATATTTTTTGCGGATAGGATGCGGACCCATTCATTTTAATGGGTCAGCAAAAAATACTGACAGCACACTGTGTGCTGTCCGCATCCGTATGTCCGTTCCGTAGCCCGCAAAAAAAAAAAAAATAGAACATGTCCTATTCTTGTCCGTTTTGCGGACAAGGATAGGCATTGATACAATGGATCCGCAAAAAAAAAACGGATGCCATACAGACGTCATCCGTTTTTTTTGCGGATCCGCAGTTTGTGGACCGCAAAACACAACGTTCGTGTGAAAGAAGCCTTAGGCTTCATTCACACGACCGTATTTTGTTTCCGTGTCATTTCAATGGGACCGCAAAAAAAATGGAAGGTACTCCATGTGCATTCCATTTCTATATGTACGTATTTCCGTTCCGCAAAAAAGATAGAACATGTCCTATTCTTGTCCATTTTGCTGACAAGGATAGGTACTGTTACAATGGATCCGCAAAAAAAACGGAAACACGGATGCCATACGGAAGGTCATCTGGTTTTTTTTTTGCGGATCCGCAATTTGCGGACCGCAAAACACAAACGGACGTCTAAATGAAACCTTATGCAAACAGAAACCTTCCGCAGCTTATCTGCGGCTTTTATATTTTATAGCTGTGAGGTGCAGGAATGTTGCAGGCAGGTCACAGTTGCATCCATTGTGTCCCATGATGACAAAGTTGAGTGACCAAAAATCCAACAGACGCATCATGTCATGTGTTGCATCATGTGATGTCTCTGTGTACCCCCAGCCTTAGGCTCTTTTCAGGGTGCATTCTAGCATACTGTCGGAGGTACACATTGAGAGTATTCCCTAAGGTATAGGTCCAATGTATTTTTCCTGTATAGGCATACAGTGAAATTGGTCACCTATAGGCTTTCATGTTAAAAACCTATACTAGCCAGATGAAAGCCAAAGGGACACTTTTTTTGCCCTCTGTCAGGTGATTCGATGCCTAAGGCTACATTCAGCGTGTGCTCAGGAGCTTCCTCAGCGCATGCATCAGATATGTTCACAAAACACGATGAGGCCATTACTGTGAGGAAGACTTTGCAGGTCAAGAACAAGGTCTATGAAATTTTCCCTTTGACTTGTGATGTGTTATCTCAACAATGCTACTGTCGAAGAGGACAAGTCCATTAGTAATATGATATTAGAAAATCGCTGTGTGTGCCACAGTTTTGCAAAAGAATGTGCATTTTGACCGGAACTTATGGGAAGGAGCGGCTGAGCATGTCACTGTTGCATGTGATCTCATTGATCACAGGTCACAATCACATTGCCAATTCATAAAAACCTTGAAACTTATCTTTCTGGTAGACTTTACTATTCACGTTATCATCTCCCAGTCTCCATATTAATTATCAAAGTGCTTGGTATTTTAATTTGGTAGTTTAGTAAATCGTGCTTTTATTAGTATATGGCAGTACAATAAACGTCTGACAGGAGAGCAATCTGCATCATGGGTTAATTAAGGCTTTAAAGGGAACCTGTCACCTCCTTGGGCTAAAAAAACCTGTTAGCAGTACCTTAATTTATGTTCCAACGTGATTCAGAAGATGATCTTTGTAAGGAGAAGAGATCCTTCAAACTGTGTAAAATTCATATTTTAATCCTCCGTTGGCGCGCTGCCTTGACTCGGCTTGAAGTCAAGGGGGCAGCGGCCTCCTTGACTCGAGTCAAGTAAACCACTCCGGGCGCCTGTAACTGTACTGAGCATGCGCCAAGTAAGCGAGCGCTTGGCGCATGCGCAGTACAGGCGCCCGGAATTTGAAGAGCTGGGGCCGGGATTGCGCAGGGAGATATCGCGCACCGCGCATGCGCGAGACTTGCGCGATCCCCGGCCCATCAGCAAACTGTCCATCAACTTGCCATGCGCGATCCCCGGCCCATCAGCAAACTGTCCATCAACTTGCCAAGGGGAGTGGTTTACTTGACTCGAGTCAAGGAGGCCGCTGCCCCTTGACTTCAAGCCGAGTCAAGGCAGCGCGCCAACGGAGGATTAAAATATGAATTTTACACAGTTTGAAGGATCTCTTCTCCTTACAAAGATCATCTTCTGAATCACGCTGGGACATAAATTAAGGTACTGCTAACAGGTTTTTTTAGCCCAAGGAGGTGACAGGTTCCCTTTAAATATTATGTTCGGCAATTTTCCAAAATGTAACTATTATCGGAATATGAGCTGTAGTGATTCATGTCAGCAGAATACAGCAGCCAATAGATTATATTGCCAAGACTGTGTGGACCCCTCTCCTAATTACTGAGTTCAGGTGTGTCAGACACACCCATTGCAAACAGAAGCATAAAATCAAGCACACCGCCACGCGGCCTCCATTGAGAAAATGTTACCAATACAGAGATGAAAAAGGAATACAGAGTCAACGTCCGGGACCACAGCCAGCAAACTCTAAATCTGCTACCTGTCTTCTTTCACCACTTGAGTTAGTAGATCAAAGCCTACCCCTAGGCCGCCACACAAGTTGGATTTGACTGCTAGGAATCCAGGTTACATCTGCGACAGAAAACAGGTTCAAGCTCAAAGGCATTAGACCAATCAGATGTCAGAACAGTAGACAAGGAGTTCATCCAGAAACAATCCAAGGCATCAAAGCCAGGAGAATCAATAGAAACTAAAACAGAGGAGTAGTTATTCCAGAAACAAGTTGAGGTCAGTACACCGGAAGATCCAACAGAAATGCAGCACTGTTCTGAGCACAAACAGGAGCCATCAATCCAAGAATCGCAGGCATTGACAACCAATAAATGTCTGACCTAAATGCCCCACCTAGTGCTGAACCAAGGACCTGATTGGCACCACATCCAGCAGACTCACTTATAGGTTAACCAGCTGGAGCTTGCCTGGTCAGCATGGCAACCCTCCAGGAACAGCTGTGCACAGGAACATTTGTGGGCAGATTTAGGTCTTCACTAGTGTTGGACGAACTTGTGGTTTCAAGTTCCACGTACAAGGTTCGGGTTATCTATGAATTTCGTTATGGATTCCGCTACCACGGACCATAACTTATGGCCTTTGGTAGCGGAATCCATAATGGAATTCTTAGATAACCTGAACCTTATACGCCGAACTTGGAACCACAAGTTGGCTCAACACTAGTCTTCACTGTTTCTCAGCTAGACTTAGACTACTCATCAGGGGCAGATCCACGTCCATCACCCTGGAAACCTGACACAGTGAACCACGGTGCTAACACTAAAGTACACAAACATAACAAATCACAACATTTAACCCAAGTAACAATACATCACGGCTATTAACCTTTTGCAGTTGTCCTTCTGAAGACATCACTGATTAAATAACTGGCACCTTTAACATGACCAGTGACATTACAGTCAGAAGTCATAAACCCACAGGAGTCACTGAGTTTTTCTAGCATTACTGGTATCTACAAGATAACGTGTTCTCTGTGACAAGAAAAAAGTTAATATTGAGCGCTGCTACACTCATTTTTACTGCTCGCCGGTGTTTGACTAGTAGATAGGAGAATTTTAATAACAGATATGAGAACTTTACCCATTTTCTAGGAAAGTGCAACTCATAGTATATCATACTGCTGAAGCTTGGCTAGACACTGGTGACTGACAATGACGGGAACTCTCCACTGATATAGCAGAGTTAACTTCGTATAACCAAACAAAACAAGTATAGGTAATGTAGATTTTGCTTCCTCTGACAAGGTTTGCAGTCCTTAGCCCTTATGCACATGGCCGAGTTTTGTGGTCCATAAATCGCAGATCCGCAAAAATGGCATGTCGCCATTTTATTTACTGTTGCAGAAATGTCCTAGCCTTGTCTGCAAAACAGACGAGAATGGGACATGTTCTATTTTTATGTGGGGTGGCAAAATGGACTTCTGGATGTGGACAGCACATCTTTTGCAGCCCCATTGAGATGAATAGGTCTACATTCGATCCGCAAAAATCGTGGGAGATCAAGTGACAAAAAATGTAAAATCGTCTAATTAAATTTTTTTTTCATTATGTTTGACATACGGGATAAATATGTTTATATTTTAATAGTTTGATCATTTTGGGACATGGCGATGCCTACAATTTTTTTATTATTTTTATTGTAATTATGGGGAAGGAGGTGATTTGAATTTTTATATTTTTTTATATTTTAAAACTTTTAAATTATTAGGTTGCTTCTCCGTTACATTGCAATGAATTGCTTTGGGAATCAATCGTAGATCTGCTATGTTGCATCTGCAGTGCTCCATAGAAACTACAACTGCAATAGCATGGGTTTCTTCAGAGAGACTTCTATCACAGGCAGTGAACGGCTCCTTTGATCACTGTACGGGAAAGCCATTCAGGACCCTGGAGCACGCCAGAGCTCCCAGAGTTAAATTTTTGCGATTGATGTTATTCCTATTCGCAGACATTTGCCCTGGCAGCTATGGCACTGTTGAGCAGGCACCATCTTTAAAAACCCAACTTCTGGCGGACATGTATGACGGAGGTCGGAAGCAAATTAAAGAGGACCTACTGTGTGAAAACTTTAGGGCTTCATTTATCAAAACTGTCTAGAAGTGAATTTGTTGCCCACAGCAACCAATTGGAGCTCAGCTTTTATATTCCCAGAGCAGTTTAAGAAAAGAAAGCTGTGCTGTGATTGGTTGCTATGGGCAACAGAGACCATCTTAATGTCAGTCAGTTTTGATAGATGAAGCCTGAGTACTTCAGAGGCAATTTTTTTTCACATTACTCATTTTTGGCTAAAAATCATTTTTTCAATTGGACTTTATTAAAAATATTGAGCTGTTCTGTCACAAAGGGTTAACTTTTTATAACTGTGTGACTGGTACTTTCAGTTTCACTTTGTGCTGCCATCTATGCCTTATCTGCAAATTACTGAGAGGACATAAACACTTATTTAAACCACATTCTTATCAGTAAAATAAGGATTGAGCTTTAATGAGTGTTTAGGAGGTCAGAGAGCAGAGATAAGGAGCCTGTCTGCTCCCCAGATGACAGAAAAGACAAAATCCAAAGGGTGCTACTAGAGCATGTCAGCTCTGTACAGAATACAGCTCAAAATAAGTAAAATGCAATAATAAAAAAATCGCCCCCAAAGGTGTACATAGCCTTTATGGCCCCTCAATACTGTAGATATGCCCCTCAGAGTGATGCTGAAGGCCCTGGAATGAGGTCTTCACACAGGCTTGTCTGAGAAGATAAGATACATCTCAAGAAATCACTCTGGGCTTCTGGACGTTAAAAAACCCTGGTTTCGTGACTTTTTAAATGCTATTTGTGAAAAAAATTGGCTTTTTACCACTGCCCTTGGCACTTTTTGAAAAGATGGGGCGATATGGGCAGGGCCATCAACCGCAGCACATTTAATACTGAAATTTAAACCAGTAATGAGCTGGTGTACATTTCATTCTAGGCGCATGGACTGACAGAGGATGCACTCATGGGCATATCTATCTATTGCTTTTCCTTCGCTGTCATTAGTACATGGTGACTTTGTTATCTCTGTGCTATATCATGTTGTGCATTATTTTTGTATGTCTGTATAATTAACTGAGTAGATGTTCCCTGTACTGTGACATCACTGTTAACATTATCCCACTGTTGTGACATCATTATATACATTATTCCTGTACTGGCAATGCAAATAAAAATATAATGATTTTCAATGTATTTATTTTTTGAACCCCTTAGTGACCAGCCTGTTTTGGGCCTTATTGACCAAGTGTTTTTCTTCCCTTTTTCATTGTCACCTTCCAAGAGCTATAACCATCTATGTAGCTGTATGAAGTCTTGTTTTTACGATACAAGTTGTAGTTTTTAATGGTGTCATTTTGGGGTACACATAACTTTATGATTAACTTTTATTAACTCTTTCTGGGAGGCAGATGGGAAAAAACAGCAATACTGCCACTGAGTTTTTACATTACAACTTTTAAGGCATTCATTTTTCAGCATAAATAGTACAATATCTTTATTCTCTGGGTCAGTACAATTACAGCGATACCAAATAGATATATTTTTTTTTACATTACTACTTTTGTGCAATAAAAATTGCCTTTTTTTAAAGGAAGAAAATCTTTTTGCATCGCCGTTTCCCAAGACCCATAACTTTTTTATTTTTCTTTCTATGGAGTTGTTTGAGGGCTCGATTTTTGAACGACAACTTTTAGTTTTCATTGGTATCATTTTGGGGTAAATTCCATTTTTTTATTGCTTGTTATTACGTTTTTTTCAGTGGCTACTAAGAATAAATGAGCAATTCTGGCATTTTTTTCAGTTTTTATTTACGGCGTTTATGTTAGGGGATAATTTCCATGATATTTATTTAGTGCGGTTCATTAGAGATGCGGTGATACCAAACCAGGTTCATGAAGGTAACAGGTCGGTTTTACCGCTTAAGGCCACTTTCACATTAGTGGCAGCACGGATCCGGCAGGTGAAGGGTGCCGCCGGATCCGTGCTGCCGCAAGTACACGTGAGGAGCAGCGCTCCGGCCCCACATGTGTCACATACACACACACAGACATACACATACACAGACATACATGCTCCCAGCATGCTCCACACAGCACAGGAGGACGGCGCGCACAAAGGAAGATTCCCCACAGCGCCCTCTGCTGGAGGGAGAATCTTCCTATGTGCGCGCAGTCCTCCTCCTCCTGCGATGTGCGGAGCTACTGGGAGTATGTAAGTATGTCTGTGTATGTGTGTGTATGTCTGTGTGTATGTGTGTGTGTGTATGTCTATGTGTATGTGTGTGTGTATGTATCTGTCACGTGTGGTGTACTGTGGACGGATCCATCATGAACTCCATTAAAAGTTAATAGAGGACAGATCCGTTTACTGAGTGTGTCACACTGAACGGATCCGTCCCCATTGACTTGCATTGGGGATCATGACGGATCCGTCTTGGTGCGGATGCCCAGGACGGAGACCAAACCGCAGCATGCTGCGGTTTTCTCTCCGGTCTGAAGACGGAACGGAATGCTTTTAGGAGCATTCTGTTGTCTTCAGTTCAGTTTTGTCCCCATTGACAATGAATGGGGACAAAACTGAAGCGTTTTATTCCGGTATTGAGCCCCTATGACGGAACTCAATACCGGAAAAAGAAAACGCTAGTGTGAAAGTAGCCTAAGAAAGGCCATAAAAACAAAACCCTTAAAACTGTGGTGGACTTGCATTTCATTGTTCAGTTCCACCCTATTTGGATTTTTTCCCTGCTTCCCAGTACATCATATTCAATGTTAAATGGCGCTATCATATAAGTGCAACATATACCACAAAAACAAGCTCCCATGTAGCTGAGTAAACCAAAAATGAAAAAGTTACGGCTCAGGAAAGGCAGGGAGTGAAAAATGAAAATGCAAAAATGGAAAATTGCCAGGTAAATGAAGTAGTTAATATGAAAAGCTCATGACAGGACCCCGTATGGCAGTATTTCTTTGAACTGTATTTTTTCCTGTTTGCAACCCAGTGCCGTACATGTGCAGCTCATGGGCTTTAAACCCCTGCCATTGTAAATGTACAACACGGGTTTAAAGCTCCTGCCTTGTGTTTTCTACCGTACATATTGCTGAACGAGCACTCTGCAGTGAACAGAGGAAGCAGGTTCTCCCAGCACAGCTGATGGATCGGCTCCACCAATGAAAAGTAATCCTATGGAGCTTTATGGAGATAAAATACAAATAAAGGAAACTAAATGCCCACGCCAACCCATACCATCCCCACTGCCATCGCTCTTCAGATGAGACTATGCCTCCTAGATATCCAAATGACTAAAATAATTTATGCCGGTGTCATTTGCATATCTAAAGAATGTCATATGTGTCATGAAAAAAATTTAGCAAAAATTTAGCAAAAAAATTTGTTAAAAAAGTGTGTGGTCGTTAAGGCTTTTTTACACTTGGTCATTAAGTGGTTAAAGGGGTATTGATCTACAGTACAGATTTTGCATTGAGTTCCTGGAGCTGCAAGCTACAGCCCTACATATATACGTATATGTTCTACACTTATGAGACCTAACTCTGTGGACTGAGCAACACAAAATGGGAGAGAATGATCAAGACTGTTGCTTTCTGCGCTGGTTTTGAGATCCACTGCGCTGCCGGAGGATGAGACTAATTTATGATGAGGCACAGGCCTGGTACTCTGGTAGTCCATGTGCCATGCTCAGAGCTGCTGTAGATTTCTAGCTTCATTTGGACCAGAAAACTGGTGTGAATGAAGATAAATTTGCCTCTGCTGTTGGTCACGCTCCTTTCCTGTCCGTGTCACTCCCCTTTTGCAAAAGTGGTGAGGGCAGTGTGAAAAAAGGCACTTACGACCTTTTTTTTTCTTTTTTTCAAAAAGTCACATTTAAAAAGTCACAAACCCACAGCTTGTAACTCTTTAAAGTCACTTTTCTGGCACAAGGGAGATGATAAATCTCCCCCAATGTCTCTCCATGATGCCAAATGTGGGGGAAATTTTATTTTTGCAATTTTTTTTAAATTGAAAAGTATATTTTCAATAGAAAAAAAAGCTTATTTGTTTTTTATTGGAATAATTTTTTTATTTAATAAATGTTTGGTTTTTTTAACTTTTTTATTTTACCACTTAATAGTCCCACAAGGGGACTTTAACAGACAATATTCTGATTGCTTTTAAAATACAATGCACTATCTCTATAGTACATTGAATTTTTATTTTCAGTGCTATACTGACATTAACCAGCAGGCTGTGCCAGAGAGGCACATCGCATTTGTGGGGTGCCGATGGGAGACAGAGGGAGTCTGCACCCTCTGTCAACACTTACATTTGGTGGGCGCATTGCCCAGGGCATTTTTCAGTACAATTAATACAAGATCTTTATTCTCTGGGTCAGTACGGTTACAGCGATACCAAATACATATAGCTTTTTTTTACATTACTACTGTTGTGCAATAAAACCCCTTTTTTAAAGGGAAGAAAATCTTTTTGCATCGCCGCTTCCCATGCCATGTGCAGGCCTGATGTTAAAGGACCACCACCGGGTATGGCAAATTGCTAAGGGAAGGGCGCACCAGTTCCTCCCTCCGGGACACACTACAGTTCTTGGGATTGTCCTGCCTGATGCAAGTCAAGGTGCCCTTGACGTTCACGGTTTTACTGCACGAGGCAGGGTCCCGGTTTTTGTGCAGAATGTTTTCTTTACTAAAGAATTCAAAGCTCAGGACAGGTCTAACTTGCAAAAGACCTGCAGATGTTACACAGAAATGCAGTATCCACAGATAGGGCAAAAGATGTCTTTTTAACGCTAATTGCGGATCCGCAAAACATAGATACTGGGTATGTGCATTCTGCATAATGAGGAACGGTACATCCTGACCTCCATAGAACAATCCACGGAACGGACTTACAGATGCAGACAGCGTGCGGTGCGGTGCGCTGACCACCTCTTTTGCGGCCCAATTGAAGTGAATGGGTCCGCATCCATCCGACAACAAATTATAATTTTATAATATATATGCTTCCTCGCTCCCCTCCTGTTTTAGTGATTTAAATGCTTTCTTTTTGTCATTTATTGCTTTCTTTACAGCTCTATTTATCCACATAGTTTTTTTCTTGTTTCTTAACCTTTTATTCCCATAAGGTATGTACCTCTCACAATTAGATATTAGAATGCTTTTAAAAATATCCCATTTTGTGGCTATATTTTTATTTTTGAGGACTTTGTCCCAGTTAGTTAGGCCTATGGCCTCTCTTAGTTGGCTAAATTTAGCTTTTTTGAAGTTTGGTATTTTTGTTCCTCCCTGAAGAACTTCAAACTTCAAAAAAGCTAAATTTAGCCAACTAAGAGAGGCCATAGGTCTAATTAACTGTGACAAAGTCCTCAAAAATAAAAATACAGCCACAAAATGGGATATTTTTAAAAGCATCCTAATATCTAATTGTGAGAGGTACATACCTTATGGGAATAAAAGGGTAAGAAACAAGAAAAAACTAATGTGGATAAATAGAGCTGTAAAGAAAGCAATAAATGACAAACAGAAAGCATTTAAATCACTAAAACAGGAGGGGAGCGAGGAAGCATTGAAAAACTACAAGGAAAAAAATAGAATATGTAAAAGACAAATAAAAGCAGCCAAACTAGAGACCGAGAGATTAATCGCCAAAGATAGTAAAACTAACCCTAAAATGTTCTTAATGGGTGGACTACAGTACCCAGAAAGATTATCAAAATTAGGGTTATTCACTTTAGAAAAAAGACGACTGAGGGGAGATCTAATAACTATGTATAAATATATCAGAGGTCAGTACAGAGATCTCTCCCATGATCTATTTATCCCCAGGACTGTGACTGTGACGAGGGGACATCCTCTGCGTCTGGAGGGAAGAAGGTTTGTACACAAACATAGAAGAGGATTCTTTACAGTAAGATCAGTAAGACTATGGAACTCTCTGCCTGAGGAGGTGGTGATGGTAAGTTCACTAAAAGAGTTCAAGAGGGGCCTGGATGTATTTCTGGAGGGTAATAATATTACAGGTTATAGTTACTAGAGAGGGGTCGTTGATCCAGGGAGTTATTCTGATTGCCTGATTGGAGTCGGGAAGGAATTTTTTCCCCTAAAGTGAGGAAAATTGGCTTCTACCTCACAGGGTTTTTTGCCTTCCTCTGGATCAACTTGTAGGAAAACAGGCCGAACTGGATGGACAGATGTCTTTTTTTGGCCTTACAAACTATGTTACTATGTTACTATGTTATATATCTGGGTAGTTGAAATCCCCCATAATAACGATCTCATTATGATTTGCTGCCTCGTCTATTTCGTTTAGAAGTAGATTTTCTGTGGACTCTGGTATATTAGGTGGTTTATAATAAACTTCTATTAGTATTTTATTTTTGTTTTTGGCTCCATGTATTTCTACCCACAGTGACTCCACATCTTCATGTCCCTCACTTATATCTTCCCAGAGTGTGGGCTTTAGACAGGACTTTACATAAAGGCAGACCCCTCCCCCTCGCCGGTTTTGACGATTCTTTCTAAACAGACTGTAACCCTGTACATTAACCACCCAGTCATAGCTATCATCCAGCCATGTCTCAGTTATTCCCACCATGTCATAGTCCTCCTCACACATTACTACTTCCAGTTCACCAATTTTGGCCAAGTTCACACTTCAGTTATTTGGTCAGTTATTTCCATCAGTTATTGTGAGCCAAAACCAGGTGCAGGTCAAAACCACACAACAGGAACAGATCTTTCCATTATACCTGATCTCTGTGGAGACTTCACTACTGGTTTTGGCTCACAATAACTGATGGAAATAACTGATCAAATAACTGAAGTGTGAACGCAGCCTAAGAGGTTGATGTATATTTTTTCCCCTACACCTTTCCTTCTGAACTGTTCTAGTTCCTCCTTCCATTCATCCCACAGTTCCATTACCTTGTCTCTATCTGCACTATCTTCCCCTCCTATAATGTAGTTACCCTCCACCCAGTCCCTATTTTAAACACTCCTCCAGCCAGTCCTCTTTAAGACTAGTCACCTCCACAGGTCTTTCTCTACACCTCTCTTGCATCTGATCCAGTTCCTGGAGATGTTCTGGCTCTATCCTTAATGGTATCAGGTCCAAGATGAGCTGACCTGTCAGCTACATGCTTGTGCTTCCTAGGGCTAGGCACCAAACTATATTGACATGAGAATGTTCTCTTTTATATAGATGGTGACACCAGCCTCATCTAGTGGTGGCTAAAAATATGGCCTGTGGTTACCATGCGCCCTCCCCAAACATTGGGGATAACATTTGAACTAATGTTTCTTTTTTTTTTTTGCATCGTGTTATATGTAAGGACTTTGCTTTATCTGTCTTAAATGGGCTATCTCATCTCAGACATTGATGACATATCACTAGGATATGCCATCAATGTCAGATATATGAGGTAGAGTAGGAGAGCACACTGCGCAAGCACAGCCACCCTCCATTCACCGCTATGGGAGTTCTGAAAATAGCTGAACGGAAAGGTGGCTTCACGTGTGTGGTATGCTCTCCATTCACCACTATTTGATAGCTGAGCGTGATTGCTCAGTTATTTGTGGAACTCACATAGCAGTGAATGGAGAGAACCCGGGCATGCACAATGGCTGTCCTTCACTTTGGGGACCCCGTTCTGGAGATAGGAGTGGGTCCCAGAAGTGGGAGCTGCAGCTATCTGACTTTGATGGCTTATCCTTGTGATATGCCATCAAAGTCTGAGATGAGCAACCCTTTTAAAGTGGTTATCCAATCCTTATAATAACCCCCAAAATGCTTGGGCCCCTCCTTTAGAGCATACTTACCTGCTCCCTGGCACTGGTGTCCCTCTGCATCCCTGCACTTATTTAATGTTTGTGTGTTTTGTTAAAAGATATCAACAGTATCCCCTATAACAGTTATATCTATAGTACCCCACCCCCCTTAAATGTCACCTCCACAGCCCCCCACCATATAACACTGACCCCCCCCATAGTGCCCTGCTTCCTTAAAAAGGGACCTCCACAGCAGCCCACCCCCTTAACTTTGACCTTCACAGCAGCCTGCCCCTTTAACAGTGAGTTCCACAGCACCCCAGCCCCTTGACAGTGACTTCCACAGGGGCCCGCCTCCTTAACAGTGACCTCTACAGCACCCGCCCCTTAACAATAACCATAGGTTATAGTCCCCTTAACTGTGACCTCCACCATTCCTGGCCCCCTTAACAGAGACCTCCACAGCGACTGCCCCTTTAACAGTGACTGCCACAGTACCCTGCTCCATTATTAGTTACCTCCACTGTACCTCTCTCCCTTAACAGTGACCTCACAGTACCCCACTGCCCCTTTAATAGTGGCCTCCACAGTCCCCTCCTCCCTTAACAGTGACCTCCACAGTGCCCTCCCCTTTAACAGTGACCTCCACAGCGCATTTCCCTTTTACAGTGACCTCCACAGCGGCCGCCCCTTTATCAGTGACCTCCACAGTACCCGTCTCCTTAACAGTGATTATTTCCACAATAACCCGCCCCCTTAACAGTGACCGCCACAGCAGCTGCCCTTTAAATAGTAACCTCCACAGTGCTCGCCCCCTTAACAGTAACCTCCACAGCTCCCACACCTTTAACAGTGACCACCACAGCGGCTGACCCTTTATTTGTGACCTCCACAGTACCCCGTCTCGTTAACAGTGATCTCCACAATAACCCGCCCCCTTAACAGTGACCTCCACAGAGCTCTGTTCCCTTGAAATGTGACCTCCCCTTAACAGTGACCTCTACAGCACACGACCCTTAACACTAAACTCCATAGCGGACCGTCCCCTTAACTGTTACCTCCACTGTTCCCTGCCCCCTTAACAGAGACCTCCACAGCGCCCACCCTTTAACAGTGACCTACACAGCATCCCACCCCCTTTAACAGTGACCTCCACAGCGGCTGCCCCTTTATTAGTGACCTCCACAGTATCCCATCTCCTTAACAGTGATTTCCTCTACAGCAATCTGCCCCTTAACACTGACTTCCATAGCGGACTGTCCCCTTAACTGGAAACCTCCACAGCAGCCTGCCCCCTTAACTGTGACCTACACAGCACTCCGCTCCCTTAACAGTGTCATCCACAGCGCCCTGCCCCTTTAAAGCTGACCGAGATCAGTGAAGAAAAATGGCTGGGTTGTTAACCCAAACTGTGTGTATGTGGAGACTAAGGGCCTGCCAGCATCTATTGTAGGGATCAGCTCAGCAACCTTCGGCACTCCAGCTGCTGTGAAACTACAATTCCCAGCATGCAAACATGCTCAGCTGTTCTTCTAACTCCCACAGAAGAGAATGAAGCATTCTGGGAGTTGTAGTTTCTGAACAGCTGGAGTGCCGGAGGTTGCTGATCCCTGGTCTATTGGTTGATAAGGGTCATGTGACTGTGTGTATGGCAGTTGGGATATGAGGAGAAAGACCTGCAGGCTTCTATTGGCTAATGTAGGTCATGTGATGGTGCCATATTTGCATTTTTGGGAATATCGGTACATGCTAGAGAGCTGAGACCCGGTCTAAAACCTTTCCAGACACCTGATGTACCTGTGTGCCAAATTTCATGATTATAAATGCGACAGTGCGGACTCCTTTAGTGGACATACATATATACAGACACACATACAATCAGCTTTATATATTACAAGGTAGATGATCTGCTCCACAGAAACAATGATTTTTGCTACCGGCTGAAAGATCCGATCTCCCGATGATTTAGAGACTCTAAAAACTAAACTGTCAGCAATTTGTTGACACGTCACTTTCTTGATGCATTTCTCCATATAAGATGATTTTAGATAACAGATGGAATACGTTAGACACAAAGTACAGAACGTATAGTCTGGACTGCATCGTCTCGCCAAGAATTAGATATAAACAAGGCCGTCAGACGATCCTCCCCTGGAAAGTGATTATGAGTCAGACTTGTTTTGATGCAGAGCGATCATACGGTGACACCTTGCAGCCAGGAACACCTCCTTAGCACCACTCTGCATAAACAAGACAGGAGCCAGCCATCTGCAACAATGTAACAACCCCGGTGAAGCCTGATACATTACATTGCTTGGAAGGATACAGTCGATCATATATTTGTCACCTATTCTGTGGACAGGTAATAAGTGTTTTTTGTGGGCCGACCCCTTTAGGGCTCATGCACATGAACGTCTGCCGGCCAGGCCTGTATTGCAGCCCGCAAACAGTGGGTCTGCAATATATATGGGCCCCGGACGTTTCTGCACCGCATCCCGGATGTGGACCCATTTACTTGAATGGGTGTGCAATCCGGAAGGTGTGGTGGGGAATGAAGTAGTGCTTCTGTGGGATTTCTCTCCGTGCCTCCGCACCACAAAAAAAAGAACATTTTTTATCATATAGACCTCCAAAAAAATGCAGCTGCAATGTGTGTTAGTGTTTTCCATTTTTTGTTTCCGTTCTTTCACTACCTTTCTTCCTGGAGCAATAACTTTTTTATTTTTACATTCACATAACTAAATTAGGGATTCTTTTTTGCAATACAAATTGAACTTTTTAATGGCACCATTTAAAGGGGTTTTCTAGGATGTAACTACTGATGACCTATCCTCAGGATAGATCATCAGTATCTGATCAGTGTTGGTCCGATACCTGGGACCCCCACCAATCTGCTATTTGAGAAGGCACCGGCACTCCCTTGAGCGCCGCGGCCTTCTCTTAGCTTTTCCTAGGCCAGTGACGTCACGTTCATCAGTCACGTGGCCTAGGAGCAGCTCAGCCCCATTCAAGTGAATGGGGCTGGGCGCGATACCCAGCAGTGCACTTTGCCTTTCTGCTGCCTGAGGCGAAAACTGAAACGGCACCCGCGCAATGCCAATTTCTTAACCTAACCCCTTTGCCACGAAGCGCTCATTGCCCATGGCCCTTCCGCTGCCCCCCTCTTGCCCCTACCTCACGCTGCCTGAGGCAATCACCTCACTTGGCCTCATTGGTGGTGCACCCCTGGCGATACCAAGCACAGCCGCTGTACAATGTACAGCGCAGTGCTTGGTAAGCTGTGAGAAGGTACTGGCGCTCCTCTGAACAACGGTACCTTCTCAAACAGTTGATCAGCGGGGGTACCGGGTGTCGGACCCCCACCGATCAGATACTGATTACTGAGGATAGGTCATCAGTAGTAAAATCCTGGAAAACCCCTTTAATATAGCACACTGAGCTCGTCTAATCCCTAGAATAGGGATTCAATGTCCAGTAGGCCGAGCATGCACCCTGCAGCTCCATGCATTCTCTGTAGGACTGCTGGAAACAGCAGAACGCTGTACTCTACTATCACTGGCTGTACCAGAGAGAATGAATGGCGTGACAAGGTGCATGCTTGGCAGGATGGGGACATGGGATCCCCATTTTTGGGATCGTGGGGGTCCCAACGGTTGGACCCCCAGCAATAAGTTAGGCCTCATGCACACTATTTTTTGGTCCATGTCTGATCTGCATTTTCTGCCGATTGCTCACGGACCCGTTCATTCCACACAAAAAAACGGATAGCACAAGGATGGCATCCATGCAACCAGGCCACATATGATAAAACCTGTCCTATTCTTGGCCATTTTGCAAAAAAAAAAAAATTTAAAAAAATAGGTCTTTTGACAGCTAAAATTGTGGGATGCACGCAGACACCATCCGTATTTTGTGGATCCGCAATTCGTAGACCGCGAAACGAATACAGTCATGTGCAGGAGGCCTAAAACTGTGCATAGGGGATAACTTTAAGGGCTCATGCACAGGAACGTATTTTCTTTCCATGTCCGTTCCGGTTTTTTTTTTGCGGAGCAGACCATATGTGGAACCATTCTTTTCAATTGGTCCGCAAAAAACAAAACAAAACAGAAGTTACTCCGTGTGCATTCTGTATGTTCGTATTTCCGTTCCGCAAAAAAATAGAACATGTCCTATTAGTGTCCGCTTTATGGACAAGGATAGGACTGTTCTATTAGGGGCCAGCTGTTCCGTTCCGCAAAATACAGAATGCACACGGACGTCATCCGTATTATTTGCAGATCAGTTTTTTGCGGACCGCAAAGTACATACGGTTGTGTGCACGAGCCCTAATACTTGACACAGCCCCTGTAATTTCTGATACTACTTTTGAATCCACTCCTGGTTTAGGCTTCTAAAACTGCATCAAAAAACCTGATCAAAACCTGCATGTGTGAACATACCCTGAGTGCATGACTGTAGATCTAATTCTGCATAACACAACCAGTCGGATCCAGTAAGAGGGTCCTTCAGGTCATTGCCAGCAAATCACTGGTGTGACACAAACACTGAGATTGCAGGTCTGAAGTCAACACACTCGTTTTCTCAAGTCAAGTCTAAAAGCAGCAAAACAGTGGATTGGTATGTATGGTAAATTTTTTTGCCTTTGACGGAGAATGTAGGTAAAAGGTCACCGGGGCGTTGAGTAACCTGCCCTGTTTGACAAGCGCGCACACATGGGGATCCGCCAATGACTCTTGGACCTGGACTAGAGCATTTGTATGTACACAGATTTGTTCTCCGACTCTGCAAATAGAATTGAACACCCTCTATTTGCTCTGATGTCACTCAGCGCAATATTTCATGGCAGCCTGTCTTTTGCTTATACAATGCGGTGCTTATGTAGCTATGTATGACAGCTCTTAGAGGGCCTAGTGCTAATTGCTTCCAGAAACTAAAGGTGACTTTCCTAGAATTCCTGCTCTCCGCCAGGCTCTATACATACACTATACATTGAGTACATTCCGTACACAGCAGGAGACTGCGCTCCTTTGATTTGCTTATGGACAGCAGAATCTTTGGTATGTAATGAGTTAAAGAGCTTGCACGCTTCACTGTGCATCCCACCCCAAGAAACTCCCTACGAAGAGATCATGTGCAGCAGGTTTCTTATCCACACAGAGCAAATATCATAAATAGGCCCAGCGTTATGTAGCATCAGATCACAGCACTTGTTTGTTCAGGCTCATTCAGACACCTGTTACCAACCGCAAACAAGGCCTGCTGTTCCGTAATTCATGTGTCTTGTATGGACTTTATGGGGAGGATGTATCATGGAGAGAATCTTTGGGCCACCTGCACATGTTGCGGAATAGGTGCGTTTTTTCTGCTCGGATTCGCGTGCGGAAAAAACGCAGGGTATTACAGTACCAGCAAAGTGTCTGAGGTTACGTGCGGAAATTTAAAAAGAAATAGCATGTCAATTATGTTTGCGGTTATAGCTGCGGATTTCATCCTTTTTAATGGAAGGGTGAGATCTGCGGCAGAACTGCATCAAATCTGCACCAAAATCTGTGGATTCTGCAGATATGCTGCAGAAACGTAAAGAAATCTGCACAGAAATTAGTGCAGATCTTACGTTCATTCATCCGCACCCATGTGCAGGTGGTCTGAAACTCGCAGGAGTCTGTGTTGCCCTCATTTGCATTTTATCAAATGTTGCACAATGTTTGATAAATTTAGTGCATCTGCAGTGACCCAACGGATCACCGCTAAAAAGTAGTTTTTCAAAAGTTATATGTTGTGATTTAAAAGGGTTATCCCATGACTAATGTGAAAAAAAATTAAATCAGACATCATATAGTACATGACAATCGCTTTCTAACAAAGCTAGAACCAGCCCTGTACCTCACATGGATCCAGAGATCTCCCCATTCATTGCTCTGCTAGATTTATATGGAGCTGGTAGCTTAAGGGGAGTGTCTTCTGATGCAGCTCGGGGGCGTGTCCATGCTCTGCCTATCACAGCTCAGTAGGTGTGTCTCGGCTCTCCCTATCACAGCTCAGGAGGCAGTTGAAATATGAAATTGAGCATGTGCGGTCTTCTCAGTGAGCAGGTCAAAGAAATAAAAAACAAAACAAACAGCAGGTGGCGCTATACAGATACATTGTATTGAAAAACTCAGTGGCTTTTCTGAAATTTTAATTACATGTTATTACAAAAATATTCAGATCCATGTGCTGGTTTGGACAACAAACAGTTAACACTGCCAGTCATGAAAGATGCTCTGTGTAGGAGTGTGAATTCCCATAGTGAACTTTGCTCCTTTGACCAGACTGCATGGCATGATAATGATTTATAATGCTGTGTGTCTCTGCCCAACCTCAACTATAATGCTTTGTACTGACATAATGTCATCAGTACAAATTATTACAGTTGAGGCCAGGGAGAGATACACATGATTATAAATCATTATAATTAGGGATGAGCGAATCAACTTCAGATGAAACATCCGAAGTCGATTCACATAAAACTTCATTCTAACACGGACCATAAGTTTTATGGTCCGTGGTAGCGGTATCCATAACAGAATTCTTAGATCACTCGAACCCGAACCTTGTACGTCGAAGTTGAAAACAGAAGTTTGTTCAACACTAGCAGAGTCCACAATGGGAATTCACGCTCCAACATGGAACGTGTTTCACACAGTAGACATGCTCATCTGAAACTGGCCTTAGTAGCAGATAATCTTAGCTGAGTAGAGCTAGAGTCAACATCTTCATGTTAGAGCTCCTGCCAAGGAGGCCCAAAGAGAAGCCTCATTCAGGAAACACCATTCCTGAGACTGAAAAGCTGCCAAAAAGAGACTACTCCTGGGGGAAAGAGAACAGACATCCACAGAAGGTCTGCCTCCGTACACTGTATAGCTTCTACTGCGGCAGTCAGACCCCCACTTACCTGATGTTGATGACCCATCCTGAGAATAGGTCAATAATACCTGTAACCCGGAGAACGTCTTTAAAATCTCATCTACTTTGCTGGTACTCCAGTAGCTCAGAATGAATTCACATGAATAGAAGCTTTAGCTGCAGTACCCAAGAATGACCACTACACAGTGTACGGCGCTGTGGTGTTCTGGCTCGAAAACAGCCGCTAACAGGTGATCATGGTAGTGCCTACTGATCACATGCTGATAACCAATATCCTATAGATAGGTCATCAATACGTCAGTCCTAGACAACACCTTTAAGAAATTAAACAGTACAGAAATCTGGACCTTTTTAGCTTGGACTACATGACTACTACATGACTACCTGTAAAATGGCATGCATGTGATTTCCTTGCTGAGGTAGTAAGTGCATTTACGCTTGGGCTTTGCATTTATGTAAAAGGAGAGAGACCACAGAGCTTTACTAGAGACAAGCAAGCAGTCATGAGACCGTCACAACATGAATCATGAAGAGTGCGGACTTAAACCAGAGACGGTATTACTTGATCTTGTTGACAGTTCTTATTCGGCTTCAGGGCCAGAAAATCCTGTAAAGTACTGCACATTTCATTCTGTCAGACGTATTGGCACGGAAGTTTGGAACTCCCTAACAGAGAAAAGAAAATATAAAGGTAATCCAACTCAGAGGAATCAGGACTGGTGGAGGTCAGAGGGACCCATTTCCCAATATGTCACCAACTACTGATTAGGAAATCGCACTTCTGTCTAAACCGCTCAGCCAAAAATCTGAGTTCTTCCTATGGAGGAAGGAAAGATGAGCTTCCAGACACCGCCGGTGATCAGAGGATGGGGCAGTGAGGTCCAACATGGACATCCCCTTGAGAACCAAAGGCTTGTAGGGTCTTTGTTCGTGTTTTTAGACCAATGGTGTGCCTCCAAGCTGTTACTGGACTACAACTCCCAACATGGTATAGTGCCTGAGAAACAAGGGCTAGGGCAGCCTGAAACGCGTAAGCCAATCTCTGGATTCTCTGTATTCCTGCTTTTCGTCGAATGGACGCAGTGCTGGAGGATATGAATGGATCAGCACGAGCAACAAGGGGACGAGGCTGAGAGTGGTGATATCCAATGGGATGACCATTAGATGGTCTTCCTCCAATTACATTTTTCCAGTTCTGCAAATCTTCCAAACCATTTTCAGATGTCTCCTATATTTTAGCCTCTGCTGCATATCTTAGACTTCTAGGTGCCCTAAACATGGGGTTGTGTACATGTTTTGTACAGGTGTAGTAGCTCTCATACAAGGCTGCCATCTAGTGGCCAAATAATTATAAAGTGCTATAAAGAGGATACAAGAAGACTATTATCTGGAGATTTTGCTAATCAGTTTTAGTAATATTATATCAGACGTGCAGAGTATGTATAGTATATATTTGCTTACTGTATGACGGACCTTTCTCAACCCTGATAATACTTATCCGGTCGGTTTTGTAAGGCAGTGCCGCCTTCCATATGGAATGTGCATCATAAAGAGGAGTCTGAGGGTCTGCTTCTTAACCCTTGGGATGCCATAGGTGGTGTGTGATTTCTGTAAGATCTTTTATCAAGTAATATAAATACTGCCACCTACTGTCCTTACTGAATAAAGCGTGTAGAAATACAGTACACTCATGGCCAAAAGTTTTGAGAATGACACAAATATTATATTTTCACATGATCTGCTGCCCTCTGGTTTTTATGTGTGTTTGTCAGATGTTTTTATCACATACAGAAATATAATTGCAATCATATTATGAGTAACAAAAGCTTATATTGACAGTTAGAATGAGTTAATGCAGCAAGTCAATATTTGCAGTGTTGACCCTTCTTCTTCAGGTCCTCTGCAATTCTCCCTGGCATGCTCTCAATCAACTTCTGGACCAAATCCTGACTGATAGCAGTCCATTCTTGCACAATCAATGCTTGCATTTTGTCAGAATTTGTAGGTTTTTGTTTGTCCACCCGTCTCTTGATGATTGACCACAAGTTCTCAATGGGATTAAGATCTGGGGAGTTTCCAGGCCATGGACCCAAAATCTCTATGTTTTGTTCCCTGAGCCATTTAGTTATCACCTTTGCTTTATGGCAAGGTGCTCCATCATGCTGGAAAAGGCATTGTTGATCGCCAAACTGCTCTTGGACGGTTGGGAGAAGTTGCTCTCGGAGGACATTCTGGTACCATTCTTTATTCATGGCTGTGTTTTTAGGCAAGACTGTGAGAGAGCCGATTCCCTTGGCTGAGAAGCAACCCCACACATGAATGGTTTCAGGATGCTTTACAGTTGGCATGAAACAAGACTGGTGGTAGCGCTCACCTCGTCTTCTCCGAATAAGCTGTTTTCCAGATGTCCCAAACAATCGAAAAGGGGATTCATCATAGAAAATGACTTTACCCCAGTCCTCAGCAGTCCACTCCCTGTACCTTTTGCAGAATATCAGTCTGTCCCTGATGTTTTTTCTGGAGAGAAGTGGCTTCTTTGCTGCCCTCCTTGAGACCAGGCCTTGCTCCAAGAGTCTCCGCCTCACAGTGCGTGCAGATGCACTCACACCTGCCTGCTGCCATTCCTGAGCAAGCTCTGCACTGCTGGTAGCCCGATCCCGCTGCTGAAACACTTTTAAGAGACGGTCCTGGCGCTTGCTGGTTTTTCTTGGGCGCCCTGGAGCCTTTTTGGCAACAATGGAACCTCTCCTTGAAGTTCTTGATGATGTGATAGATTGTTGACTGAGGTGCAATCTTTCTAGCTGCGATACTCTTCCCTGTTAGGCCATTTTTGTGCAGTGCAATGATGACTGCACGTGTTTCTTTAGAGATAACCATGGTTAACAGAAGAGAAACAATGATGCCAAGCACCAGCCTCCTTTTAAAGTGTCCAGTGGTGTCATTCTTACTTAATCATGACAGATTGATCTCCAGCCCTGTCCTCATCAACACCCACACCTGTGTTAATGGAGCAATCACTGAAACGATGTTAGCTGGTCCTTTTAAGGCAGGGCTGCAATGATGTTGAAATGTGTTTTGGGGGATAAAGTTCATTTTCTAGGCAAATATTGACTTTGCAAGTAATTGCTGTTAAGCTGATCACTCTTTATAACATTCTGGAGTATATGCAAATTGCCATTATAAAAACTGAAGCAGTAGACTTTGTAAAAATTAATATTTGTATCATTCTCAAAACTTTTGGCCATGACTGTAGTTTCTTGCACTTGTTATGATTTGGTCATTACTTTCTATTTTGCATTTTCCAACAATAAAAGGATTCGTTATGAAAAAAATCTTATCAAAAGTCACATTTCGCAGTCTTTTTTTCAGTTTTCACAATGCTTTTTGCCAAATTGCAGTGTTTTTGTGTAAGTTGCAAAATGGCAGCCAAAAAAGTAACATGATCGCGAGATGTGAATACAGACTTCGAGAGGACTGATCACCTCTCATGACTTGTCTGTTGTAGTAACTATTTGCATTCCCCTTGTAATGACAATTCTGCAGTATCTATTCTTATTACTCTAGTGTTCAGTTCCTCAATTATTACTACTAGAAGTTTAATAATAAATCAGAAATTGAGTGTTTCCAGAAACCCCCCCACAACACTGTGACAGACAGGCCAGGTAGTGAAAACATACGCAGGAGCATGTTCAGCACATGCACAGTAAAGGGATGGAGATTGCCCATCTGCTCGGCGGTCTTCATCCCTTTACCGCGCATGCTCATGGACTGGTCATAAGTGAAATGGATATGGTTTGATCAAATGATTCCCTGACTCAATGATGGATGCATCTGTGCGACTCCCACGCTCCTATCTTACTTTTCATTGTGTGTCATTTTTGCGTAGGGCCCAGATCTCTTGTTTTGGGTGGGTGTGTGTGGGCTGCCACGCGCTGATACATTTCTTGGAATAAAGCATTGTGTTTGATGATTGTGTCTGTGCATAAATATAGTTCTTCGTGTTTGATTTTCTGTGGTTTTTGTTTGAGTTCTTAGATTACAAGTGTACCGGTTATCAGTGAAGGTTACGCTGAGATTACGGAATTTTTTTGGGCATAGTACAAATCATCCAAAGGTCTTACGGTCACAGTCATGGGATGAGGAAATACACCGCAGCTACAATTCACTGACTTTAACCCCTCACTCACTGCAAAAAATTGGATATTTTTGGAGGATTAACTCTTGAGCCAGTTATTCAGTTTGCAGACTGGGGTTCATAGGGCCCACCTAAGAAAATTATTCTGAAGGTCCGCAGTCCGCTCTCCATCTATAAAGGACATGTACATGCCCGGTTTTAACGCTTGCCGCTGTCATTGTACACACATGATACAGGGCACTCATACACATTAGATGAAATTCGGCTGGTCCGGACAATTTCAGCCCCCTGGTTATCTAATGTGTATGGGGGCAGATATCAGGGGAAAAAAGGGCTGGGAATGTTAGGGCACAGTCGTGATCCGGTCAGCTGCAGTCAAGAAGCGTACAGCCAGTTAGGTAGTTAACTAATGAAGACCGCACTGTATAGGGGGTTTGAATTCTTAATGGCCACACAGTATTGGAGGTGCCTATACAGTGCGGTCTTCATTAGCTAAATATGAGAGACCACGCAGTTCTTGACCGCAGCTGGCCGCAACCCGATCGGATCGCGACCACACCATGTGGTCGTACCCTTAGATTAAACCTGCCCAGTCCTTTTGTTCTCAAAGGAGGTAAGTCACTGCCAGAGGACTCTACCCCTATAATAACAGAATAAGCATTCCGCTAACTAAAATATGTGTGCAGGTTAAAAACGAACCCTCACCTCTCCTGACATGTCTGTTTTAGTAACTATTTGCATTCCCCATCTAAAAAAATTCTGGAGCCTCTTTCCATATGACTGTGTTTATAAATGACTCCTTCTGGGAGTTACCAATTGGGGGGGTGTCCCTGCACAGTCTGACAGTATCTAATCATTGCTGTACAGGGACAAGCAACCAACAGGTAACACCCAGTTGGACCTTCATTGCAAACTGCTGGCAATTCATTCATAACTTCTAGCAGGAATAATAAAGGAATGGCATAACATAGAACTATAAGAATTGAGGCTCCAGAATTGATATTTCGCAGGGAATACAAGTAGATACTAAAGCAAACATGTCAGGAGAGGTGACAGGTCCTCTTTAAAGGGAACCTGTCACATTGAACATAGTGTCTGAGTTGAAGGAGGCATGTTATAGAGCAGGAGGAGCTGAGCAGATTGATTTGTAGTTTATGGGAAAAGATTCAATAAATCTTGTAAATGATACATTTATATCTCTGCTCATTCTGAGCTTTGAAGTCCAGGAGGCGGTCCTATCAGTCACTGACAGCCTTCCCCCTATAACTATGTATACACAGCTGTCAATCACTGATAGGACCGCCTCCTGGACTTCAAAGCTCAGAATGAGCAGAGATATAAATGTATAAATTACAAGATTTATTGAATATTTTTCCCAGAAAACTATATATTAATCTGCTCAGCTCCTCCTGCTCTATAACATGATGCCTACATATTGCACTGCACTGCAGGTTTTCTTTAAGGTTCAATAGGTTATTTATATATCCAACCTCAAGGCAAGAACCACTAAGGGCAAGTGGTTGGCTCCATAGTCACTTCCAAATTGTGTTATCTTCTGTTGAGTCTTTGTGGCCTATTGCTGTGTTCGTTAGAGGATCATGTAGTATTCTGTGAGCCAAACTGATATCTTCCCAGGAGGAAAAGTTCAACACATCTGTGAAATGAACTGTATCATATCATAAGCTTCGGTCAATAGTAATCATTATATACGTCTGGAATGTGGGGTCATCATCCATTCCTATTCTTCCTGCAGAATATCATTTATTTTTGTACATTTGGTAATACTGTATATAAGCTTTTATTCAGAGTGTGGCCTTGGGGACATATATCATGAGAAGAGACAAGTTCTCACAGAGAAAGACCCTGCAGCTGAAATAGAGCCTATGAGGAAGGAAGCCCATATGGCCTCATCATCCTTCCTAATGATAACCTATTAACAAAAAAGGGGTTGTAGATAAAAAAAAATGCCAGGCCTTCCATCTCTAAATGGGATGATGCTGGTTATGGACAGTGATGTAACTAGAAATGACTGGGCCCCAGCAACTCTTTTGCAACCCCTTCCTCCCGTGCAACCCCCACTCCTGTGGCTAGTCTATATCACTGCTCCTTCGGTATCCTACATGTATATACTTGTACTGTATTTAATATCATTGTGTAATACTGTTCAGGAGGCCCTGACAAAAAAAAAATGTTAGTCCTGTTCCTGGGTGGGTGGGTCCTTTCTAAGTTCCGGCCCCAAAACAGCCCCTTTCCCTATAGCTACGCCCCTGGTTATGGAGTGAGCTAACATCAGGAGGGATCTCCACGTTGATTTTCACTGTGAGTTCATGTCACTGCTGTATGCAACGATGCCTCCAAGACCAAGGCTGGGTTTTATAGAAAATGGGACCTTCAGCGACAATTGCATATTACCAGGAGTGGGATTCAAATTTTTAACAACAGGTTACCTACTCAACGGCGGACATGCGGCGTCATGACACATGTTTGCATATACATCACATATACTGTATGCAACACACACACATAAATACACCATATACATGGTACACATACATAAATACACCACACATACACTACACACACATACCACCCAACTTTTAAAAAGCCTAAGGAGCTAAACTATGGAATGGAAGGCGTCATCTCCAGCTGGCAGCCGGATCTGTAATTTTAACAACCGGATCTGGAGAACCTGAGGGAACTGGCTGAATCCCATGCCTGCATGTTACTGCTAAATCGCCATATAGTGCCAAGATAATACAGCCAAATACAGCTCACATAGAATGCCAATATAATATGCAGTTTGCAAATAGTACTCTCTTTAAAGAGGTTGTGTCACCTCAGACATTGGTGGCATATTGCTAGGATATGCCTCCAGCGTCAGATAGTTGCAAATCTCACCTTTGGAACTATCTACAGAATGAGGCTCCTGAAGTGAAAGAGCACATGCTGTGCACATGCAGTGCACTCTCTATTCATTTGTATGGTAGATCCAAAAATATGTGAGCGAATGCGCTTGGCTATTTTCGGAAGTCCCATAGAAATGAATGGAGAGCGCACTGCGCAAGTGTATTCACCGCTCGATTCACCGCAAATAACAAGTTATTAGAACTCCCATAGAAATGAAAGGAGTGTGGGCGGCTACAGTCTGTTCACTTTGGGAGTCCTATTCTGTGGATACGAGTGGGTCCCAGAGATGGGACCCACTCCTGGGGTCCCAGAGATGGGACCCACACCTATCTGACGTTGGTGGCATATCCTAGCATTATGCCACCAATGTCTGATGTGAGACAACCCCTTTGAGTTTGCTCCTGGGGTTCTCATCCTCTAGCTTCCCTAGGTCACCCTCTAAAACCAACCCTGTCAAAGTGTACCACGACGAGGAACTGAGACTTTAAAATGGGACTGTCTACCCAGTGGCGTATATAGAGACGTTAGGGCCCCATAGCAAGGATCAAACCAGGCCCCCCACACAGGACAGAAGGGTTTCTGTCTAAACCCCATTCAATGACCCTTGGGCCATTTTTCCACTGCTTCATTTGCTAAAAGTTGTTTCTTTATAGGGTAGAGTCCTGACCAAGTTTTCACCCCCAGTAGAAGAGGAGATGATCCTAACGAAGACTGGGCCCCCTCTTGTCCTGGGTCCCATAGCATGGTCGCATGGTCTGCCACTATGGTAGTTATGCCCCGGTGTCTACCATATATTGGCCTGACAGTCCATGGATGAAGGAACCTTTCTTTTTGTACTCAGCCTCTTTATATATATATATATATATATATATTCAAGACCAATGACACCACACAATGCTATCATTACCAGTAATACAGTAATACATTATTTCCCAGACTGACGAATGGAAGCACCTGGACAAACATTCGATAGTCGAGGCCTTTACGGCGTTTCCCTGGCATTTCTCCTTATTGACTTCTACCTCCCATAACAAAGCCTCGATGATTCTGTTCATAATGTCTTATCTTTTCTAATGCCCTTCATAGATTAATGTTTTACAGGTTATTTGTCCACAGTTGGCTGGCTGTGGTCCATGTTCCAGCCACCAGTTACTGGTAACAGATTGTTTGGTCCTAATTCCAGATTATTTTTTCCTAAAACACTGATTAATCCCAGACTCTCGATTTCCCATTAGGCAGAAAAGCCACAACCCTATGGGCGACCGTTTGCTAGGTCCTCAGAGTTGGTGCTGGATTATAGTTGCAGTAGTCTCTATTCAATCTACATGTCGTGTAGCTCGGCAACGTAAGAGTATCATAGTTGCATCCTGTCCCAGATATGTAGTGAAAGTCCCTAATTTTCTGAGACAGTCCCTGCAAATTTGGGCTGTCCCAGACTGACAATGGGTAGCACTTATGCAACCCCACCCATAAGTTGGCCTTCTCAGCAGTTTTGTGGGTGTTCCCAGGGGCCAGGCTGACATGCCCCAAATTTACCAACTAAAATGTTGGTAAGTATGAACTGTATTGTGGCAGTGGGTATCTTAATCAACAGATTTGACTTTGGGCTAATTCTAGAGGCGTTATCCTGGCAGTCCCCTGGTATCACCTGTTAACCCCCGTACAGAGATCTGGACTTCGCTGCTGGAGAACCACCAGGTCGCTACCTCCTAGACTAGTCTCTTTGTGGTTAACTGATGAACAACGGGGGTCAGAGTCACTGGGGCAGGGGAATAAGGTGTCAGGCAAAATTGTAGAAAGGGACAGGCCAAGGTAAAGGCAGGCAGAGTATGAGCTTATTGGCAAACGGTCTTGATGTCAGGGCAGGCAGCAGAGAGTCAGAGTCCAGTAAAAAGGCAAAGGTCCATACCCAGCACAGACAGACGAATGCATACAGCACCCCTTCACAGGAACCACAAAGCTAAGGATCCTATTTCTTAGGCACCCTACCACAGGGGAAGGTGCCTCAAGTACCTCAGGGTCAACAGCCACTGATTGGTGAAGATGAGGATGTGAGCGTTGGCTCTTCAAAAGCCTAAGGTCCCTTTCACACGGGCGAGAGTACAGCTTTTAGAGATACAACTTTTCAAGTCATATCCAAGTGTGAAGGGTGTCTTTACAGTATTCTCCTAACTGCAGTAAAGTCTTAGCAGCTTTTGGTAGCAGGTTACCTTACTGATGCTTAGCCATGCAGACTCCAAGTTCTCTAGTTCTCTCCTTCTGTAGATCATGCAGAGATCTGTGAGTCACTGTAGCTTTTTGGACCTAAGAAGAGGGAACACAAGGCACAATTTCCTCTCTCTCTCTGATCTTCAGTTTAGACTGACCTAATGTTAGGGGTGGGGCCAGCTCACAGCTAACTTCCTACAAAGGCTGAGCCAGGATTGTTAACCCCAGCTGTGCCATACATAAGTATACTGGGGGCAAAACATAACATGATAATACATGATAGTATATTATATAACAAACCATTTGCAGATCTCTCCTGCCCTGGGGTACTGCAGGTGCAGTGTGGCCATAAATTGCAGCCTCCCATTGAAAAGAATATACGTATCCATGCCAAATTCAGCTTTCAAAAAATGGAAACTGCCCATTAACCTGATGTCGACCAAATGCTAACTTTTGTGTGATCAGTGATGTAGACAATAAAATGTGTCTGTATGGCGCCACCTGCTGTTTGTTATTTTCCTAATTTTTTGTCCATCTCACTGAGCTGGTCGAACATGCTCAGTTGAAATCTTCAGTTGCCATCAGCCATATGTTCTTTTAGAAGCTGTGGCAATTACAGAGAGAGAGAGCTGCAACAGAAAGGACACTCCCTTTGAGCTACCAGACTGAAGATAATCTAGCAGAGCAATTGGAGCAATAAATGTGGAGATATCTGGATCCATGTGAGGTACAGGGCTGGTTCTAGATTTGTTAGAAAGGTCTTGTTATGTACTATATGATTTCTTTTAATTTTTTACATCAATCATGGAATAACCCTTTTAAGTGAATGAGTGTATCCATAGAGTCCCCCTCAATGTGGAGGATCTGATATAACAGATCCTTAACTTCATGCCGAAGGGGTCAAAAGAGTACACATCCAAAAATGGTGGGGCAATGAGACATCAGCACCTATATTGAGAATTGAAGGGTTCAGCTTGTAAACAGTGCCAGGCGTAATACTAGAACATTGAGGGTTGGTGCCAGTGCCAGGCAAAACGGTACAGATGCCAGCACTCACTGTGGTGTGTTGACCATTGACTTTACAGGGACATATCCCAGCGGAGCAGTCAGGTTATGATGTCACAAGGCCGTCTGCCTCCAAAACTATAGAGCATGTCAGCAGTCTGTGTGCAACTATAGGGCTGTATGTGTAATAGTAGCGCTCCATATATGACTTTAGCGCTGTACATATAATTCTTGGGATACATATCTCAATGTAGGACTATATATAAAACGACTGGGCTCCGCATACAATATTACTATAGGGCTGTGAAATGGGGAGCTCTGTCTTAAAGAGGTATTCCATTGTATTTTTGCATTATGTGTTTTGCATGCTGTTGTTAACAGGGTTGTCAATCTTTTATTAAGTGGTAGCCTATCCTCAGAATAGGCCATGACTAGCTGATCAGGTCCGACCCCCTGCACCCTCTTCAATCGACTGTTTCGGCAATAGCTCCATCAACTTGTGGACTGACCTCGTCGCTGCACTGAAGTCAATGGGGAAGGGGGGGGGGGTTGGATGGGCTTAATAAAAAGTGGACAACCCCTTTAAGTTGAGGTTGGTGTAGATAGGGGGCTCAGGTTGAGTCTGTAGCTTGAGGGCTCACACATACCCCACACCACCACCATTATATATTGGTCCTGCTGATAAGTAGTGCACCTCCCTGGCTCTGATGTGTGCTGGTCGTCACATCTGCCTCCCTGTAGCATTATATAATACATACCTGATGTCTCTGCACCGCCTCAGGCTCCATGATGACCTGCTTTGGTAATTGCAGTATGAGGGCAGAACGCCCTGCTTGCTTCATCTCTATGTTCAGTTGGCCATGGTACTGCTGGATGTTGTATGCGGTTCTAGTGGACTTTGACAGTCGGCTGGACATGAAGCTTAATCACTTCCTACCCCAATCAGTGCAATAACCTGGGCCCGTGCCAGCCGATTATCTAACTGGAACTGAGCGTATTCAGGCAGCAACCCAGAAAAGACGAGGAGTTCTCAATACACAGTTGACATTTTGCATCCCAATAGAAAAACTGCACCACTACTGCACATGGCACTGCTGTTATCATCTGGGCACTGTGTGGCAGTATTTTTTAGCTACTCAGTACAGTTGTTATTACGCCATATACTGCACTTGTATGCGGTTAGTCAATGGGAGTATATCTGTATGTCTATACGAGTACTGCTGTTTAACACTGGTGGTAGTATTATGGTAGTATTATTTAGCTGCTCAGTAGATTTGTTATTAGGCCATATACTGCACTTGAAATTAATGAAATATTGATGTGCACACTCTACAGCTGGGTATGTGGCTCAATTACAACAGGTGTTGCGGGATATGTATATCAAATAGCAAATATTTATTAAATGACAAACAGTAATTAGCATAAAAAATATATATAAAGCAAGAAAAATATAGCAAGAAAAATATAGCAAAAATGTAGCCAAAATGATAATAAAAATAATAAGAACTGCCAGTGCTGGATCCAGATCTAAAAAAAAAAAAATAGTATACAGATACAATAGTGATATATGAAATCTGATCAAAATGTAGAAAAATGTAAAATAATAAAATGTCTATTAGATCATGCAAAAAACTGTTGGGTGTCCTGGAAGATGGACATAAAATAGATTCAAAGTTTAGGTTCGTTTAAGTTTCAACTTTGGGACAGTGAATCATTGTATCAATGCGATAATAAAAAGTTGAAAGTTAGATTTAAAGTTATTGTAGAAATCTCTTCCTCCTATAACAGAAGGGAGAGAAATGGTACTTTACCGGTCCTTCATCAGCTGGTAATGCCGTTGTTGTAAATAGTGAGTCCGCTTGGCTTGAGATGGTGTAGCTGGGTCCTCTAAGTAGTGTCTTGAGAGTCGAGTGCGGCGTCTCCGTATATCCCAGGTGCAGAAACTCTAGTGCGGCATGTGAAGCACAGCTATCCCAGGACGGCAGCTTCTATGGGGGAGTTGCCGCGTGTAGCGCTACGGAGGTAATGCATGTGGCGTCCCACGTGCTTTTTTGGCGCCTTTTTTCAAAATTAGTTTAAGGCTGGACGTCTTTGGGAGCGTTTTATAGCTCTAAAGAATGAATATATAGATCGATGGTTCCAGATCTTTTCAGCTGGAATTTGTATCGATGTTTCGTTATATTGCCGAGATCTTTGTCCACAAGACCAATATGTGTTATTCCCAAACGCGTTTCGGGGCTTGTTAATGTCTGCCCCTTCCTCAGTGGTGAATTGGTCTTAAGGTGGATTGTGGTCCCTTTATATAGGGTTCTTGTGTATAAAGCCCTCCCTCTTAGTGGGTTAGGTATAAGAAGTGGACTGACTTTGATTTATTCTTTAATGATCTTTGGTTAAAAAGGACTCCTCGGTCATAAATTATGAAATAAATGATACAGATCTATATTAAAATGTTTAGAAATAGTTTAGAGTGCATAAAAATGATTTAAAATACATGATGAAAATATATGATAAAAATATAAAAAATATAAATATAAAAATATAAAAATATGGAGAAAATATATGGAAAAAATATATATGGAAAAGATACATCAAAAAAATCCAAAAAATACATCAAAACATACATAAAGAAATCTCGGATTATAAGAAGTATATGAATATTATGTATATCATGTGCTACCTCTATATAGGGTTTGGTCCTATAGGTTTTGGTATGTTATATATTATATATTATGACTTGAGTATATCTGTTGTACTTTGTTTTTTTGTTTTTTTCTTTTCTTTCATGTATTATCTAGATAAGTGTATTTATATTTGGGTTGTTTCTTTCTTTTTTATTGTTTGATATTTTATATATTATATTTAATCTTTGATTTGTTTTGTCTTTTATATACAGACTTATATGCAGATTGACATGGCAATATTGTAGAAAGGAGGGATGTTGAAGTTTTAAGGAGGGATGTTGGAGCTTCAAAACGGAGTTGTATGTCGTTACTCTATGGGAGTATATCTGTAGGTGCTATACAGGTACTGCTATTTGACACCATGTGGTGGTACTAATAGGATGTATCATGGCAGTATTATTTAGCAGCTCAGTAGATTTGTTATTAGACCATATACTGCACTTGTATGTCGTTCCTCTATGGGAGTATATCTGTAGGTGCTATACAGGTACTGCTATTTGACACCATGTGGTGGTACTAAAAGGATGTATCATGGCAGTATTATTTAGCAGCTCACTAGATTTGTTATTAGTCCATATACTGCACTTGTATGTGGTTACTTTATGGGAGTACCGGTATATCTGTAGGTGCTATATAGGTACTGCTGTTTGACACATTGTGGTACTATTAGGTAGTATTATGGCAGTATTATTTAGCTACTTAGTAGAGTTGTTATAAGGCCTTATACTGCCCTTGTATGTGGTTACTGTATGAAACTATACGTATCTGTTATTATGTGGGTACTGCTGTTTGACACAGATTGGTGGTACTATTAGGTAGTAATATGGCAGTATTATTAAGCTTCTCGGTAGAGTTGTAATAAGGCCATATACTGCACTTGTATGGGTTACTGTATGGGAGTATATTTGTTATTATGTGGGTACTGCTGTTTGTCACAGTATGGTGGTACTATTAGCTAGTATTATGGCAGTTTTACAGTTCTCTCCTTTTAAACTATGAAAAAGGATCCCTCCACCTATTATGCCCACAGTTCTTCATCAAGCCCTGACATGTTAAAAATGCACATTATAGATAACTATAAGAATGCATATGGTTCTATATGTTTTTTGGAGGTAAATGTACAATAAAGCATGGTGTGAACAAAGCCTGAAAACATTTCTTAGGGGTTGTTCACATATCAGTTATTTGATCAGTTATTGCCATCAGTTATTGTGAGCTAAAACCAGGTGCGGGTCAAAAACACAGAACAGGTGCAGATCTTTTCATTATACCTGATCTCTGTTTAGTGTCCACTCCTGGTTTTGGCTGACAATAACTGATGGAAATAACTGATCAAATAACTGATATGTGAACAACCCCTTACACTCTCCAGACAAAGTATTGTAAACCATTGACATCAATAGAATCAGTACAAATTCATAGTCAGTATTTAGGCTACTTACACACTAGCATTTTTTGCGGATCTGTCATGGATCTGCAAAAACGCTTCCGTTACAATATTACAACCGCATGCATCCGCCATGAACGAATTCAGTTGCATTATCTGTAAAATAGCCATGACGGATCCGTTATGAACTCCACTGAATGTCAATAGGGGACGGATCCATTTTCTATTGTGTCAGAGAAAAAGGAACCGTCATAATTGACTCACATTGTGTGTCAGGACGGATCCATCTTGCTCTGCACCACACAGCGGACAGAAAAAAGCTGCTTGTAGTGTTATTCTGTCCACGATGGGACAGAATGCATTTTGATGCATTCCGTTTCGTTCAGTTCAGTTTTGTCCCCATTGTTTGACGGATCTCAATAGCGTAATTGAAAACGCTAGTGTGAAAGTAGCCTAATCTGAGCTTTTACCCTAAGGCTCTGCAAGAGGATTTGGTACTCCAATCAGTTGTAATATGTGGGGGAACCCAGCAGCAAGTGTTTAAAGGGCATCTGTCAGCAGATTTGTCCCTATGACACTGGCTGACCTGTTACATGTGCACTTGGCAGCTGAAGGTATCTGTGTTGCTCCCATGTTCATATGTGCCCGTATTGCTGAGAGACATGATGATTAGTATATGCAAATTAGCCTCTGGGAGCAACGGGGGCGTTACCATTACACCTAGAGGCTCTGCTCTCTCTGCAACTGCCAGGCCTGGCCCTGACTTCTCCTAAAGTCTTGCACTGTGCTGTGTTCTTCATACAGGAAAGAGGCTCGCTGGCAGTTCTATTCTGTACTGTGTCTACCCCAGATACTGAAGAGCAGATTTTAGGAGAACATAGTTTTTCTTAGCAATGCGAGAACATATGAACATGGGACCAACACGGATGTCTTTAGCTGCCAAGTACACATGTAACAGGTCAGCCAGTTTCATAGATACAAATCTGCTGACAGATAATTTCCCCTACAGTGTGACCCCAGGGGATATAAAGCATTCCACACTTTCCATTGAAGTCAATGCACCATCTGTGTTGTGCATGGACATGTTACACCCCTTTCCAGCAAAATATTGTATGTCCAAATAAGCCTCAGAATACCCTGATATCATATTTTAAAACAGATTTTCTAAATCAGGAATGCCCTTTGAACCGCTGACTGCACATGACCCCTTTATTAATAAGTGACCAGCAGCTTAGTCCCGGAGTGAGTGAGGTCAGGACCTGGCGCGGGGTGACACTAGACCATGGTGACAGAACATGATGTAATCTAATTTCAGCCGGGCTGAGGCCTACACATGCTCCTCCTCTTATTTCAAGAACCAGAGAATGGACATCTATATCACATAGCACAAGGAGCCTCTTATTCTCGGCCTTCTCCTAGAAGACAATGTTTCATAAAGCAAAATTCAATATATATGAAGTACTCTTATGAGAGTCGTTGTGTCTCCCCGCATACACATTGCTTCCAGAACCCATATGAAGCTGACAGTTATGAAAATGGTGCCGTGCGAGCTTCCCACTATGTTATTTACGACCCTTATTGCCTCACAATGTGTTCCCCCCACCACCGCCACCTTTTTTAATAATATCCACATAAGGTTCGCCTTCCCCAGCAGCTTTTGGTTGTTGGAAAATGTCGGAATTCTTCTTCTTCTCAATGCCATAGGGAAGCATTGAGATTGCAATAACCAGTGGTTCTGCTTCGACTATCCCACAACCAAGAGTTGGGGTCTACTACATCTATTTTCATAAAACTGAGGGGGGGGCGTCTCAAAGTTGGAATCCTCAGATCAGTTGGGATCTTACCATATACAATCATTTCTATAGAGAGCCCGTGCACAGAAAGTTAAACATGACAGGGCACCTATTTAACCCTTTCATGACCAGGCCTAAAAAGAGGTAGTGGTTTAGTGACCCTAACTTTTTTATTTGTTTGACTACCAAAATAATTTTTGCGTTTTTTTACTTGACACTTAGGACTTTTCATTAGCATGGTTTTTTAGATATTTTTTCCCCCCTTTTTTTTAGGTTTAATTTGAGGGGAAACCGCTAATTCTCATTAAAAAGTCAGTTGTTTTTAAATTATAGCTTTTTATTTCTTAAATATTAAAACTGACACAAAAATGAATTATTGTAATGGGTTCCCTATTTTGTGACGATTCTTTTGATATATAACATATATATCAAACATGTATAGGTTTGAGTGAACGGGGCAACTTTTTTCGCAATGTTTTATTTTTTTTAATTTGTATTTTTTATAATTTATTTTTTCTTATATTTTAATTTATTTTTGCCACATAATATGTCTCCCAGGAGGTCATTAAAAGACCTCTGGAGGACACTGACTTTTTTTTTCCACTGTAATCCACAGGGGCATCCTCATGGTCCCCACTGTGTCTGACAGCCGGAGCTGTGCAATCTAGCAGGAGCAGGAGCTATAAAGCGCTGCCTGACTTTATAAATTTGCTCCACGAGGTATGTGTATATAGAATGCATATAGTCAATGGGCAGTTGGGAAGGGGTTAAAGAGCAGCTGTCACCACTCCTGACATGTCTGTTTTAGTAACTACTTGCATTCCCCATGTAATAACAATTCTGCAGCATCTATTCTTATGACTAGTGTTGAGCAACATGAAGCATTCGAAGGGGAATTAGGTCCGAATTTCCTCGCGCTTCGTAGTAACTAATCAGTTTTTCCTAAAATGGCAGTTACAAAGTGAAAGTAAGAAGCCCGGGAACGCAAGATCATCCATAATGCAGTGCAGACAGCCAATCTGCAGATAGCCTTCGTCAGTGATGTCACAGCCCTATAAAACCCTCATCCCATGTGGTCTCTGCCATTGTCCTGTGAGCTGAGCATAGGGAGAGACGTGACAAGCGCCCATGCGCTATGAAAATGATTAATAGAAAAATATTGGAGAGGGAAAGTGCAAGGAGACTGCAGGGACAGTGCAAGGAGACTGCAGGGACAGTGCAAGGAGACTGCAGGGAGAGTGCATGGAGACTGCAGGGAGACTGCAGGAAGAGTGCAGGGAGGTGCTCCCACCTAACCAGCCAAACCCCATACCGGCAACAGCCCCTGTTTAAAGGTACATTAAAGGTGCCGCATGGCCATTAACAATGAAGAAAGACTATACAGTGCGATCTTCATTGTTAAATGTGGGCCAATTGGCCATATGGTTCTTCACAGCAGCATGGCCGCAACCCTCTTACAGCAAGGCTGCTTCGCATGGCCGTACCACAAGACAGAGTGGCCTGGGTATACCTGATTTATAGTAATTCATCACAAATTAATTTGTAACAAATCGAATTTCTTGGCTAACTTCTGCAAAGTTGCCAATTTGAATTTTTCAAAACTTCGCTCATCTCTACTGTGACTCCGTGTTGTACTATTCTTTTATTATTCCTGCTGGAACTTCTAAATTAATTACTGGCAGTTTGCAATGAAGGTCCAGATGGGTGTTACCCTCCAGGAGGGATACACTGGTACCAACCATCTGAACCTTCACTGCAAACTGCTGGCAATTCATCCATAACTTCTAGTAGGAATAATAAAGGAACAGCCCAACACAGAGCCATAATAATATGTGCAAGTAGTTACTTAAGCAGACATGTCAGGAGAGGTGACAGCTCCGCTTTAAAGGAATATTCCCAGACTTATGGAAATAGTCAAGTAGGCTGTGCTATGCTGTTTCAGTAACTCCCATAAAGTGAATGTGAGCTATGGAAATAGCATAGGACAGCCTACTCAGCTGTTTCCACAAGTCTGGTCACCACATATGTCACTGGACATCAGTCACAGTTTGACAATATTACAGCATATTTAGCCACAATGGGCACCTAAGCACAACAAACCTTGGCATCTGTCCAAGTTTGCCTTTGGAATGTCAAAGGCAAACTTACCAGTCCTGTTACTATTATTTAATGTATTGTATTGTTATGTACTGTATTGTAACCAGCATAGCCGTGTATGGATGGCATAGCCAGACTTAACAATTCAGCCCTTGCAGGAGGTTGGGTGGGGATCCAGCTTAGTTAGTGTATCTAGACTGGAGTTTGTGGAGTGGGGAAGCTTTGACTTGCTGTTGAGGCTGAGGCTTTGAAGCTGTTGACTAACAGATCTCCACATGATCTACAGAGGAGTGAAGGAGAACGACAAAGGAGAGAAGACTCTGCATGGCCGAGCATTGGGATCAGTAAGGTAACCTGTTACTTCAGCCATTCAGACTTTGCTGCTGTGGGGCACACCATTAAAACACCCTTCACACCTGGACACATCCTGGCCAGATGTGTGCCACGCTCTGGTGTGGAGGGTATAGCCACACCAAGCGTAAGAGGGAAAGGAAAAGGACCAAACAAGGGAAACGGTCACCTCCTGCAGGAAACCCTGAAACTAGGCCCTGACTGGTTACCAGTATGAACAGGCCTTAGTTGTAGGAGAGTTCATACACAGGAACCTAATAATACCTGACCCTAGAGAACCCTGCCGCTAGTGACAGGGGAAGGAGTCAACCCGTTCCTCCAAAAGGACTGACGAACAGGAGACTCCAGAAGGCAAAACCACAACAGGGAAAAGTAGGATAAACACAAAAGGGAAAATGACACTTATCTTAATGCAGATATTGCAGCAACCGTATCTCTGCCGAGATCCACACCACACACAACAATGTCAGCAGAAAGTATAAACCGCAAGGGATACTGGGAGAGGAAGGGATAAATAGGGGAAAGACAATCACCACACCCACAACAGCTGAGGGGAAGGGGTGTGGTAAACAGCAACTAAACCAAGAGGAAAACATGTCAAATTATGTCACTTTTGAAAGTCTAGCCAAACACCTGCAACCTGATGCAGGCACGTTTGTGACAACGTGCTTTCAAAACCCTGTATCCCAAAATGAACACTACAGCCATTATTGCATGAGTACTATTGCCTGTCATAATGTCTACTGGAAGAGACATTAGCAAGCTAGAGAGGGAAAGGGCCCATAACTCCCATCCTTGCCTAAATCCATAGATCAATACCTAGGAAGCATTGCACTGTGCACAGTTGGAACTGTGTTTTGCTATCTTGGATGTACTGCAACTCCCATTTTGAACTACAGCAAAGATGAACATTCTGTTTAATCTGGCCTGGTGATTGACTGCTGCACCATACGGCCCTAGGGAGCGACGGTGTGAGGAAAAGTGTTGCAGCCAGAACCACTACCACTCCCATGGCTCCACTCCAGTTCCTCCCAGGCCGCTGTAAATCACTGGCAGTAAACTGGCATGGCTGACTAAACAGGTCAGTATTGCTGGTGATTTTATGACACAGAGTTTATCAGTTGTAGAACCTTGTGTTCTCTGAATCTATTACTAAATTACCTGAAGCATGTAATCCGTGTGTGAATCCCTGGCGAGTGTGTAAGTATCTGGATTAGGTCTGAAGCTGATTTTGGGTTAATAAGTCTCTAACACAGGAGTACGGGGTAATGAAATTTCTACAACGTGGCTCAGTGGTTAGGTGCTAGGTTCAAATCCAGAAAACAACAGCTGCATGGAGTTTGTGTGTTGCATGGGTTTCCTCTCACCAGACCTTCTATGTGTCCCTCTTTTGGAAGTACAGTCCCTACTTTTGACCCAAGTCCCTCAGTCCCTGTTTGCTCCTTAACGGTGTTATCCAGAGTCTAAAACATACCCCCCCATTGCCCCATTCCCTCCTATAGATTATACTTACCTGCTCCCCGGCACCCACGTCGCTCCTGATCCCCACACGGATGCTGCTGCATCTCCCTGTCTCACAGATCAAAACATCCGGCGACAGGAGGAGCAGACAATAGTCATCCACGTCGGGGATGAACCTCCCTAGCGTTACCCGTCCATGCGGGGATCAGGAGCAACGCGGGTGTCGGGGAGCAGGTAAGTATAATCTATATGAGGGGCCTGGTCATTGGGGGCATGTTTTAGACTTTGGGTAACCCCTTTAAATGTCCCTCTTTCTGAGGTATAGGTTTGCATTATTACATTTATAATATTAATCCAAAAAGTGTTTTTTTGGTTCATATCTGTATATTAGAGCCCACTTTTAGGGCTCCTGTGTACAAGGCAGACATAGCAAAGCTGGAGAGGGTTCAGAAGAGGGCAACTAAAGTAATAACTGGAATGGGTGGACTACAGTACCCAGAAAGATTATCAAAATATGGGTCCGTGATCCGCATGCGAAAGAACCACAGTAGGTGCCTGTGCACTGCGGACCGCAATTTGCAACGGCCGTGTGAACAAGCCCTTACAGTGGGGAAAATTGGCTTCTACCTCACTGAGTTTTTGCCTTCCTCTGGATCAACTTGTAGGATAACAGGTCGAACTGGATGGACAGATGTCTTTTTTCGACCTTGTAAACTATGTTACTTTGTATAGAAATTTCTATATTCAGAAACCTTTTGAGCTACTGTGTAATTGAAGTGTATAAATATGCAGGAAAAATGGATCTTTCACACAATAAACTCTTTGACCATGCAAAAAGTTGGTATGCTGTCAAAGACATACTGATGGGGAATTTAGATTGTGAGCTCCCCTGGGGACAACAAGTGATGATAATGTCTGGAAAGTGCTATGGAATAATATGGTGCGGAATAAACAAATAACATATTCTCCCAGACTGTGCAGGGTACTCTTCATGCTACAGGATCTTGCAAATCTCCAACAATTCTAGCAGCTGCCACTAGGAGGAGCTATAGATGCATATGTACAGTTTTCCTATTGACTTGGAATGGAACTCTATAAATAAGTGTGGTGTGAGCGCCACATTGTGGCAGCTATGGGCATCAAGATGTTATTTAAGTCAGGGTCTCCCAACCTTTTAGCTGAGGAGAAACCCTTGAGAAAAAAAATCTATTTTAAGGTACTTCTACCAATTAATTTTTTTGAAAAGGGCAAAAAAAGGCTAGAAATCAATGGGGAAAGATGTTCTTATTTGTAGTTCAGAGCCCAAGCTGCAAAATTCAAAACCTAGACATCAGACCCCAAAAAATTAATTCACAGTCCAAACTAAACCCTTAAAAGAATTCAGACCTCAGACCAGAACTCCACCACTTTAGACCCTAGTCAGACCCCTAAATGAGACCCACTGGACTGCAGTTTGGATAGGGAAAGCATTGAACCACACATGAATTTTTCTTCACATCTGTCCCTTAACAGGGTTTTTCATGATTGTAACATTGATGGACTGTCCTTAGATTAACCATCAGATTAGTGGGGGTCACTGCACCCCCACCAATCAGATGTTTGTTTCTTAACCTTTTAGGTGTTTCAATATGGAAGCAAAATTTTAAAATGTAAAACATTTCTTTTTTGTGTGTGCAGATTTTCCTCTGGCAGATTACACTGTATCCAGTATAGGGGCATTTATGCTGCAAACCCGCTGGATTCCATTATAGTCAATGGGGATCCAGTGGTGTCTGGCTATGCTATACTGTGTACTCCAGTCTGCTGGAACAGACTACCGCAGTACACATTGCTGAGCATCTGCATATGGGGGGGTCTGAGCATCAATATGGGGTCCTCAGCATCTGATATGGGGGTGGGGGGTCTGAGCTTCTGATATGGGGGCCTGAGCATCTGATATGGGGGCCTGAGCATCTGATATGGGGGTCTGAGCATCTGATATGGGGGCCTGACCATCTGATATGGGGGCCTGAGCATCTGATATGGGGGTCTGAGCATCTGATATGGGGGCCTGACCATCTGATATGGGGGCCTGAGCATCTGATATGGGGGTCTGAGCATCGATATGGGGGCCTGACCATCTGATATGGGGGTCTGAGCATCAATATGGGTGCTTGAGCATCAATATGGGGGCCTCAGCATCTGATATGGGGGTCTAAGCATCGATATGGGGGTATGAGCATCAATATGGGGGCCTGACCATCTGATATGGGGGTCTGAGCATCTGATATGGGGGTCTGAGCAACTAATATGGGTGTTTGAGCATCAATATGGCGGCCTCAGCATCTGATATGGGGGTTTGAGCATCGATATGGGGGCCTGACCATCTGATATGGGGGTCTGACCATCTGATATTGGGGTCTGAGCATCGATATGGGGGCCTGAGCATGTGATATGGGGGCCTGAGCATCTGATATGGGGGTCTGAGCATCTGATATGGGGGTCTGAGCATCGATATGGGGGCCTGACCATCTGATATGGGGGTCTGAGCATCAATATGGGTGTTTGAGCATCAATATGGGGGCCTCAGCATTTGATATGGGGGTCTAAGCATTGATATGGGGGTATGAGCATCAATATGGCGGCCTCAGCATCTGATATGGGGGCCTGACCATCTGATATGGGGGTCTGACCATCTGATATGGGGGTCTGAGCATCAATATGGGTGTTTGAGCATCAATATGGTGGCCTCAGCATCTGATATGGGGGTCTAAGCATCGATATGGGGGTCTGAGTGTCAATATGGGGGCCTGACCATCTGATATGGGGGTCTGAGCATCTGATATGGGGGCCTAAACATCTGATATGGGGGTCTGAGCATCTGATATGGTCGTCTGAGGATGACGGTTTGATTTAAGGATCTGATCGGAGGTCTGATATAGGGTTCTGACCTGAAAGGAAGGTGGGTATTTTTTGTATTGTCACACAGTCTTTGCACTGGGGCCCTGTCTGTGTCCTCCCCTGCTATCAGCTGTAAATCAGAGCTGGGAATCCACTTCATGTAACTGTACATCCAAGTCACTCAAAATCTGGACATAGCCATGCCCTTTACCAGGGAGGATTTAAACGGATTCTGTCACTACTAGGGATGAGTGAATCGACTTTGGATGAAACATCCGAAGTCGATTCACATAAGTGGTACCTTGGAACCGAACCCGAGTTCGGGAAATGCTTTTTTACAGTACAGATTAATCTACGAAGTTATTACGCAAAGTCTCGCGAGACTTCACAAAGTAATAACTTCAGCTCATCTGAGCCCATACATTCTAATACTGCACAGAGCACTCGCTCCATACCGTAGTGAACCGATGTTTTATTTGAACCGATCTTTCTGTTTTTGGTTTCAGAGTTGTACTCCCTGCCATTCTTGATCAATAACTTTTTTTATTTTCACATAGCTGTATGAGGGCTTGTGTGGAACAAGCTGCACTTTCTAATGGCACCGTTTGCTTTAAATAAAGTATCCATCTTTTTCTTTATTTTTCTGCTCTTTTGATGGATCAGAGGAACGGAAAAAGAAACTGTGATGTGAACCCGGCCCAAACTGCCTGTGTTTTTACTGTGTGGCACACGGCTTGACTGTGACCACATGAAATCTCAGCCCTTGATTAAGCCACAGTGCAAAGGTGTAACTGCTAAACCACCACAACAGGAACATAGATTGTGAAGGATCTGGGCTGGGGTGGACCAGAAGAAAGGAGGGACAATCCCAACCTGTAAGCAGTAACTGCCCTCAATTATTCCAACCATGACAAGTGGGGCATAACTTAGTGTGGCAAATGGGTGGAGCTCAGCAGCGTCCTATTGATTTTATCAAAGCAATCATCCCAAAGTATTACCTGCAAAAGAAAGTAGGTAGGCACAGGTGTCAACCTGTGAGAGCCCATCACATGGTGATACTTGTACAGCAAGTGCTGGTAAAAAAAACACTTTGTTTAAGACACAGTAGTAGGGGAACCATACCAAGCACAGTACATACATACAGCCCCAGAACCAAGCACAGTACATATATACAGCCCCAGAACCAAGCACAGTACATATATACAGCCCCAGAACCAAGCACAGTACATACATGCAGCCCCAGAACCAAGCACAGTACATACATGCAGCCCCAGAACCAAGCACAGTACATACATGCAGCCCCAGAACCAAGCACAGTGCATACATGCAGCCCCAGAACCAAGCACAGTACATACATGCAGCCCCAGAACCAAGCACAGTACATACATACAGCCCCAGAACAGTCTCAAAATTAGCTCAGTACATATACCATTTGCTTAGTCAGGTTAACCCCTGATATATAGGTGTGTAAAGTGTGAAGCTGCAGTTCCCAGTATGGCATGAAGAGTTGTGATGATATGGTGGGAGTTGCTGATTCACAAGAGAATGCTACCACCCATCATCATGTTGTAGACTACAGGGATGACTACAACACTGATTAGTAGTCATAGGACGTCTCCTCCTGTGTTATTCGCTTTTCTTTTTATCCAGTTCAGACCATCATGACTCGTCTCTATAGTGTTTGCCATCCAGATGTGTTCAGCTTCTTGCTTTACCAACAAATCAGCATCCTATATACTAACACAAACTCCTCTTAAAGGGCTTTTCCCTGATTTCACTTTTGATGACCTATCCTCAGGATAGATCATCAATATCATATCAGAGGGGGTCTGAAACCTTGCATCCTGAGGAAAGGTCATCAATAGTAAAAGCCTGGACAACCCCTTTAATGCCACATGCTGTGCCCTGAATATAACAGCAGAATACACTGGACTCAGGTAAAATTGAGTGCAGGATAGCCTGGAAACCTAGTAAATCGACCTAGTGCCCAGCAGAGGGGAGCCAAAACCCAAGTGACTGCTGTGAAATCCAGGAGAGTTGACAGCTCAGGGTAGGTACTAGCACAGTGTGATCTTGGTGGTATGGGCAAATTGTGTATGGTCTGCAATATGATCTATATATATATTGATTTGCAAAAGTCCCAGTAAGAGGACTGAAACATCGCATTGCTAATTAGTATATGTGGCGGGAAAATAAATAAATATTAAAGTAAGTTCACCTAGATTTTGTTGTGAATTGCAACAATAAACTTCCCTGTGTTGCTGCCAAAAGGACTTTTTCACACGAGCGGATGCAGTGCGTGGAATCCGCTGTGTGTAAGAGAGCCAACCCCCGTTCCTGACAGCAGAGACATGTAACGTTAACATGATCAATAGTGCTCTGTGCCTCTCTGATCTTTTTACTACAAAATCACAGCAACAACTTTATCTCACTGTGATTTTGTAGTAAAAAAGATCACAGAGAGGCACAGAGCACTATTAATCATGTTAATGCTACGTGTCTCTGCTGTCAGGAACGGGGGTTGGCTCTCTAAAGGTCCTTTTACACGGGCCGATTATCAGCCGAAAAATCGTTCCTAGGAACGCTAGTGCCGATAATCGGCCCGTGTAAAAGTGGCCCTAATCAGCCGACGAACGAGCAAAACGCTCGTTCGTCGGCTGATTGGGTCTTTTGGTTTCTACAAAAGATCCAGTCTGTCGGGCGCACATCGGCCTGTGTAAACAGGCGATGTGCGCCTGACAGTATGGAGCTTCCCGGCCGCACGAGTGATACAGCGATCACTCGTGCGGCCCAGCGCTCAATTCATCGGGCCGTGTAAAGGCTCCCTGCCCGAGCGCCGATATCGCTGATCGGCGCTCGGGCAGGGAGACACATCGGCCCGTCTAAAAGGGCCTTTACACACAGCGGATTCCACGCACGGCATCCACTCGTGTGAAAGAGCCCTAACAATAGTAAATCTATCCCAGGATAATGGAGTATCAAGAGTACTTGTGACTTGTTAATATGCTCTGCCTTCAGATAGAAGTAGCTGTTCATCAAGCATATGTATCTTGACTGGTGAATTACACGATCTCCAGGCAATCCTCAATGCCCTATATCAGTGATGGTGAACCTTTTAGAGACTGAGTGCCAACACTGCAATTTAACCTGAATACTAGGGATGAGGGAATAGAGTTTGGATGCTTCATCCGAAGTCGATTCACATAAAACTTCGTTATAATACTGTACGGAACGGGAGCTCCGTACAGTATTAGAATGTATTGGCTCAGATGAGCCAAAGTTATTACTTCGCGAAGTAATACATTATTACTGTAAAAAACCTTGATACTGAACTCTGGTTTGGTTCCAAGTGGTACCTTGCAATCAAACCAGAGTTCGGCATCATCATACTGTACGGAGCTCAACAAAGTTTTATGCAAATCAACTTGCGAAGTCGATTTGCTCATCCCTTCTGTATACCAATACAGTATATCTTCCATGTACTTTATCATTTAGCTATATCAGCCTGCCTACATTCAGTGTGCTGCCTGTGCCGTTCATAGTGCGCCCTGCGCTGATGAATGGCAGGAGAAGTCTAAGGCATATTGGTACACCATAGACTTTTTCCAGGGTGCGGGTGCCCACAGAGAGGGCTCTGAGTGCCGCCTCTAGCACCCCTGCTATAGGTTCACCACCACTGACCTATATGGACCTAGAGAGAAAAAAGCTCCAATAGTGAAGCACCATAACAAGTGATTTTTCCCAGAGGATTTATGGGGTACTCACAATATCTGAAAAATTAAAAGCAAATAAAAACACAGGAGTCATAATGCTTCCTGCCACATGATTGGCCCTTTTCAAGTTTCAAATTCATCCTCCTTCTGATGCCCAGGCTGCGTTCAGTGATCTTCCAGTCCCAAGTTTGTTTACTCCCAGTCCAGGGTATGGATGGGGTCATGTTCACCACTGCAGCCAACGACTGGCCTCAATAGTGACATGTCCCCCAAGCGGCACATCGCTGCTGGGTGTACCTGCTGGATCACATCATTGACTTCAGCAGCACATGTGACCATCCGTACCACAGCTGGAAGTAGAGAAGCCAGGAACTGGAAAATTGAGGAATCAGAGTCAGAGTGGCAGACAGGAGTCAGGGGAGCAGGAGAGTATGATTTGTTTTTTCATTAGGTACCACACGCTCCAGGGGCTAGTTAAGAAAGGACAAAATCTTGGAAAACCCCTATATGGATGCAGCAAGGTTTGTTTTTTCTTTTTGCTTCTTTAAAGACTATGTACAGCTTTGGGGTCAATTTTTTTTTATTATTGCATTATACTCCTTTTGCGCTAAAATATTATTTTTTTAAATTTAAACCTCTGTCTGTGCAGCCTTGAGTTTCTCTAGTAATAGTCTCTGAATTTTCACTCTGTTCCATCAGACAGCTCAGCTGATGGCTCCTTATCTCTAACCTTAGAGAAACTCATTATAGCTCAATTCGTATCTTACTGATAAGAATGTGGCTTAAATGTGTGTTTTTGATCTACTAGTAATTTAGAGATAAGGGTTATTAGCCCGGCACAAAGTGAAAGTGAAAGTACTATTCACACACCTAGGCAAACCGTTAACCCTTTGTGACAGAACTGGATATTTTTAATAAAAAGCAATTGAAAAAATGATTTTTAGCCCAAATGAATAAAATGGGCCTTCTGTAGACCCGTTTTAGCCCGAAATGAGTAAAATGGGCCTTCTGTAGACCCATTTTAGCCCAAAATGAGTAAAATGGGCCTTCTGTAGACCCATTTTAGCCCAAAATGAGTAAAATGGGCCTTCTGTAGACCTTGGCGAGTAGTGTTGAGCGAACTTCTGTTTTCAAGTTCGTCGTACAAGGTTCGGGTTCGAGATATCGAAGAATTCTATTATGGATTCCGACAGAATTCTTAGATAACCCCGAACCTTGTATGCAGAACTTGAAAACAGAAGTTCGCTCATCCCTATTGGTGAGGCGTCAGCAGACCGCAATCATTTTGTGGGGGTTGATAGGGTTGTCATTCACAATGTCAAACGCCCTACATGAATGTAAGTGGTTAAATGGCCAGGATCAGAGTGATGTCTGATCTTGGCTATTTCAGCAGGGTGTGAGCTGTTTGTTTAAAAGAAAAAACACACATATTGAAATAAAAACCCACAGCAACGTTTCAGAAAAAGGTATATAAAATGTATTACTCAGATAAAAATCGTACATCACAGACATGTCGGAACATGGAATGTAGAAGTCGTACTTGTAGTAATTTACCTATGAACCACATATTTCCCGCATTACGCTGTAACAATAAGATTTTCATTTTTACACATGATTCTTAAAATAACATCCCTGAAGCAGAAAAGTAAACCCTTTCTATTATCCAGTTTTTGTCGGTAAAAAAAAAAAAAAAAAAAGTCACATTCTAAAATAACCAAATATATAAAATGTATATATACAAAGAAACAAGAGTGCCTGGATCTATACATTCAAAAATATAATACAGATAATTAATGGCGGAGTGCTGGAGAATGAGGTCTTTTTGGCCTGGTACTGTAATGGAAAACATCCCACTACTCCACTGAGGTTGAGATTGGCTTAAAGAGGTTGCAGGAGATTAGGAACAGGAACAGCGCCCCCCTTGTCCATGCCTGGTATTGCATTCAAGAGTAGAGCTTTATCTTGGGGGATAAAAGCAGACCCTCTTTGTTCTAATCTCATAAAAACATTTACTGAGGTGGAGTTCAATGTGGATACTCCCCTCAACACTGCCATCATGAAATCACTGACTGATGACCGAGGTAACAGAGGAGCAGTCTAGCTTAGTCAGGCGGAGTTCACACATTCTGACGCAAAGTGGTTTTCAGTTTGCAAAAATAAAATGAAAAATAATTTAAAAGCCAACCAGAGAGTTTAAAGAGGAGGTGTCGCCACTCCTGGCACGCCCGTTTTAGTAACTACTTGCATTCCCCATTGTTATTGCACAGGAAATGCAAGTAGTTAACAACACAGACAAGTCAGGACTGGCAACAGGTCTTCTTTAATGCTTTGGGCAAAGATCAACTCATAGATAAAAGCATAGGCACCACTTGTGTTACTTGTATGTAATCAGAATTTAAAAAAAAAAATAAAAAAAAAAAATTCCACAAAAGTTACTTTTTTTTTTTTTTTTTAAACGGGCAAATATGGCTTCCGAAGTAATTTTCCTTTGTGCTTAATGTTGAATATAATACAGACTTGACACTGTTCAAAAAGCAAGGGCACTGGCTCAAAAAACAAATGTGACATCTGGGGTCCCCTAGGTTTTTCTAAGCCTGGATGCTTCATCCTGTGGTACATCCGTCACCTACGTTATGGTCTCTGCATTTGGCACCACACCTCTTTCTATAATACATTAAAAAAAAAAAAAAGTAAATCCTCACCAATATCCATATGCATACTAGAGTTCTATATATTATATATGTAATAAGCTCCTGTGTATGTACACATATACAAAAAAAAGTTACAAAAAAAAAAATATATTGCACTTCTTATATACAGTTCTTGGGTTTTCAGACAAAGCCCAACTTTGTTCTTCACATACTAGGGCATTTTTAAGACGTAAAGCCCTTCGCCGCGTCTGTGTTGTGCCGTGGGCTCTATTCTTCCCAATTTGACCTTCTCCTTGACAGAACACCTCAAATCTTTACAAAATGGTCATGTCTTGATAGAGATATGCAGCCCAGTCTTCAGCTGCACTCTTGGTCATCTTAACCAGCCAACCTTTTTGGTCTTCTAATATTTGCCCAGACGGACAAGTCTGGTTCACATCGGTGGCAGTCACTTCAGGAAACAGACGTAGAGTCCAAAAGTATATATAGTTAAAAAAACAAAGAAATAAGGAAGAAAGGCAACAACCATTTTGAGGAGCGCTTTTGAGAACAGTCTAGCTTCCTACAAGGAAGTTGACCCGTTATGGAGGTGAACATTAGGCCTTCATGTCCAGTCTAAGGGCAATGGGCGCAAGGTTAGATTTCTGTAAGAGTCAGCTTGTATGATCCTCCAGACTCTTCTATCTGAAGCTGGAATGTGTCTTCATTTGAATAATGCCGGATTATGTTGTCATCCATGTTAACCAAAATTCTGGGGAAAAAAAGCAAGGGAGATGATTAAAAAAAAATTATTTAATATTCTCATTCAGGGCTGAAAGGATTCTTATAGTAAGTAGATAGGGCAGAAGGAAAAGGAAATATGGAGGAACAAGAACAGTAAAGAACAAAATGTATGAGAGAAAGAGTAGAGGGTCATGCTTGCCAAAATGTTTTGTTATTCGACTTTTAGCTGTCTCTAAGGGTTACGCCCCCAGTAATTCACAAAAGAAAATGTTGGTTTAACATGCTATGCTAATGACTACCACTGTCAGCCCAAAGCACGTTACACCAGAGAAAACAGTAGGGATCATTTACTAAAGATCGGTGTTTCACACTCCATATATAGAATATCTGACCAATTTATACGAGATGCATCTTTATAAGTTTATTGCATGTTCTGCTATCCGTGCACTAGAAAAGAAAATTACTCCAGTCAGAACTCAGAAGCTGGAGTAGATGTCTGCTATAATGCGTGCCAGTTTTCTGGAGCACGTTAATAAATAAGTTGGACCGGAGAGCTTCCATCCATGGACCGACTTCTTCCACACACACTACACCCACTTTTTTGAAAAACTGGCAAGGGTGTCAGAAAAAGCTAAAAAGTCACAAATTGTGCAGCAAAATGGCACTTGAGGAATGTGCCAATTTTCTAGGCCAAAAAAAATAAAAATTTGCATTACATGTTAGTACATACACGACCCCACCGCATGTCACAAATGGCACAGGCTCACATGCACTCTTACTTACCCCTTTTTACATTTCTTGAAGATTTTCCCAATTTTCTCAAATGGAATTTCATATTTTTCTGAGATCTAGGAAAGAACAAATACAAAAGACTTCATACAAAATTACTTCATCACTGGATAAATATAAATGACCAAAACCAACTTCGTAAAAGTTGAATGAGGGCGACTGGAAGCAAACAAGTAAAAGTCACCGGCTGGCGCTTTCCTCAAAGATTAATTGGTGTACAGTAACAAAACTTACCGCTTCTATCAACCCTTTTAGAGATGGAGACTTCAGCATGAGGGCATCAAAGACTTCTTCAGCTTCTCTCCTCACATACAACAGCACTGGAAGGGGGAAAGTAGAAAGAATATGTATTCAGAAAGACTTTTTTACTATCATACAGACAGATCTACAGCACTAAGGGGTAAAATATGATCACTTGACCATTGAAAACCAATATTAGGTTTCTTAGAAAAAGATCTCCACTGGTGACCACTGACCACCTTTCTTCCACTATATCAGTGTTACAGGGGCAGCTCAACCAGCTCTCTAATGTGAGAAGTTGGCACAAAGGAGTATTCCAGCCATTAAAGGGGTTATCTTTTTTGTTTTTTTATGTTAACATGTCCACAAGTGCCCATACTTACAAAAAGGGTATGTATATTGGGTATGTGATACCAGCCCACTTTCAGCCACAATGTACAGGGGGGAAGGGTTACGCCTGTGTAGTCAGGCAGCTTCGGGGACTGTGAAGTGTCTGCTTCCGAGGCTGCCATGACTGTGCAGATGCAACCCATGTCCCAGGACGAGCATGCTTGGGAGATGTATGGACTGATGGTCGAACATTTGTGCTACTGCTCCATACAACAAAGCCAAGTATGCCCGCTCAGCGTTTTCATGCCAATGATAAAACGGTTGGACCCCCCTTATAACTTAAATTAACACCAATGCAATAGTTAGGTGATAAATACTGATCGCTATAATACTGCACGAAGACTTTAGTTATCAGATTCGACTGCACACAGACTTTAATAATGGCAGACAAGGCACATTGCTGTACAGCTACCTCTCTTTGGCTCGTCGACTCTTGGTATCTTGGTAGGGGGTGCTGAGAAGTCTTCTTCAGATGAGAAAGGTACTCTCTTCATCCCAGAGCTGCAACCAACAAATATAAAGGACTATGTTGTAAAGGACCATAAAATGCTTGAATAATGGGAAATAAATTACAAATATAGTACACCTGTAATAATATAGATCTGCTGTATATAATTACTCTATGAAAATGTTAGGGTTATCGGGGTCTGTTATGGTGTCCTATGGGCTATAAGGTATTTTTAATGGCAATAAATATTCTTGCAGCAAAATACTGTTTTTTTTTTAAACTTTTTTAAAATATATGATTTAAACTATTATATATAAATTTTTAATTTTTTTATTTTTTTAATGTATTTATTTAAAAAAAAATGCTTTAAACAATAGGTCATTTTTGTTGACACATTTCTGTTATCAATAAGTCAATGAGAAATCAGAAAAAAAAAAACACATAGGGGCTAATAAGACCCACTTCTATTTCTAAAATGTACTGTAGTCATATTTCTGACTTGCACAGACAAGGTGATGTGACGTTCTGTATAACACTGTGGCCCCTTATCCTGGGCACTGACGGGGACCCCAGGTCACAATCCTTAACACACTATTTTCTAACATGTTTCAGTGAGGAGAAAAGTCCAATGAAAAATAAAAATCTTCAGCTCACCTTTCACCTTCCATTTCATCTGAAGACAGTGGGAGAACCTAGATAGGCAGAAGATTGTAAAACTTGAGTAAGAGAACACGCTCTTTCAGTGTAATTTGTGTTCTGCATTTATATACATTGGATGTGTAAAGCCTTATTTTTCAGGAAAAGTTCCATGGGGAAAAAACAAATGCAAACTAGCTTATATCAGCCAAACCAGAGGAACGCATCTGTAGATAGCACTGTTCCGGGCTTCTTGCCCCTCATCAGTAAAGACTAGAGGAGACGCCTTAGATGAAGCTCCAGGATGGAGGGATGTATCTCAATACAGGGACACCATATCTGCCCCCCCTTCTGTGCCATGTCTAGGGCATCTCATCTAACCAACCAGTACCTTGCTTTGTACTGATGAATGGCAAGAATCCGGAAACCGTTCTGTCTACAAATGAGCTAGTTTTGCATTCCCCATGGAGCGCTGCCTGCAAAATAAGTCTCACGAAATGCCCATAAGACATTTTATCACAATATCAGGTACTTACATGGGTGGTGCGCTGGAGATTGGCAAAGTGTACATCAGGGATGAACAGGACAGGCTGGGTGTCCAGGTCTTGCATGGGTTTGAACACGGTGATGTCCGTCCTTTTGTGGGATGGGAGCAGAGCCCCTTTCACGTCAGTAACTGCGGAGAACAAGCACCTCACAATCAGATCACAGCAACCCCTCGACAGTACCAGAATAGTCCCTAGGGGTCCACTCTGAAATCACTGATAACTCTGCTCCCCAATAAGCAAAAAGTGACCCAAGTTTACTTCTAGCAAAACCGGACAGAAAGTATATTAGTTAGGTTTTTATTGTTACTTAATAAAACGGTCTGGCTTAGAGAAGGGATTGACCAGAATCTCGAAGAACCCCTTTAATAACATTCAGTTAATAATCTGTTGTATAAAACTTGCTCACTCATATACAAGAATATTCCTCCAGAGAATAAACAACTAAACGGAATTGCTATGTAATCAGTTTTCTAATATAGTTTACAGTATACTTTATAGTTTATTTTATATTGTCAAATAGAGCTTTGCAACTTTTTGTCACTTGCTCAAAGGTGTTAGGTTTAAAGAACATCCAAACTGAACAACCAACATGTGTTGTTTGATAACTTTAGCACAAAATAGGCAAGGCAGACTCACACAAAACGTATTTTAGATTTTAAGCTCAGTATAATATATATATTATATACATACACCAACACACACACACCAACACACTCATTGATTCCCCACCATTAGGGGTCTTGATACATAGAAATTGCCTGGAGATGGGTTGCCACAACCGTCCAGAAATTTCTGGACAGTCCATAAAAAGGCCACTTTTTTCCTGTGTCCATGAAAAAAAAAAAAAGATGTGTCCGTTATTTTATTTTTTTTTAGGCTGGTGGTATCGGACTAGATTATTTTGTTGGTAATTATCATTTTACAGCTCACAGTACATGCTGGTAATGAGGTGGTATCAGAATATGAGCTATAGAAATGTATTACTTATAATCTGTATCATTCTTTATTGTTTTCCAATTTGTCCATAAAACACGTTGGCTGTCTGTGATTTTGGAAAAAGTTGTCCAGAAAAAAAAAAAAAAATCTGGTTGGCGACCACCCTGCTGCTTAGCCAATGACTGGGCGCAGTTGTAACCCCCCTCAGCCAGAATCAGTGTAGTGGCAGCAGGGAATCGATGAGTGTATGCCTTTATTTTATACCACTCTGAGCCACTTCTAAAGAACATTCCCCACCCCCACATCCTAATCTTTGCATTTTGTTTTCTCATATTTAAGCATTTTTGTGTTTATGTCATTGTCATTTATGTCATGTTGTCACCCATCTTCCCGAACAACATTACAGTATAGGAAATAAAATAATCAACTAAAATGAAACAATAAAATTAAATTTTTATAATTATTATCTGTCTAGTGTTCAAGTGTGACATTTCCTGCTCCTATATTACAGCATAACATCGTGGGTTTGAGGTACAGGAACGCTGGGTGACAACCTAGCTATAATTGCAACCATATTTGTTGTGACACAGATTCCTAGGAAAATATAACAAGGAAATGGATGATCGTAAAGTGACGACTTGTTTGTACTGGGGATTTAAGGTGGAACATCGGCAATTTCTTGAGTATAGATGGAGTACTCTTAAATGGGATGACTCCCCTGAAACAGTTTTTTTGGTAGCTAAATAGGTTTAAAATTCGGTGCAGAATAATTTCTTCCAACATTTTTATAGCAGTCAGAGCTGCTATAAGGAATCTGGAAATCTGCATCAGAAACAAAGCTCTGAATGCTATAAAGATATATGAAGAAATGAATCAGTAAGGAATCATGGACCTAAAGACAACAATAAAAGGTGGAGATTCACTTTAATGGGTGAACCAACTCGTAAATGGGATTCCTATTGCAAGGCATCAGCAATGTCTATACTATATGGAGAAGACACCTCCATGTCTTCCAAGAATGGGACAAGAGTAAGTAAATGACTTCCTGTATCATTCTTACTTACAATTTATCTGGGAGGTGGGCTCAGTGCACTTGCCTTTTCTCTTGCTCTGCTTACGCTCCTCGTCTCTTATTTTACGTTCAGCACCCTGATGAGAAATAATAATAATGTAAATCAGACAAAGTAGGACTAAGGAATACTACGTGGGGTAACATCCAGAGAGAATAAAATTGGGGTGATCAAAATTTGCACAATGTAGAAGTGGAGCAAACGTCCATAGCAAACAGATTCCACCTCCTGGGTTTTCAAGGACTTTTATTAAAAAGAAAGGTGCAGTCTGACTGAGTACTTGGGGGAAACTGATCAACTTATAAATCTCCTTAATGCATCTATGATCTAGGAAGCCATTATCCAAGAAGGCCCATACCTCCACATACACTGGATGAGACAACCCCAAGGGCATTTGGACCTTGAACGAGCAAAGAACATGTCACAGGGAATCCCTGTAGGGCTTATAAGGGGGCATCCCGCTCTCTACTTCCTATATGCCACCTCTAAAACAGTACTAAGGCCCCTTTCACACGAGCGAGTTTTCCGCGCGGGTGCAATGCGTGACGTGAACGCATAGCACCCGCAGTGAATCCTGACCCATTCATTTCTATGGGTCTGTGTACATGAGCATTTTTTTCACGCATCAGTTCTGTGTTGCGTGAAAAACGCAGCATGTTCTATATTCTGCGTTTTTCACGCAGCCCTTGCCTCATAGAAGTGAATGGGGCTTCAGTGAAAAACGCATTGCATCCTGAAGCAAGTCCGGATGAATGCGTTTTTCACTGATGGTTGCTAAGAGATGTTGTTTGTAAACCTTCAGTTTTTTATCACGCGTGTGAAAAATGCATCAAAATGCATAGCACCCGCATGGAAAAAACTGAACAACTGAACGCAATCGCAGACAAAACTGACTGAACTTGCTTGCAAAATGGTGCGAGTTTTCCTGAACGCATCCAGACCAAATCCGTGACGCTCGTGTGAAAGGGGCCTTAGGCCTCTTTCACACGAGTGTCGCGGATTTGGTCCGGATGCGTTCAGGAAAACTCGCACCAAGTTCAGTCAGTTTTGTCTGCGATTGCGTTTAGTTGTTCCGTTTTTTCCGCGCGGGTGCTATGCGTTTTGATGCGTTTTTCACGTGCGTGAAAAAAAAACAACAATGTTTACAAACAACATCTCTAAGCAACCATCAGTGAAAAACGCATTGTACCCGCACTTGCTTGCGGATACAATGTGTTTTTAATGCAGCCCCATTCACTTCTATGGGGCCAGGGCTGCGTGAAAAACGCAGAATATAGAACATGCTGCGATTTTCACGCAACGCAGAAGTGATGCGTAAAAAAAAACACGCTCATCTGAAAAGACCTATTAAAATGAATGGGTCAGGATTCAGTGCGGGTGCAATGCGTTCACATCACACATTGCACCCGCGCGGAAAACTCGCTCATGTGAAAGAGGCCTAAGGGGTTTAGGAGGACTAGCAACACGCCAGACCACAGCTTCTGAGCCCATGGAGTTCCAAAAATAGAAGTTTGCCAGCTCAGCTATTTCCGGCAGCCCCGTAGCAATGGCCATGCTTTGCTTGATGTGCTCTCTATTCATCGCTATGGGACTTCACAAAATAGCCGAGGACACTCACTTAGATATTTTTGGAGCTCCCATGGTGATCAATTCCATGATTCCTTACTAGGCACATAGTGCATGAGCAGTGCACTCCTTCACTTTAGCAGCTGGTCCTAGAGGTGGGACCTATCTGACATTAATGGTATATTCTAGCGATACACCATCAATGTGTGAGATAAATCAACCTCCAAGTGGCAGAAGACCACACGTTTCACCTGTAGCATCAGCTGAATGGTCAACCATGTAATACGTATTTTGGCGTCAAGTCCTCCAGAATGGGAGATGCTCCGGCTAATAGAGGGGAACGGATATATTGAGCTAGATGGGACACTCAAACAAGGCGTTATTCTGATGAGTCGACCCCTTACCAAATACATTAGTTAATATACTGTTATTAGAATCACTCTCCTTAGCAGCAGGTAGGTAAACTGGAGAAATGAGCCACTAGCTGTTTAGGACAGTGAAAACACAGCAAGTGTGCCGACTGCAAGGAAACATGTTTAAGCAAGGTGTATAACTTGATACTTGCCACTAGATGGAGCAGTTGAGTTAGTCAAGTTTCTGTGTACATTAAAGGGAATAGGCCACCTATATTTTTTTTCCGCCCGTTAAAACCAGATAGCAACACATATCCTTTTTTCTGTGTTTTTTTTGTTTTGTAGATCTTTTATTCTATTTCCTGAACAAGATTATGGGGGCAGCCATCTTAGCTGAGCTGTTGTTTCTAGCATTCATAGATATATGTTTTACGGCTGCCACACGGGCCATAGACACAGTAGTCTTGAGCGGACTTATGGTCTTCAATGGGAGAGTTTTCTAGGCATGTTCTATAACCTGTGCAGAGGTCAGGAGGGAGTAGGTAAGCTGTCATATCACCCATGGTTAATAGTGGATATATCTGTCACTCTGATGAAAATGACAACCAAGAAGTGGCTCAATGGTGTGAAAACTGCAGGATTTGACTTTTTATTTTTCATATAGTTTGCAAAAAATCCTTTTAAAAAAGTTTAACATATTGATGTAAACAATGGGTCATTTTCTGAAAACACACTCACCTTATCACAGAAGACTTTAATTTGGCAATAGGCCCTGTGAATTGGCTTGTTACTTCTATTATTGTAGCTGTAGGTGTCAATTTGAATATTCAGAGGCAGCCCCTTCACCCCTTTCTGAGAGGAGAAATCGGTGCTAAGACAGTTCACAGATATAAAGACCTGGGGGACAAAAGAATCCATTAGCATTAACAGACATTTATTTATTTTTTTTAAATATTCATATTTTGTGCACAAGACATACATAGTATAAGGCCACGTTCACACTTCCAGTCCACATGTACAGCTCAGTGAGATTCTTCGGGGAAACTGGATCCATAATGGCTCCAGTACCAATGAAAACAATGACACCAGGGTGAGCAGAGCCCGTTTGGGATCATTAGATCAGAAAGGACTATACTACAGCACCACCTGCTGGACAGCCTTTCAAATACAGCCACAGTACAACATTTCATACGGTATATATATTTGTCACGTTGATATAGACGCATATTCTGTATAGGACCAAAATAAATTTAAAAAAAACAGCCATAGACGCAAGATACGATGACCTCCAGTGTGAGACTATAGCCTAGAAGTATATGACTTAAAGTTACATGTATTCAAACAGTAAGGCTAAGGTTTGCTACATCTCTTCTTTTTTAATACCTGGTACAGTTCACATCAAACATACTCTTCTAATTACAGAGGACCCATCAGAATACCATGGCGCAATTATCCTTTAACTCCTCCTTAATCACCTAAATTGACCTAAATTTCATAGCCGACACCCTAAAGAAAAAACCCATTATCTTAATGCATTGTCCACGCTACAATTATCCGTAATGCAGATACAGACGGGATAAGGACAGGACTTTCACAAGTGCAGATATTTAAAGATGACCTCATTTCTATTGTGTTATAGGAAAAGCACCATTCTGTACTAAAATGCAGACAATGTATACGTAAGCATCTCAAATGATGTAGATGATGTAGCATGAAAAGACTCTGCAGGAACAGCAATTTTATCTGTAAGTGGCGACACCCATTGCCAAGAAAATGCCTTCAAAGTAGTCACAGCTCCACTTCATAGGGCCCATCCAATCAGGTGTACTGTCCCGTAACAGAAACTGTGTTTTTATTTGATTTGGTCACTTAAGTTAAAGGGCAGTTGTCAACAGGGTCGACCCTATTAAACCAGTTATACTGCATGGTAGGGGTGATCCTGCTGATTAAAATGATGCTTGTCTTGTGTAATTCGGTTGTAGCGCTCGGGGTGGGTGGGGAGATAGGCTTGATTATTTATGCAAGTTGGGTATTCAGTGCACTGAGGGGTGTGACCACCACGGAGCTGCGGTGCACACAGAGGCTAGGTCACACCCTTTGGTGCACTAAAGCCCTAATTTACATAAATAATAAAAGTCTTTTCTTGAGTAGGACACAACTGATTTTCACAACATAGTATAGCATAGTATCATTTTAATCAGCAAGATCAATCCTACTATGAAGTATGACTAGTTTAGTAGAGTTGATCTTGCTGACAGGTGTTCTTTAAAAGCTTAAAGGGGATTCCCACTATGGCCAGTCTATAGGGGATTCCCACTATGGCCAGTCTATTTGTCCTTTAAAGGTCCCCCCCCCCCCCCCCCCCCCCCGCAAAAAAAAAAAAAAAAAAAGCTGAACCCAGGGTGTCCAGTTGCTGGGACCTCCACAGTTCAGCTATAAAATGGCAACAAGTTCCCCTACAGTGTAACCACAGGGGAAATGTGGCATTACACAATTCTCATTGAAACAAGTAGGCTGTTAGGGTAACATATCGATGTGCTTGGTCCTCCAGCGAAAGGACACTCTTTCCTGAATAGAGGACCCCCATGTGTTAACTCAGAATCCGCAGGGTTTCTGAAAATGGAGAGGACCATGAAAATGTAGGGGTCTTTTTTTCTTTATTGGCTCAAAATTTATACCTACGTACTATATGTTTAAAGACTGCAACCACAACACCTATGTATGTGTCATGACTGCAACCTCACTTATTCTTACACCATTTGATATGGTATACATCACAACACGGGATTACAGGTAGCATCCATTTCATGGAAGATGCACCATTTCCTTGAGGCTTCAGACAAAAAAAAAACAACAACACAACACCATGAGAAATATTTAGATAAAACAATCTGTGCACTGGAAAGATTTCAAGAAGTGGTAAAACTGGTTAGTGAAGTCATCTGTAAGTGACATTTATAGGTAATAAGCCATTGCCCTAGTATAGGCCCAACCCCAAGAAACAATCCTCAAAGTATCTTTAGCTTGTTTGGCAAGATTCTTCCTTGAAAGTCTAACAAAAGCAAAGAACACAGCAAAAACACAATAACCCGGTTCATCTTCATTCCTCCGGCATAGTGAAATAAACATAGTAATCTGTCTGATCGTGTTAGAGGAGTTCATCCGTGTACAAAATGCCTTTTACTTCCTATAGATATACTGGGGATCTCTTACTAAATGAGGTCTGTAGGCTCCCTAGTCTGACCAACCAAAGATCGGCACTGAAAAAAAGTTGACCAACATAGTAGAAGCAGGTCGTCTGCAATTGATATTGTAGTCTGAGTTTGCTGTTCACCATACATGTGGGTAAAGGTATGGATTCAGAGCAGCCATCATCCTCAATATGAACAAATGGATATTCCCTCCACTTCTCAGTAACTTAAATGAACATGGGTGAATTTGCAGTATTTCTTTCCTAAAAGAGCACAGACAATTCCAGGCCCAAAAGACAAGCTCCAACTTCTCTTGTAAACTTGCTTGCTTGAAAACAGCACCAGCAATGTAGACTTCTCAAATTAATTTTCATTACAGGGTCCAGACTAACAACATTAATCAGTATACTAATCCCATTTACAAAAGCCAAGATGCAGAATGAATAAATATGAATACCACCATATAATGTAACTGGCTTTCCTACTCAGCACCCATAACCCTATATGGCAATAATACTGCAATTGATATTATAGTGTGGGTTTTCTGCCTGCACACTACGCTGTACATGTTGGTGAAGGTATGGATTCAGCTCAGCCATCATCATAGGCAACGTGAACAATTGTAGATTCCCTCCTCTTCTCAGTAACTTAACTGAACATGGGTGAACTTGCATTATTTCTTTCCCCGAACGGCACCGACCGTGCCAGTCCTAATCGACAAGCTATAATTTCTCTTATACAGTATGTTGCTGGTTGGAAAATAAAACCAACAAGTGGAGCTCTGAAATTAATTTTCATTACAGTACCCAGACTACCAATATTACCATCTACAAAAGCCAACACACCAAGATACAGCATAAATAAATATATACCGCCATATAAATGTAACTGGCTTTCCTACTTGGTTTCCATCACCCTGCACAAAGACTGCCTCAATGGTAAGGGGAGGACCAGTAGTTGGCCCCTTTCCCATCAAAGTTTGCAAATATGAGATAGGGGACGTGTCCCCAAGAGATTAGACAATTGGCAGAACATAAAGATTGTTATTACCCCCCTCCCATTAGGTACAGTCACCTATGTGCTGCCTCTCCCATTCAGTTTCACAACATGAGCTACATAAGAGGCTTTAGAATACCACAAAAAAAGAGGCAACGCCTTGTTTTAAGAAAGGGCGTTTCAATGGTGCGGTATTGCTTTAAATTACATACCTTGATGTTCCTAGTCACAGCACCAAGCCAATTAGTGGCTAATGAAAAGCACTGAATCTAGGGTGACACATCTGACTACACACAGACGGCAGTTAACCGTTTCATCTACAGGTGCTGATGAAGGATGACGAAGGCTAAAAATATTTAATAGTTAATTGCATGCTAAAAATATTTTCTAAATTGCATATGGTGCAACTCTGAAAATTAATGGTGGATGGGAGACAATTATTATGTACGGAGCTGCAAAGGTGTCCATTTAGCTTTAAATTTATAGACTTGTCCTGGGTAGTTGGGTCACGAATCCCAGTCATGCATACCACCGATAATCAGCCCATTGCTAAATAATAATCTAAAGCAATGGCGAGTTAACCCTATCCCTGTGCATTCCTAAAACTGGGAGTTTATCCAGATCTCCTGCCACCATCTGTAAGTGGGCAGATGCTTATGGGTCTTACAAGATGACAAATATTCCCAAATCATTAAAGACGACCCGTCACCTCTCCTGCCATCTCTGTTTTAGTAACCATCTGCAATTGTGCAGGGACATCCCCCCATCCCCAACTGGTTACGCCCAGCCGGACCTATATTTTGTAATTCCCCCCATAGTGTCTATTTTGCCCATAGCAGCCAATCAGAATTCAGCTTTCATTTTACCAGAGCCATTTAAGAAATGAAAGCTAGACATTGATTGGTCGCTATGGGCAACAAGACAGTCTTAATAAATGAGGCCTAATTGGAAGATTTTTGAAATTTTCTAAAATAAACTTTCCATGTTGCCCTTAGCAACTAATCACTTAACAGCTTTCATTTTGCTTTCTGCTCTTGGAAAGTGACAGCTTGGTTGCTATAGCAGTTCTTTATTTAGACAGTTTGATAAATGAGGCCCTCTTGGATATATATATAATTTTTTATATATTTAATTTTTTTTTAAGGGGGGGGGTCCTCTGCTGCTAATACATAGGAGGTAGATTTATCAAAAAAGGTGTAAAGGAAACTGGCTTGGTTGGCCATAGCAACCAATCAGATTCCACCTTTCATTTTTCAGAGCTCCTTTGGAAAATGAAAGCTGGAATCTGATTGGTTGATATGGGCAACCAAGTTATTTTTCCTTTGCAACAATCTCCCCCATAATGTTTTTCGAATAATGTAACCTAAGTTTCCCAAGAGGAAACCCAAGCTGCCATAAAGGGCACAAAAATGCAAATACAATATCGTCATATAGGATGAGGCCCACATATCATGGCTATGAGCAGCAAGTAATGGGCGCACAGCACTGCGAGGCACTGGAGTACATCAGTAACCATGAGGCTGGGGCTACATAGCAACATGAAGATTGTGATTTAAAGTATGACCACTGCCCTTTTTGAGGACTCCAGGAAGGGGTTAATCTACCTGCCTATAGCATAAGGTTTTCCTTTTTCCCTCTCTTTGTCTTTGGTAAAGCAATGAGAAAAGAAAGTTCAACAGTCCCGGCAGTGTTTGTTTGTGACCTCTCCCAGGCATTCACTTCATCGGCTCCTTACAAGTAACCTACGGGGCCCTTCACATCAGTGGCCGCCAACAATAGTCATGCATCTGCGTGCAGAGAAAGAAAACGGAGCCTCCTTTCAAGGCATCACCCGCTGAGATGTATGGAGCAGCCATTGTCATGCTCCAGACCAGCCAACTCTATTCCACTTGAATTTGTGGAGAGTGAAACTTGACGTTGAGCTGGTGTGTACATAGCCGGCATGGAATAATATACCGCATTATACCACAAAGCAAAGGATTTCCATGTGAAAAAAAACACAAAACAAACAATTCTGAAAGACGTCGCCTGAGAAACTTTCCATTCAGCTGGAAAGAGATATGTAGAGTGCAAAGACTCTTGTCCTGACTAAATCACAGGTGTCCATGCCTGGCACTGGAGCTCATCCCTATTCAAGTCCTGCTGAGAATGGGGGGGGGGGGGTTAAAAACCAAATTCGGGACAACCCCTTTAAGTGCAATCACCTTTTTTTTTTTTTTTTTTTTTTTTAATCCTGGACAATCTATTCAAAAGGACATACACCCCAATATATATATTTTCACCCCTGTCACACTTTATATTCATGCCAATTTCTGGGAAAGCTGGGTGAAAATCCAATATTGCCGCCCACCCACTCTCAAAAGGGTGGACAACCAGCTTCCAGAAACCTCTCAATAGCAGATCTTCCTTGTAACAGGGGGATAGTGTCGGGAAATTGTATAACAAGACAGAATTGCCATTCAAGGATCCGGAAAAGTTGGGTAACAACCCCTTTGGAAGAAGTGATGGAAGCCACCCAACTTTCTGAGATCAAGTAAGAAATAGAAATAATAGAAAACTTGGTAGCAAACAATATGGCTTCCTTGAGGGCCCTCACCCAACTTTCCTAGTTCCCAGAAGAGCAAATCTTGTTGTACCAGAAATACCCAGCTCACGTTGCTGTATACTTCCTGCACAATAAATCACACGACATATCGATGAAGGAGTAGGGAGCAGGTAATTAAAGCGTAGGACGATTATAAACAACACACCCTTTTAATTATGGTAGAAATGTAGCAATAGAATAGAAGCCTGACACATACCTTGCCTTCATCGTTCAGATCCCAGGTGAATGAGATGGCGTTGTAGGCGATCTCCTCAATGTTGCTGATTGTGTTGAAGCTTTCTTTGTAGTCGGCTGCAAAAATAACCAAAGTGTTCAGGTAAAAACCTCAAGAAAGTTCAGTAAGAGATCCATAAATTTCTACGTGTCCCACCTATATCGATGCATCTCTGTTTCGCAGTGTGCTGTCTAGAATGCCAATACTTCCAGTGGCGAAGCTGGTCTTCTCGGCTTTTATCATCAGCAAACACAACCATGATGACACTCTGAAAGACAAGACGATTTATGAGGTTTGTCAGTATGAACACATATAGAAGCACTGAGACACCAAATCTTGGATACAACAGAACCCATACTTGATATACAGCTATTCCTTCCGACCCCCTATGGACATGCATTTTTGGCCAAGCATCCTTGTGTTCTCAAAGGGGGGAAGGGAATAAGCCAAACACCAAAAGGATCAACATATTTGTATTCGTCTGCTTTAGGGGAGATTCGGGGTGCCCCCATACAAGTTAGATGATCAGCTGGTCCCACCAAAATTGGCAGGTTCAATTGATGGCTTTAAAGGGAATCTGTCACCTGCTTAGGGTCCACAGCTGGGGTATAGGGTCTAAAGCCTGCCTATAGCAAACCCATCCATCCTTCCATACAAAGAATAGCAAATGCTCAAACTTAGCTGGAGAAGAGTCCAGGACTCTTCCCCAAAGGCATTGGTTGCATTTGCACTGCCCTGATGAAGCCATGGACGATACACCTACTTGATAGGCCTAACATGCACAGTGAAGGGAGGTGTACTACCCTCTGCTTTATGGGTATAGCTCACATGTGACCAGTGCTGCTGGAGAAGAGTCCTGGACTCTTCTCCCAGATATATTTACTAACAGTAAAATAAACCTAGGTAGTTTTTTCTGCCCCAAAGAATTCCAACCAAGAAAACCTTACCCGAACTTTGCTAATCGGATGATGGATCCCTTTATTACTGCCAATTTCTTTCAACGTGATGGGATAAAACTGACCCTTGTTCAGATAGGTCATAGTGCTGTCTCCTGGCTTTGGTCGAAGAGATTTTGAGGCTTCAAGAGTGTATTCAAAATTATTCCTGTATTTAAAAGATAAAACAATAAAAATAAAGAAAATAAAACGCAAATACAGCACACTTCATGTCCCACTGGCAAAATACCAGCGTTATTTAAAGTGATTACACCACTGTACTATGCATGCAGACTTTTTGGACAGTTTCCAGTTTTCTCTGCCATTTTGATTAATCATTTGGTCTGTGGAAGAGTCATTCTCTTAATCACTTTAGGCTTGTCCAGCCACACCACTGGCAACAACACAAGCACAAGCTGCGGAGTCAAACGTGACTGATGCAGCCCTTTAAATTGCCAACAATACATTAATTGAGAACGGCCAGTACCTCCATAATGCAACAAAATGGCCCAATTTTCTGTTCGATGCTATATAAACCAAAAGAAAGAATCTCCGTACATGAAATCAGAGGCCTACAGAGATACAGTAAATGAACTCTGGTTCTGTACAATGCAGATCTTGGATAGAATTATAGACAGTGTACACAAGACCTTAAAGATAAAAAATAAAGAATAATAATAATTAAAAAAAAAAAAAAAAAAACGTACCCAGCAACAGGATCAAAAACATAGTCTTCAGAGCTTATGCTACTCATCCGTATGTTAAGGTCACCTGGATAGAATACCTAAAATAAATTAAAAAAAAAAAAAAATGGATAAGCAAATCAACGGGGAAAACACAAAAACACACAAAATACAGAGCTAAAACAAACTGAAAAAAGAAAAAAAAAAAAAGAATCAAGATAATTGTTTTGCTCCCAAAACAATATACCAAATTTTACTGTTTGGTAGAAGGAAAGACTCATGTAGAAGATACAGTATAATAAATTTAAATGGACGTTTAGAACTGTTAAGCCAAAAACCCAAAAGTGAAACCCCCTTTTACCTCCTGAACATCTTCTTTGAATGTCTCAGAGAAAGTGGAGTCGGGAGTCCTCCTCTGAGAGTTGGGAGCCTGGCTGCTGGAGTTGTAGTGGTCAGAAGGGACGTTCCGATCAAAAGACACAATGCGTTCTACAGCCTCAGAATGGTAGACATTTGGTGGAATGCCCACTGTGAATCCATGGCCTTGGGATTCTGTTTTGATGGCGTGAGTTGGCATTGAAGTAATGGAGACGGTGGCAGTGGTATCTGGAGCTGCCAGGTGACCTCTTTTGTCCATGTGATTGGTCACAGGAAGTAATATGTTAAAAGGCACGTTGGTTTTCAGGACTTGAACTCTGTTTTCACCACTGCAAATCAAGGGGGAATCGTTCACTTGATGAAGACCATTCCTAACAGAAGAAAGACAAACGGTAAGACTACATCTGTGACACGGCAGGGCTGGAAATGTCCATGTGAAGCATGAATGTGCAGAGTCCTCCAAACAGAGATGCAATTTGGTGCCAATCCGGCAAAAATGCCCATGGTTGTCATTTCAAAGTGCATAGTGAAAGCCAACGTTTCTCTGAAACATAAGAAGCACCAGAGCTGTCTCCCAGGCACTTAGGTTACCCCTTTCCCCATGGAAACAGTATGCCCACTTGAACTAACTAAATGGTAATTTTTAAGGGCATGTCAGTATGGATGACTGCCGGCTGATTACCATGAACATAACCGGCTTACATACATTACCAACCTTTTATTGTGCTCTGCCTCTGTATGTTCGTGATCATGTTTGGTGGAGGAATGTCTCCTGTCTCTGGGAACCTGGAAAGAGAGATATAGGCCTTTATGCAAATCTGGTCACCACAAAGAGGTCATTACATTACAGATGCCTGTCAACAGTATGGATGACTGAAGGACAAAAACAATCAGATGGAGGAGGCCATGTTGAAGTTTACAAATTCAGTAGGTGGAGGTCAACTAAAATGACATGTTCATGGAAGTGGACGAAACCCCCTACAAATCAGTAATGACTCTTTGATGGTGGCCTTCTCAAAAAAACTATGGCTTGACCCCCGTATGTTTGTAAAGGACAGACATACTGATCTCTGCCTCCCTTGCTTAACCTGACAGAATGCTCTAAAGAGTTAATAAGGGACTAATAAATTGTCTTTCATGCTGTAGCAGGTTGACCAGGCAGGTGCCACCACTTATGACCTTGCTTCAAAATATACAGATTGCATCAAAATGCAAGACACTCGAGTCGGTGCTATGTCCCAGCAAGAGTAAATGGGCACACGGTCAGGTTTCTGATGCAGTTTTAGAAGGCAAAACCAGGAGTGAACTTTAAAAAAAAAAAAAAAAAAAAAAAAAAAAAAAGGAGGAGAAGTGGTATCTGTCCTTTATAATGTCTCTCCTTTTATGATCCAGTCCTGATTTTGGCTTCCAAAACAGCACGCAGAAAACTGACCGCATGGCCGTATCTAAGGGTCTGGTCAAGTTGAGCTTAGCCACATGTATTGGGTTGGCAGACACAGATATTGAAACCAGTCGGTAACACCTTGATGTCCCAAATAATGGAGCAGGGTGGTGGTAATATGGTGCAATGATTTAAATGTATGGATTCCATATGCTATAATGTATATAGATGCAGCATGGAGATACCCAAACTATGCCAGAGAACCATGTTATCAGTACCTTATAGTAGTCGTAGAGAAGCCCCAGCGCGGCAGCACTATCTTCATCTCCATTGATGCTCATCATAGCTTTGGTGGCTGCCGTCAAGGGATTTTCCAGGAAGGACTTCCAGGCCTCATCCTCGCTAGTGTAGGAACGTCTCTGCTGATAAAGGGAGTCATTCTGGAGCACCAACACAGGCCGTTTACTGGAAGGTAAAGGGGTCATATTGTTAACAACTATAAGAAGGCACAAGTAGTACATGGCATACGATGGTCATCACACACATAAGGTGGCAACATGTTCTGTAGGACAAAAACTCATCATAGAAAAAGCATAAAAACTAAACAGCCCTCTATTTGCTCTGATCGAATCAAGCCGGCTGAACCAGAAATGCTTGATGATACGCGATAACCAACCCACATATCTGGAAACACAGTCAAGAGCAGAATGCCATCAAAAATCAACAGGTCTGCAGTAGATCACCACTTGTTTTGGGCACACAAGTCCTACCACATTGCTCTTCGAGGCATCATCCACATACACAGAGGCTAATGATGCTATGGAGCAGTGTCAGACAGGTTCCTTGGGCCCACCAGAGAAAATTATTCTAGGCGTTAAACCTCCAAATTATCACTAAAGTCTAAGTTTTAGATGTATACCCTAATGGCAAGTGATTGGCTCCAATTTTTTTCTCCTGGACCTTTGAGTCTGGGACACTGGAGGATCCTCTGGTAGGCCAGTGTTATGGAGTCCTAGGATTATAACCTGTTACTGGGATATTATATTAGCAGGGGGGGGGGTAGATGGGTATTTTTCCTCCATGGATGATCTCTATCCTCATCCTGGAATATAAGAGAGAGTATGGTGAAACTTTACTGGCGACACAGCTTTTCATATTGCCTGCCAAATTTTGGTTCCAAATGAGAATTCATTATCATACAAATGAAAAAGAAAAGCCAAGTGAAACTTGGCTCCTCTGCCCATTACAAAGGGACTCCTTACATGACCATCAATGTCTGCAGGCATCAACATTGCCTCTATTGAGTAGCTCCTGCATGTATTTGCAAAGAATGGTGGACTGTTGTGGGTTGCCCCAATGAAGGACAACCTGGGAGCCAGAAAGAGTAAGCTCCAAAAAGTTTCATCCCGATAATCAAGGACAGTTGCCATCAACCCTTATATGTTCAAATATATAGGACTCTGATGCAGGGGTAGCAGAGCCAAGTTGGCTAATATGAGCTTATTATGAGCACTTGTGACCTTAGATGTTCCAATAAGGTAAAATTAGTGATGGCCAATAGTGGCCGTTATATAGGCTTGGTAACCTGGACTTTACAAGGAGCACGCATAGTCCTCTATAAGGGTTGATGGAGCTTTTATTAGTATTGTTCCTCTGATGCAACAGTTAACTGTTCATTTGATGTTTAGGTCATTTGCACATCAAAAACTATTCGGGGCAATAAAATGCAGCCAGCTGAAAGATGCTGAACCCTGATAGTGACATTAACCTGTAATCCACGCTGACTTCCAAGGTAAGAAATGGCAGTTCTAGTTATCCACAGATCACGGCAAAACATTAACTGGACCAAGGGACTGTCAAAAAAGGCACAAAGAGGAAGAAAATTCTATAACAGTAGCACATACAGGACGATTCAAAAACTGGGAACTGCTTGACTATCCTTGAGACACTTCAAGTTGAAGCCGACTCCAGAATTTCTTGAAATCATGTCAAAGATACCCCCATTAGGCTACCTGCAGACGTTGCATATTTGTATGCAGAAAATCCACATGAAAACTGCATTAAAAAAAAAAAAGGAAATAAATCTGCACTATTTATCGTGTTTTTTTTCGGTGCAGATTATCAGTTTATTTTATCAATCCCATTGAAGTCTGTGGGAAGAACCACTATAGATAAGGTCCAGCAAGGCACAAACAATTGACATGCTGTGGATTTTAAAATCTGAACAGCAGGTCAATGTACACATCTACAATATCTGCACAATGTATGTGAGATTTGGCATTCACTTTGCGTGTGCTGTATTACGGTACGGTTTTTCCACACGAAAAAAACGCCCATAAATCCTAAATGTGTGCGGGCAGCCTTAGGGCTCATGCATACAGACGTGTGTGGTCAGTGCCCGTGCTGTGGACAGCAATGTGCGGCCCACAATGCATGGGCACTGACTGTGGGGCCGCCGCATTCGGATCGCGGACCCATTCACTTGAATGCACTACTTTTTTGTGGTGCGGAGGCACGGCCAGAAACACCACGGCAGCTTTTGACGTAGTCTTCTCATATCTTTTTACTGCATTTTAATGTCCACATTACAGTCACAATACCTGGACCTCTACTATACCGAAATTTGAATCACCATAGAAACTGCATCCAGATGACGGCTATCTTAAAGGGGATACGTCAAGAGAAAATGACCTATTGTTTAAAATCACGTTTTTAAGAATTTTTTTTATTTTTGGTGATTTTTTTTTTCATTATTCCATTTGACCATCTCTATTTTTAAACATGTATATACGGTAATCTTGGAATTATTACACTAGCTGTATGCCTAATCATAGGTCGTGATCTCCTGTTCTGTACAGGTAACCTCTCAGTAACTATTATCATTATCACCAGAAGTAGAATTACAATGACAAGTAACACCTTTATATAGATAAAACAGGATCCATTCTCTCTAGGTGATATCACAGCTTGTCTCCTCCCTCCAGACCTCTGCACAGGTCACAGAGCATGCCTTATAAAGCCCCTATTGAAGTCAATGAGGTCTTCTCCCGTTTACTGTGTGTACGGCCCATGAAGCTGCTGTCAAATGATAGGAAGTGTTAACATATTTTACGACTAGTGGCCAGTGTGAAAATTGCAGGATTTTATGATTGTTTTAAATATCACCAGGGGCATGGAATTTATTTTTAATCACCAAAAATTCTAAAAAAAATAAAAAGTAAAAACAAAACATTATATATATATATATATATATTATAGATAGTGACATGGAAAAACTTAAAAAAAGCTCAAAAATTAAAAAAAAAATGTTTAACATAAAAGAACATTTAAACAATAGGCCTCACCTGGTAGACAAAATACAAGTACTTGGCAATGACAGCCATTACAGTCTTTGCAAAGATCTGGAAAAGTCATAAAAAATCTCCGTTGCCACATAGTTAAATCGGTAGGATAGAGGAAGCTGGAAATGTGGCAGTCTTTACTGCAGTTGTAGAGTTATATTTACAAACTAGCAAAACCAGAATGAACATTTGAGAGATGATTGCTGCACTGCAAGTACTAGCACATTAAAACTCCAGGTTTACCAGGTAAATCTGCCAGTCTCTCTAAGTGAGCTCCGTATTCCCGTGCCATTCCTGAAGCCTGTGCCTTCCACCCCTGAGACTAGAATGGCAATACAATCCAGTGCACAATGAATACCCGCTAAAAGCTAGTGGTGTTCCTTACACGTAGAGTAAAGTGATCCCCGTATAAATATGCCATGCTGTACGTAATCTGGTTTTTCAGATATCACCCCAGGCAATGCTGATGTAATGAAGTTTTTTCTAGTGAAAACCTAATATTCTGTCTTACAATAGAAGCAGAAATTCACATGATCTACTGGACCGATATCAGCGTTACACAGGAGAAGAAATCCCTCAGAAATCATAGATTAGAAAGTCTCAGGTTCAGTACGATTTATCAGTGATAAAAATAAAAACACACTCCCGCCGGGATGAGGTCAATATTACTGCTCATCCTGATCTTCCTGGTCCATAAAAAGATTGATAAAATTTAAAAAAAAAAACAAAAAAAAAAAACTATATATATATATATATATATATATATATATATATATATATATTACTGTTCATCCTGATCCTCTTGGTCCATGAGCAGGTTGATAAAAATAAAAAAATATTTATACCTATCAGGATGAGGTCAAGATTACTGTCCATACTGATCCATGAACGGAATATCAGAACTGAACTGAAAACTGACTCCGGTATAATGCAGGGAAGAGGTAGGGATCAGAAACCTCCGGCACTCCAGCTGTTCTGAACTACAACTCCCAGAATGCTCCATTCACATCTATGGTATTTAGAAGAACAGTCAAGTGTGTTTGCATGCTGGGAGTAGTAGTTTCACAGCAGCTAGAGGGCCGAGGGTTGGTGATACCTGAGGTAGAGTATTAGTAAACTGTATGACAGCCCCTCCAGACAGAAAGACAGACTACTACTGTGGGTACGGACACGTGGCAGATTTCTATCTGGATTTCACTCTATGCATTGCAAAGCGTGAAATCCGCAGCATAAGTGGACATGGCGTAGATTTAAAATCCACACTGCAGGTCAATTTACGCTATGGATTCTTTCTGCAGCATTGATGATATTCCTTACAGCCTCATCTACTTTGCTGGCAAAGTACGACACTGTGGATATCCTGCACGTGCATCCGCTGTGTGTGTACATACCTTAAAGGCTGGGTTCACAAGAAACAGAAAATGTAGAGGAAGAATCTGCAGTTCCGCAGCAAAATCACATGTATTACATCTAGAGATGAGCGAACGTGCTTGTAACGAGCATTGTAGTGCTCGGCTCCCCTGCGCTCGCATGGGCACAGGCATCCGGATCCGTCGGGTGAGGAGGACGGATCCGGATGCCTGCGCCCATGCGAGCGCAGGGGAGCGAGCGCTACAGTGCTCATTACGAGCATGTTCGCTCATCTCTAATTACATCCTCTCCATTGCAAAAGGTGAAATGTGCAGCATACACTGACATACTGCAGATTTCAAATCTGCACCGCAGGCCAATTTACGCTGCAATTTTTGTACACAGCGTGTAGATGAGAATTTAGAAATTCTCATTCACCTTGCTGATACTGTACAATGCTGCCGATTTTACTGCATGAAAATCGTGATGGCAAATCCGCAGCTACAGTCACATGTGGACCCGGGCTAAAGATTAGTATCCAAGAGAAAGCCACAAGGTTTGGGCTCATGCGCATAACAGTATGTATTTTGCGGTCCACAAAACAGATTTCCCCAAAGAACGGATGACATCCTTGTTGCATCCGTTTTTGTTTTTGTGGACCCATTGTAACAATGCCTGTTATAGGACATGTTCTACTTTTACTTTTTTTTTTGTGGAGTGGACTTGCAGACAAATGAATACATTTCCGTTTTTTTTGCTGCCCCATTGAAATGAATGGGAGGCAAAAAAATGGAATAGACACGGACAAGAAATACGTTCGTGTGCATGAGCCCTTTGCACTTCAGTTTATCATTTGCACACAGGTTCCTCCACAAGACATTGGAAGCTCTGCAGAAACAACAGGTGTTTGTCTTGTGCACCCTCCCATTTCAACATTCAGTTGAAGCGCACAAATGCCTTGGAGGTAATCTGCTGTCTTTAAAGGTGTACTCCAAGCCAGAATGATCACTTCAAGAGCGGAGGCCTGCCAGAAAGTCCTTTCCCACACACACATCTACAGAAGCTCAATCGTAAAACACAAGCTGCATTGACGTAAAATATTGCGCTGTTAAACTCTGGCAAACAATAATTCAGCAGTCATTTCTTTAGCATATAGGTCAGGATTATGAAAAAAAAAAAAAAAGTTCTTTTTTTTTTTCTCACACCGCTCTCATTCCTGATTGGTGCTGAGCTGCAATACCAAATATAACCCCTGGACAAGAGTGGCGCCATTTCTGGACAGAACAGCAGACCTTTAACTCCTGCAGGTTATTAAGTATGAATGCAAATTGTAAAACCTGAGAAATCTAAATGTTTCTTTTTTATATTATTTTTATTTACATTTCGATTTAATTTAATATAAATATTACTCATTGTTTCCTTTTTTTCTATTTATTAAACAAAACTGTTAATGATAGAAATATTAAAAAAAAAAACAAATAAAAATGTAGCTTAGATTTTTTTTAAGTTGTTTCTACATGTGATATAGATGACATAAATTTCAGAGATAAAAATGTGTTTTTTTTGCGATTTCAAAGTAAGGCCTCATGCAGACATCCGTGGAGCACGGTCCGTGAAAACTCGGACTGTGCTCCTGCTGAGTGTACGAGCGCACAGCGTCCCTGGTTGCTATGACGCTGTGCTCTTCGCGCACTCAGCAGGAGCACATTTATATCTATGCTTTTTTTTACTTCCATTGTACACAGGGGAGGTGTTATCAGTGATTGATAGTATTCTCTGTGTAAGTGTGTATACAGAGATATCTGTCAGTTACTGATAGCTGTACACGGGGAGGTGTTATCAGTGATTGATAGTATTCTCTGTGTAAGTGTGTATACAGAGATAGCTGTAAGTCACTGATAGCTGTACACGGGGAGGTGTTATCAGTGATTGATAGTATTCTCTGTGTAAGTGTGTATACAGTGATAGTAGTCAGTCACTGATAGCTGTAAACAGGGGGAGGTGTTATCAGTGATTGATAGTATTCTCTGTGTAAGTGTGTATACAGAGATAGCTGTCAGTCACTGATTGATAGCATTCTCTGTGTAAGTGTGTATACAGAAATAGCTGTCAGTCACTGATAGCTGTACACAGGGAGGTGTTATCAGTGACCTCTAGCATTCTCTGTGTAAGTGTGTATACAGAGATAGCTGTCAGTCACTGATTGATAGTATTCTCTGTGTAAGTGTGTATACAGAGATAGCTGTCACAGGAGAGGTGTTATCATTGATTGATAGCATTCTCGGTGTAAGTTCAATATAAAAAAATGTGTGAATTATATGTTTTGCTGAATCTTTTCCAACAAAACTATACATCAATCTGCTCAGCTCCTCTTGCTCTATAACCTGCTGCCTGCAGATTGCAATGCATTTCGTGGCGACAGGTCCTCTTAAGGGTAAGTTCACACATAGGTTTTTGCTGAGTTTTTTTTGCAGTAAAACAGAACAGAAGAATTTTTTTCACTTTTTTGTTAATTAGGTCCCTTTTTTTGGCTTCTTTACACCTCTTGACATTTTTCCAGGTGTTTACACATCTTCTGTAGAGGGGGAAAAAGCCATGAAGAAAACACTAATGGTAAGACCCATTGGAGGGAATTTATCATGACACCTACACCAGAAACTGGCGTAAAAAAAAAAATTAACAAAATGCAATTGCGCCATTTTCTGAAAACGGGGTCTGGGCAGGGCCATCGGCTCCGCCACATTTACTATCATTAATGACCATTTACTGGTATAAATAAATAATTAAATCTATTGCAGGCAGAAGGAGGAATATATTTGAGTCTAGGCGCACGGACTGCCAGAGGAGGCACTTGGTTTATGATAAGGCCTGCACCCCGTCATAAGTTAAGCACATCCTCTGGCAGTGTGGGGGATATCAAAGACCACCATAAAATGCCATAAATGAACCCCACTGTGTGCAAAAAAACTCCTAAAAAAAAATAAATCACAAATTACACATCAAAAATGTAGATGGCAAAAAAACACTGATAAAATAAATAAAAAAATAAATGTCAGTGCAAATTTATGTGTGTAGCGACCTTAACAGAAGCCTTTGGTTTTAGGAAATCTGGGATCCACCTCCTCACTGTCAGATCCTTCACTAGAAAGCAGTGGAAACACCTGTACTAAAGGGAGATCCTTCATGGAAATGCTTTCAAAGTCTTTGATTGTGTCAGTTTCTACGGATTTGGAGTAATAAGGACTGGTGGCAGACACGAATTGTTTCACTACAATTCTTCTATGACCAACGCCTTGTAGGGCTCAGGTTTCATCCAACTTTATCGACCTTGAAGACACTTTCACAAGGGGAAGGGGATCCTGCTTCTCTGATCTAATGATCTGTGATTCACAACCGTGCCACCCACATCACACCAACCACAATGTGCCACTCTGCCTGGGAACCCTTTGTCGGTAATACATCACAATCCTAGAGCGCACGTCATGTAAATAAACAAACATGAAGCAGAGCTGAGTTTGTAACCTGTCATACCTCCATATGAGACCAGAAGATTATCTGTGGTTTTTACATGGGACTGCAGGTAAACTGATCTCCACACAGTGTTATCAGAATGCACACACACAACAGTGGTTTTAAAGGAGTTTCTTTTTATAGGGAATCACCTGTGTGACATCTGTACCAGTAATCTTTACTACAGATGGAAGTTATATGACATGGGCAGGGGCATGCAAATAATATAGATTATGGGGACCTGGGAAAAATCTCTAAAACAGAACAGCTGGCAAACTGGAAAGATAAATAGATAAGTATGAAAAATATAGTAATTTTCAACACAATCTTAATGCAGTTTGGAAGATGGGACATTTTACACCTACTAGTTGTATCCAGATCTATAGATCCAACTAGTAGTATCCAGATCTATAGATCCAACTAGTAGTATCCAGAGCTATAGGTCCAACTAGTAGTATCCAGAGCTATAAGACCCACTAGTAGTATCCAGAGCTATAAGACCCACTAGTAGTATCCAGATCTATAGGACCAACTAGTAGTATTCAGATCTATAGGACCAACTAGTAGTATCCAGATCTATAGAACCCATTAGTATCCAGATATATAGGACCTACTAGTAGTATCCAGAGCTATAGGTCCTACTAGTAGTATCCAGAGCTATAGGTCCTACTAGTAGTATCCAGAGCTGTAAGACCCACTAGTATTCAGATCTAAGGGACATACTAGTAGTATCCAGGTCTGTAGGACCTATTACATCTAGATATGTGGGGCATATTACTCCTATATTACAAGTATATGGACACATATGACAGATCTATGGGCTCACACAGATTACAGCATATGATTTATCTATAGGAAACAGAGATTTACTAAAATTCATTTTGGACAGCCAGCTGCAGTATGGACAATCGCGACCTGGGATTCACAGCAGCTGATCCAGCAGTCATCTCATCATCACCCAGCAGGGGCCCACAGCACCGACCGCCCCAGGATGGGTATAGTATAGGCATGCGGTGCCCCCGCAGGGTGATGGCAGAGGTCTGTGTCCGCTGTCAGTGCGGAGGATGCGGCAGGTGCACGGCTCCCGTGGCACAGGTGAGGGCACCCCCCGGACAGCTGGCACACACGGCCCCGGATCACTTACTTGTCGTAGTCTTGTGTCATGCTGTCGCCCGTGTCGGTGGAACTGGACTTTCTAGTTGGGACAGATCAGTGGCAGGGGACGGGAGCCCGGGCGCCGCACAAACGGGTTTAGTCGGCTTTTCTCGCTTTTTGAGCTTGGCTGTGATTGAGAGGGAGGTTTACTGACTGCAAAACTTCTCATTGGCTGGCGGCTTCCCCCTTGGAGGGGGCGGGGACACCATGCAGCGCGGTGATTGGCCGAGGACGCAGGTAGAACGGTGCAACGTTCCAAAGGGGATCGTGTTTCCTGGAGACGCTGTCAGAAACGTGTGCGGTTCTCTGCCATCTCAGCCGGACGCATCAGAACCGGTTCCGACATTCAGGGCGGCACGTCTGCTCCGGGAACAGGGCACCTGAGCTGGAAGCTGGCACTCTGGGCATCGCATCTCAGCAGAGCACTGGCTCTGAGAAGAAAGGACACTGGCATTCAGGGCATTGCATCTCCACTGGGCACTGGCATTGAGAAGATAGGACACTGGCATTCAGGGAATTGCATTACCACTCACTAGGCACTGGCATTCAGGACATTGCATCTCCACTGGGCACTGAAAAGACAGGACACTTGTATTGTGGGCATCAGCTTGGCACTGGTATTGAGAAGACATGACACTGGCATTCTGGACATTGCATCTCCACTGGGCACTGGCATTGAGAAGCCAGGACACTGGCATTCAGGGCTTTGCATCTCCACTGGGCACTGGCATTGAGAAGATAGGACACTGGCATTCAGGGAATTGCATCGCCACTAGGCACTGGCATTCAGTGCATTACATCTCCACTGGGCACTGGCACTGAGAAGAAAAGACACTGGCATTCAGGGCATTACATCTGAGTAGAAAGCGCACTGGTACTCTGGGCATCAGCTTGGCACTGGCACTGAGAAGACTGGACACTGGCATACAGTGTATTACATCTCCACTGGGCACTGGCATTGAGAAGAAAAGACTTTGGTATTGTGGGCATCATGTCTCAACTTGGCACAGAGAGAGCTGGGTACAAGAATTCAGGGCATCAACTGAACATTGGCACAGACAGAATTGGACATCTCATTGAACTGGTATTCAGGACACAATTCAGCTGGATCCTGGCACTCAGAGAAGCTGTGCCCCACCTATGTGAGCTGGCACAAAGAGAACTGGCCATTCAGGGAGTCACAACTCACAAGGATGTTGTCACTGGGATTTGGGGCATGGCATCTCATTTGGGCATAGAGTTGGACACTGGCATTCAAGCAGCCACATTTCAGTTAGATATTGCCACTCAGAAATGTACCCTGGCATTCATGACATCATAGTTTGGCTGGACTTTGGCACTGGGAGATGGGCTCTGGCACATGTGGCATCATACTCTAATGGACGCTCTTAGCACATGAGACAATGAGAGTCATTCTAAGTCTGCTGTACCCTGGCACTGAGAGAAATGGACACTGGCACACAAAGGACCACGCTACCTGAGTGGCACATAGTGGATCAAATCTCAACCTGATTTCACCTCCAAAGAAATCTATTGTAAATACATAATGGCATGTTTGGAAACTGAGTGCTGTATATGACCGTCAGGATGCCATCAAAAGGTTGGCACAGGGGCATTGCAGCTGGACACTGGCATAGAGGGCATAACAAGTGGAAATGCACACATGCATGAACTAGGAGACATGAGCACAGCTACAACAGTGGACGATGTATAGGTAAAATACTGGGAAAGCCTGGCACAGAGCCACATCTTACAGCAGAGCTGTGCCCTAGGTGGATGAATACTGGTGCAATAAGTGGCATCTACTTGATAAGCACAAGAATGCATTTATTCCTTGGCACCTAAACTAGTAACAGTAAATGACTGGCATAGAAAAGGTTCCCACACCCCTAGAAACAGCCCAAATAGGGGGGGGGATATGGTAGGTTCACCCCCACAGATATTCCACAGGTTTAAAGGGTTTCTTGCTTTATGTGTTTATGTGAATAAATCTCAGCATTTTATAATAAAAAGTTCTGTCTTTTCTAATATTCTTAGTGTAACGCTTCCTCGCCATGTTACAGTCAGTGAATGAAAGCCTTGTCCTTCCCCTTTACAGGCTGGAAATCTCACACTTACAGATGTGAATGTATCAAAGCTGTCTCTCATGCACTGCTGTCGTTTGCTTACATAGAAGACAGTTTCCATTCACTGACAGCAAGCAAAGATTTCTGCAGTGGTGAGGAAATGAAACATAACAGATATTGGAAAGTTACCGAACTTTGTATTATATAATGACTGCACTTCATTTGCGTAAAACCAGAACACCCCTTTAAGCATGCCTTTAATGGGCACACATTGCTCCTGACGGCTGGTCAACAAGAAATACCATCTGAAGATTTGTGGTGAAACCACCCCTCGAACCTCAGCAAAATGATGCACCATGGGCAGCTGGCGCACTATTTTCATCATGAGACTCACTTACTGCCAGTGTACCCACCGGATCAGCGGCAGAACAGGAACTGCCCCTCCCTGCTCCCACCACAATCGCCATGATCAGAGAAAACATCAGTCTGATGAATCATGATCACAGCACTGTAGAATGGAGGAGCCGCCAGCTTAGGCTACGGTGACGCGCAACGTATTTTGTAATGCTAGTCTATGGTATCGCACTGCGGCATGTTGCAACTGCGGCACAACAGGGCGGAGTTTTGTGCAACTGTCGTGTTGCAGTTGCAGCATGTCGCAGTACAACACCATAGACTAGCATTACAAATACGTCGCGCAACCTTGCAGTGTAGTTGTACCCTATATGTCACAGTGTAGCCCTCGCCTTAAAGGGATTATCCCAACATTTATCACCTGTCCACAGAATAGATAATACATATCGGATGACACAGTGTCTGACCACTGGGAACTCCGACATTCCCGAAAACTAGAGTTCCCCTTTCTGAACGGAGCACGTTCATTAGTCCCATAGACATGAATAAAGCAGTGGACTGACGGGCACTAACGCTCTCTTCATAGAGGGAACTCAGGAAACCCTAGTGAAAAGATGTCATCCCAACTGGACAACCCCTTTTATATATGACGACCCGCTGACAATCGGTTCTTTGAGAACCCAGCTTTTAAAACTGCTGCCTCTGCAGGGGAAATGTGGTATTGCATGGTGTCAATTGAAATAAATGGGCAGCTATGTTATACGTGGACATGCTGGGTCCTCAGAGAGGGAGCCACTCTTTGCTGGCTAATAAATGGGGTCATGACGTATTAAAGGGTATCTATCACCAGTTGTATGGTGCCCTAACTAAGGGTAGTTTACACTGGTGACCAGGGGCAGACTGGGAACTAAAAGTGGCCCTAGAAAAAATACTAAAAGTGGCCCCATTTTGTACTTGGGTCCAAGTTGATGGAAGGCAGGGCCAGCAATACCATATTGTGGCACATTATATCACCCAACAGAGCCAAATACCACAGTCCATCACAAAATACATCCCCAAAAACTTCCACTGGCCGGCCTTGAAGAGGACCTAGGCGGCCCCCTGGGCATCGACCCACCGGGAAATTTCCCTGTAAGGTCTATGGCCAATCCGCCCCTGCTGGTGACAGATACCCTTAGCAATATACTCACCTAAAATCTATATGGAACAGCTCCAGCACAACACACAGTGAGCTGATGAGTCCTGATAACTATGGGGTCCTGGCTCTCCCCGTCCCTGCCACTGATTGACATCTAGCGGCAGATGGGACCTGATGAATATGAGTGCTCACCGGCCGTCCCAGAACAGTCATATATCCTGGTTACTAATACAGTTACTCAGTGTGTGTCACAAAAATCTTCAGGTCACAAAACATCTTTACAGCTCACTATAACATTGCAAAAATGTAGATGTGACCATAGTGTGACATCATACATCAGGAAAATTAAAGGGGTTGTCCAGTATTTTAATACTGATGGCCATCAATATCAGATCGGCAGTGGTCTGGCACCCCACATCCCAGCCGATCAGCTGTTTCAGAATAGTCAGTGCCAGAACTACACTTCTCCATCTATTGAGCTGCAGCGTTGCTTCCTTTCACTTCAGTGGGGGGAGCGTTGTGGTTTCCAGCTCCTTCCACCGCACAGCTTCCTGCACTGGAGCCAGCAGATTGGTGGGGGTGCATGGTGCCATATTTTCTATTATCTACACCAGGAAACTGGCGTTGATTCCACATCAGTTCCTTTGCTGGTGTAGATATCAGTTCTGGTGCACGGACCGGCACAGGTGGGCCACATTAAGAGGTGTACACTTTTTAATAACTGTGGCATCTGACACCAGTAGCAAATAGAGTAAGACGGGTATGTAAAGTGCTGGTCTTAATACATTTCCCCCAACATTTTTGAAGCAAGCTGCACATGGGCAGAAGAGTCTGAGCATTGGTAGAAGAGACTGGGGCATGGGGAGAAGAGTCTGGGGCATGGGAGAAGAGTCAGAGTAAGGGGGGAGAAGAGTCAGGGCATGGGGAGAGGAGTCAGGGCACAAGGAGAAAAATCCGAGCATCGGGAAGACAGTTTGGGCTTGGGGAGAGGAGTCATAGAAAGGAGGAGAAAGGACAAGAATCAGGGCATGGAAAGAAGTGTCAGAGTATGGGGAGAAAAGTCTGGGCACAAGGAGAAAATCCAAGCATGGGGAGAAGAGTCAGAGTCAGGGCATGGGGAGAGGAGTCAAGGCACAAGGAGAAAAATCCGAGCATCGGGAAAACAGTTTGGGCTTGGGGAGAGGAGTCATAGAAAGGAGGAGAAAGGACAAGAATCAGGGCATGGAAAGAAGTGTCAGAGTATGGGGAGAAAAATCAGGGTAAGGGGAGAAGAGTCTGGGCACAAGGAGAAAATCCAAGCATGGGGAGAAGAGTCAGGGCATGGGAAGAGGAGCTGGGGAGAAGAGTCAGGGGATGGAAAGAGGAGCTTGGAGAAGAGTCAGGACATGGGGAGAAGAGTCAGAAGCACAAGTTGAAAAATACAAGCATGGGAAGACCAGCCTAGGTATGGGAAGTGGGGTTGTATCATGGGGAGAAGGGTCAGAGCATTGGAAGAAGTATCACAGGGCGGGAAGAATCTCATGCTCAAACTCTTCTCCCATTGTTTGTAGATAGGGAGAGACCTGTCAATCAAGAAGAAGAAAAGCCGGTGGCTTAGAACCCGGACTCGTCTACCAGCCCCCGAAACGTTTTAAAGTGATGTGTTCTGTAAAACGCTGGAGGCCTGTTACGAGGCACCCTGCTGGCATTTCATGCTGCCCTTGATTCCGGCACATGGACCTGATGACAGGCTATGTGGTATAACCACATATATTTACCCTTCAGGAGTATGGGAAAGCTGGGTAATAACTGTAATAGCTGTCACATTGCAGAGAAATGAGCTCACCTACAAACATGCATACTCGGATGGGTCAAGCATACATGTATATTGTATGGGCAGAGGAATATAAGCCTGGGGGACAGATTTCAATCCAACATGCCCGATCCTTCTTTCCCCCTATGGTTGACACTGGGGAGCACTGTCGACAAGATCAGTACATTCTGTACAGTCCCGGGCTATAACTCACTGTCACTTAACCTCTGCATTCCTCCAGATCGAAATGCAAATTTGTTCATATTCTAAGATTTTACAACCCACCTTGGCAGACATCCGTCTGTAGTTTAACCAGCCCAGAGGGAACGAGACTTGTCAGTTGCCTCAAATCCCTGCTGGCTCCAGAGCGCATTGTGTCTGTGTACGTATTAGTAACCTATGCAAGTCTATGCTGTCACCGCTGTGAAGTGGCCGGAGGCTTCCCCTAAGGGCAAGGTGGTTTGTTTTGGTTACAGCTTTAACTGGTGTGGCCATCTAACTGCACTTTGCATCCATTGAATTGCATTTCACAGGTCCGTTTTAGTAGAAACCATAGTTACAGACCACAGACTCGGAGGCAGAAACAGATGTAACTGAGCTGAGTTTGTCAGTTAGCACAAGTTATGATATCACAGTGCCTTATCTGTATTTGCATAGGACTAGATACGGCCGCATGTGCAGGTTTCTGCATGCAGTTTTGGAAGCCGAAACCAGGAGTGAATCGTGCAGCGGAGACCAGATCCCTATGTAGGGGTTAACGTGTGAAGACCAGGGACCATATGGCTAATGCTCAGGAATAGTCCCAGTTCAAATCTGTTCAGTAGACATAGCGGATCCAGAACTGCTTCCTAACAGTATCTTAAAGGGGTTGTCTCACTTCAGCAAATAGCATTTATTATGTAGAGAAAGTTACTACAAGGCACTTACTAATGTATTGTGATTGTCCATATTGCTTCCTTTGCTGGCTGGATTCATTTTGCCATCACATTATACACTGCTCGTTTCCATGGTTATGACCACCATGCAATTCAGCAGTGGTGGTCGTGCTTGCACACTACAGGAAAAAGTGCCGGCCTCTCTATCAGCTGGGACCATGGGAGCGCACATAGGTAGGTGCTTTTTCCTATAATGTGTAAGCACGACCACTGCTGGATTTCACGGTGGTCATAACTATGGAAACGAGCAGTGTATAATGTGATGGAAAAATTAATCAAGCCAGCAAATGAAGCAATATGGATGATAATAATAATAATACATTAGTAAGTGCCTTGTATTAACTCTCTACATGATAAATGCCATTTGCTGAAGTGAGACAACCCCTTTAACCATCAAAAAATGACAAAATTCACCCCTGCTACATCTGTCTAAACTCTAATTTGAATAGGGCTGAGCTGCAATACCAGATACAGCCCATGAGCAGGAGTGGCGCTGTTTCCAGAAAAATAAGCAGCCCCTTAGACAACTCCAGTAAGATAAACAGCTTAGTCTTCAGAAAACCCAACACTAAGGGGGTTTCTTATTTCTGGAGCATTAAGGTTGGGTTCACATCATGTTTTATGCCTCCGTTTGACGTATACGTTACAAACAAAAAATAAGAATACAAAAACGCAGCACACCTCATTCTTGTATCCTGCACAGTCTGGTAAAAAAAATGTTTACCTTTTTTTTTACAATGGTAAAAAAAAACGTATAACGTACAATGGAACTCTGTGGTGAAAGGATACTACTGTATGGCATCAGCCTTAGGTATCCATTTAACGCATACGTTTTTTGTATACGTTAAAAGGATGGGAAACGTGCTCTGAACCCACCCTAAATTCCACTTGTTTTGTAAGCTTACGTTTGTCATGGCTCTGGTACCCGAAGAGTCAGTGTGCCATTGTTCTGACACTCTGAGCCTCAGGGTGTTGGTGTCCTCATAAACAAGTGAGCCTGCCAACTTTCCTGGACTTCATACAATTAATTTGCACGTGAATCCAAAGGAAAGTCTGCACAGGTTCCATGCACCCTAAAAATACAGTGCGGTGAAAAAGTTTTAAGCAGGCATGGAAACATGCTACAAAGTAATGGTCCCTTTACACGGGATGACGATTTAGCAGATTGTCGGGAAGGAAGCTTTCCTTCCCAACAATCTTCTGATCACTAGCGGAGGAGACTGGTGCATTTACATGTGCCGAGCTCCTCCAGAGTATGGGGAGAAGCGATTACTAATGCCATCGATCTTCCCCATACTGTCTTTACACAGCACGACAATTACCCGATGAACAAGCGTTTTGCATTTCTTCGGGTAATCGGCGGGGCATTTACACTGAGAGATCATCGTTTATGAGCATTACTAGTGACACTGGTTAGCTATGATCCGTTTAATTTTCTTTAGGATGCTTTCAAAAGTAAAAGTTTTAGTTCATCTTTCTCAATTAAAATGTAAAGCGAATGAACAAAAGGGAAATCTAAATCTAGTCAACGTTTGGTGTGACTACTCTTTGCCTTGCAAACAGCATCAATTCTTTCAGGTACACTTGCACACAGTTTTTGAAGGAACTCAGCAAGGAGGTTGTTCTAAACATCTTGGAGAACTAATCACAGATCTTCTGTGGATGTAAGCTTGCTCAAATCCTTCTGTCTCTTCATTTAATCCCAGACAGACTTGATGATGATGTTGAGATAAGGGCTCTGTGGTGGCCACAGAACTCCTTGTTCTTCTTTAGGCTGAAGAAAGTTCTTAGTGACATTGGCTGTATGTTTGGGGTCGTTGCCCTGCTGCAGAATATATGCCTTCAAGATGGTATTGCATGATCGATAAGTATCTGCCTGTATTTCTCAACACAAACAAATGGGCAAACATGAGGAACGTAGACGCAATGGCTCCTTCAATGGTGCAGACAATTGCTGGGAAGGAAGCTTTCCTTCCCACCTGATTGTCAGTGGATGAGAAAGCTGCCATTACATGCAGGGATCTCCTCCACAGTATGAGGTGCGAACACTAATGCCATCGTTCATCTTCATACAGAATCATTGTTTGCCTGCAGCAGAGGCTGTTCAGACAGATGGATCTGCTGCTGGCAAAAGATGAGTTAGGTGACTGCACCAACGCTCATTCGTTGGGTAAATGGCGCCACATTTAAATGGGCCAATTATCGCTAACGAGAGTTTATACGTGATAATCTGTTTGAATATCGGGCAAAATTGGAAGATGTCCAGCAGTGCCATCAGCTCAGAACTGGTAGAAACCAGTGGAACCCAGGAACACCCATCTACTGTTCAGAAGTGGTCTTTATGGGAGAACTGTGGCAAAAAAGCCTTGGAAAACAAGACCAAGTGACTGAACTATGCATGAAAACATAGGAATGAGGAAGGGGGGAAAAAATGGCAGCAGCTGCTTCAGACTGCTGAGTCAAAATGTGACATATTTGGCTGTAACGGAAGGCATTTTGTTCGCTGAAGGGCTGAAGAGCGGTACAATAATGAGTGTCGGTGAAGCATGGTGTAGGGTCCCTGCATTTCAGCAAATGGAGCTGGGGCCTTGATGAGGATTAATAATGTCCACAATGCTGAGAAATACAGGACCTGATATCAACCTCATCAAGTCTGTCTGGGATTACATAAAGAGATAGAAGGATTTGAGCAAGCCTACATCCACAGAAGACCTGCAGTTAGTTCTCCAAGATGTTTAGAACAACCTCCCTGTTGATTTCCTTCAAAAACTGTGTGCAAGTGTACCTGGAAGAACTGAGACTGTTTTGAAGGCAAAGGATGGTCACACCAAATATTGATTTGATTCAGATTTCTATTTTGTTCATTCTCTTTGCATTTGGTAATTGGTAAAAATAAACTCATTCCGCACTTGCCTAAAACTTTTTCACAGTACTTTACCTGTATGAGGAGTCAATATCCCATTGTTCTAGGACTCTAAGCATAAAAAGTATGATCTTATCCCTACATTAATATTTCTGAAGAACACTCTAATGCAGATTAAACCCCAGGTTCATTGCCCATTTTTCATAGACATACTGTAGGCCGTAGGCAATCTGACAGCCATAATGGTGCCCACTATGGGAATGTAATCATTCACATAATGTGTTACCAAAATCACCCCATATTCCTTAAATCATCCTTCAAATCATTATGACCATAGCTAACTACCTATAATAGCAGTTGAACCAATATTGGACGAGGTATAGGGTTATCTTCCATAGTCAAAAAGTCCCCATGAAGCTTACTGAGCCACCCACGTCTTCTCACTGGTCTCCTCCTTGTATAGTCAGACAACTTGACTCCCATTGGGTTTTCATGAATAAAATACAATATAAAAGATGCTGTTCCAGTGTCATGACTAAATCATGGGGCCATGTATCAAACTTGTTATTGACACAGCACACAAGTATACGTAGGTTTGTATGGAGTCTTTGCTTCACTAGTCTGGCTGAGACGCTTAAAGCCAGGTTAATGAGTCTATTATGGCAATCTGAAGTGTTGTGAACACTACCTTATAAATGTTTTCACTCAAATTATCTAGTCAATAAACTGAACATGGAGCATCTTGAAAATTACTAAATTTTTCTCTTTGATGGCATACTTGTAACTCTTACTTAAAGTCTATGGACACCTATGGGGGCATCTTTTTATCACTGTTAACTAATTGATTTTTTTTCCTCTACAGGTCTTACTTTTGGTGAACCTGAAGACTATTTCTTCCACCTTCTCAGTGAGTTTGTCAGAAAGCTGCACTGCTGGATTGATGTGTGGCCTTTAGGCTGAGTTCACATCACCACTTAGCTTTCTGTTCTTCTGATCCATCAGAAGAACAGAACAATTTAAAAAAAAAACAACAGATCCATTATTTTGTGATCCGTCTTTTTTTAATAGGTCCGTGATTTTTTAAGGCTCGTGTTCTTCACTAGGTTATTTTGGTGGTAATTATCATCATTTTACAGTTCTTATCAGTATATTGAGCTATAGACATGTATTACTTATAATCTTCATTATTCATTATGGCTTTCTAATTTGTCCATAAAAAATGTTGGCTGTCCCTGATTTTGGGACAAATTGTCCACAAAAGAAAAACTCTGGTTGGCAACCCTGCCCATGCAGAATAGACTTGCATCAGGGTAATTAACAAATTCAGCCGCTCTTTGCAGAACTAAGATAGTAGCAGGCAAGGGAACATACCGTATTTTTCGCCCTATAAGACGCATTTTTTCCCCCAAAAGTGGGGGGAAAATGTCTATGCGTCTTATGGGGCGAATGCTAATGAGCGCTCCCATTATGGAAGAGCTCATTAGCACCGGAGGACCAGGAAGTGATGAAGGATCTGTACTTACCGCTTCCTGGTACTCTGCTGTCAGCGGTGCAGGGCTGCGCATAGCGTGAGGGCGCTCTGTGACCTCACACTGTGCGCGCCAGTTCACAGCACAACCGACAGCAGGAGGGAGCAGAGCGCTGGCAGAGAGGAGCGGCGGCGGCCTGAAGCAGGAGAGGTAAGTGTTTTTTTTAATTTTATTTTATATTCTCTGCGGCTGGGCGCTGATACAGGCAGTGGGGGCTTACATTAGGGGCTATTGGGGGATACTGGCAACATTGGTGGCTGATACTGGCAACATTCGGGGCTGATACTGGCAACATTGGGGGCTGATACTAGCAACATTGGGGGCTGATACTGGAAACATTGGGGGCTGATACTGGAAACATTGGGGGGCTGATACTGGAAACATTGGGGGCTGATACTGGAAACATGGGGGGATGATACTGGCAACATTGGGGGCTGATACTGGAAACATTGGGGGCTGATACTGGAAACATTGGGGGCTGATACTGGCAACATTGGGGGCTGATACTGGCAAAATTGGGGGCTGATACTGGCAACATTGGGGGCTGATACTGGCGGCATGGGGGCTGATGAGAGGCATGGGGCTCTTATATGAGGTCTTATTGGGGTCTTATTAACATTGGGGGTCTGATTGGTGCTGTGAGCTGAGGTCTGATGAAAAATATTTTTTATTATTGTCCTCCTGTAAAACCTAAGTGCGTCTTATAGGGCGAAAAATATGGTATAAACCCAGCAGTACATACAGACAGGGGCGGACTGAAAACTAAAAGTGGCCCTGGAAAAAAACGTAAAAGGGGTGCCATGTTGCATGTGTCCAAATTGACAGAAGGCGGGCAACATAATTAGTCAGGAGCAATATATGCAGGCAGGGACAGTTTGTCATCATCAACTTCCAAGAGCTATAACTTTTTTATTTTTCCGTCAATGTAGTCGTATGGAGGCTTGTTTTTTTAGGTTTTATTTTTTTGAGTTGTAGTTTTTAATGATGCCATTTTGGGGTACATATAACTTACTGATTAACTCTTTCTGGAAAGGCAATAGGAAAATAACTCATTACTAACACTAAGTTTTTATTATATAAATTTTGTGTACTGAGTCAGTACGATTACAGCTATACCAAATACATATACTGTAGTTTGTTTGTTATTTTACTACTTTTGCACAATTACACCCCTTCTTTCAAAAAAAGAGGAAAATGTTTTTGTATCTTTGCATCCCAGGACCTATGACTTTTTTATTTTTCTTTCTACGTTACGGACATAATGATTCCAAACATGTGGGGGAGATTTTATTTTTTATTTTTTTTTTCCATTGAAATTTTTTTTTTTTTTTTCAAAGCAAAAAAAAAACAAAACAAAACATATTTTTATTGGAATTATTGGATTTTTTTTTTTTTTTTTGCTTTTTTAACCATTTGGGGGCTATAATGCAATATGATGATCACTTTTAAAATACATTGCACTATTCCTATATTGAAACGCATTTTAATGTCAGTGCTAAGTGCTGACACAGAGAGACCCGTGAAAAGGCGGCAGCCCAGCCTACGGCCTCTTAATGACCTCTGTAAAAAGGCGTATTGTGATCACTAAGGGGTTAAATGATCATTTTGTAGACAGTTATTCGACCTGATAACCCCCATATTTTCAATGGTGCAAAAACTCCTCTTATTTTCTGTGAGGTCAAAGGATCAGGCATGTGGAAACCCAAATGCCCGATCCTTCTTTTCCCTGACATCTGTCATCAGGGGAGAGTGAGGACGACTAACAGATTAGATAGTCTTATGTACGTGGGATTTCCTAATTCCAAGGTGCTATAATAACAACAACGGTAATACTACTAATAGTAATAATACCGTCTGAGGGTGAACTGGCAGCTATTGTGGCATAAGAAGTCATTCTGGTTTATTATACAAGGTCAAATAAAGTTCACAAAACAGACAATCCACAAATATTACATTTCAGCCTTACAGGTAAAACAGGACCCAGAACTCCGGATCAGACTCCTAACTAGTAAAACCAGATGACTAGACCTTGGCTAGTATCTGCATGTTCATTCCCACAATTGTCTGGTATAGAAAAACTATTTTATAACACTCCATAAAGGAATTTTGAAATTTTGAGTTAATAGATGGGGAACCCTCCCCCCTCCCCCATTCAGAACCCTCATCTAGTAGTCAGCGTGGAGAATGGCAAAAAAAAAAAAAAGTGTCTTCTTACACTGGAAGAACTGACTTGTCCATGCATTACATGGACAGTGTATTGATTTCAATAGAAACTGTGTAATACTTCATCTCTCCTGTGGTGGCGCTGCAGGAGAATTGCAATCTTTGTTCTAGTTCATTCAAAGGTTTTGGTTATGGTTGACGTCAGGACTGTGTGGGTCAGTCAAGTTCCTTCACACCAAACTCACCCAACTGCGCCTTTATGGACCTTGCTTTGTGCATCGGGGCACAGTCATGCTGGGATAGAAAATGGCCTTCCTCAAAATGTTCCCACAAAGTTAGAACCATACAATTGTCCTGAAGAATTAAGACTAGGGAGTCTAGGCCAACCCCTGAAGAACAACCACACAGCATTATCCCTCCTCCACCAAACTCTAGAGGTGGCACAATGCAGTCAGACAGGTAACGTTCTCCTGGCAGTCACCAAATCCAGACTTGGCCATCAGCCGGATGAAGATGAAGTGTGATTCATCACTCCGCAGAACACGTTTCCACTGCTCCAGAGTCCAGTGGTGGCATGCTTTACACCACTCCATTTGACGCTTAGCATTGTGCTTGGTGATGTAAGGTTGGCATGAAACTGCTTGGCCATGAAAACTCATGCCATGAAAAATCTGGCACAGCACAGTTTTTGTGCTGATGTTAGAGCTGTGCAGCTATTGAGCAGAGCGCTGGTGACTTTTATGCACTATGGGGGTGATTTATCTCCCCCCTACTGCAGTTTTAAAGGGAGTCTTTCACCTGATCTGAGTGTCATAGACCGCTCAGATCAGGCTATAGACTACCTTACACACATTAAAACAGTACCTTTCTTAACGATGTCCCACGCTGAAATCCTCAGAAAAACACTTTTATAACATATGCAAATGACCCCCCGCAAGTGCCCGGAAGCCACCTTATACAAGAAGGTGATCAAGCCCCCGGGCAATTTGAATCGCAAACCCCTACCTTTTCCATGCTCTGGCCCGCCCTCTTTCATTATAATAACCTCCTCCTGGTCACAAGTCCAGTGCTGCGCCGCTCTTCGGGTCCTCGGCGCCTGCGCACTGCTCTGTCCACTGTGGGCAGAGGCGCAGGGGCTTTTAGTGCGCATGTGCCGCTGTTCCCAGGCCGGCCAAAGTAAAAAGCCGCCGCAGTGCACAGGCGCCGGGCGCTGGATGAGCGCCGCAGCACTGGACATGTGACCAGGAGGAGGAGGTTATTATAATGAAGGAGGGCGGCCAGAGAATGGAAAAGGGAGGGGTTTGCGATTCAAATTCCCGGGGGCTTGGGCACCTTCTTGTATAAGGTGGCTTCTGGGCACTTGCGGGGGGTCATTTGCATATGTTATAAAAGTGTTTTTCTGAGGATTTCAGCGTGGGACATCGTTAAGAAAGGTATTGTTTTAAAGGGGTATTCTTATCTTAGACAATGGGGGCATATCGCTAGGATATGCCCCCATTGTCTTATAGGTGCGGGTCCCACCGCTGGGACCCGCACCTATCTCCAGAACGGAGCGGGGAGCGCTGCGCCTGGAGGACCCCAGGTTTCCGGGGGTCCGGCCACCACCAGGCGCAGCTCCCCGCGCCGCTCATAGAAATGAATGGGAGCCGGGCCGTGCATGCGCGGTGCGCTCCCATTCATTTCTATGGAGCCGACGGAAGTAGCCGAGCCAGCGCTCGGCTATTTTCGGCGGCCCCATAGAAATGAATGGAGGGCGGCTGCGCATGCGCAGTGCGACCTCATTCATTTCGGGGGCTCCGTTCTGGAGATAGGTGCGGGTCCCAGCGGTGGGACCCGCACCTATAAGACAATGGGGGCATATCCTAGCGATATGCCCCCATTGTCTAAAATGAGAATAACCCTTTAATGTGTGTAAGGTAGTCTATAGCCTGATCTGAGCCGTCTATAACGCTCAGATCAGGTGAAAGACTCCCTTTAAACACCATTGCAACTAAATTTAGTCACAATTAGTGTTTTGACGTCACCCTCAACACCTTCTGAAAAGGAGTCATGGTGAGAGTGGGTTCTTTACACCAGTTCTCTGGGGGTAAATTACTGAAATCTACGCCCGCTGCAAGGTAGACTAGATTTTAATTGGGCGTACGGACTGCCAGAGGACACAATCAATTTATATCAACGCCTCGTCATAAATTAAATCCATACTCTGGCGGCACAGAGGCCATCAAGACCGGTGTAGCACATGCCAGTCTTGATAGATTAGGGCCTGTGCACCTCATCACTAGGCAACCCCACTCTAAAACTTTATGTGGTCTCCACTTCATGGCCAAGTTGCTATGGTTCCTAAATGCTTCCACTTTACCACAGTTGAAGGTGGACTATCTAGGAGGGAAGAAACTTCACCAACTCAACTGACTTGTTACAATGGTGGCATCCTATTACAGGACCTAACTGAGCTATCTAGAGGACCTTCACACATGGCAGAAAATCTGCATCATAACGACTTCCAAAAGGTGTCAATCCCTGCCACGTGTTCTGCTGTGTTAATAATGATGTATTGCAGCTTTTTTGAAGCAAAATGTCTGCGTTTGTTTCAATGGGAGGTGTAATCCACATCAAAGTTTACACAGAAATCTGCCTTCTAATCCGCACGTAGAAAAATCCAAACCAAAATCCACATCTGCGTATTTCCTGGTGGATTTTTCCAGGCACTGTTAGATCAAGGCATTCATTCACAAATGTCTGTAAAAGAGGACTGCATGGCTGGATTTTATACACCTGTAGTAATGGGACTGAATTCAATGGTTAAGACGTGCGTCCAATACTTTTCTCCACATATTGATCTGTACATTGTGATACAGTGTGAAGCACATAGAAATGGTTGTAAGCTGACTCTAGTGCTTCGCGCTGAGGGCTGGATCGGTGACAATGTGCTGACAATAGAGTACACAGGTCCTGCTCAGTTATTGCGTTTGTCAGGCTTCTATTAGGAGAGCCAGTTTTTCACGTCTGACTTCATGCTTCTTACTTTACGTTATGACAGTAACATAATTAAGGTTAATGTTGATTGATACACAATAGGAATCTGTCGAATGTTTAGCGGGTGTAAAGTCTGTAATTGCTGTTGATGCCTATACGACATTTATAGTCTGGATACAAATGAAGAAATATAGGAAGCAATGAAATAAGTCAGGATTGTACGGATATACCAGAAAGTGGAATATACCTGTAATGTAGCTGACCGGTGTCATCATACAGCTGACTGGTTATACCTTGCGTCTCAGGTAAGGGAGGGACCCATAGCAAAATATTAGGTGCCCTTTCCTCTGTGGGTACCCGCTTGTACCCCATTTCCATCACAATTCTTTTTACAAAGCCAGAAGTGGATTTAAATGGAATAGAAACAATAGAAGAAGAAATTATTAAACCTCTCCTTCTCGCTTTAGGCTTTGGCTAAAAAAACTGCACCAAAAAATACAAAAAAAAAAAAAATTGCATAAAAAATGCTTAATAACTTTCTGAAAGGGAACCTGTCAGATGGATATTGGTCCCAAACAGGCTAGAGAACCAGACCTTCTGCTCCTCGTGTTCCTGATGGTGTCCTTAATTGCCTCCTCTGGTAGTTTATTTCTCAAAAAATGTACTTTAAGGGGAACCTGTCAGGTTGAACATGGTGTTTGAGCTGCAGGCAGCGTGTTATAGAGCAGGAGGAGCTGAGCAGATTTTGTGAGAAAAGAATTCAGTAAAACTTGTCATTTATACATTTATATCTCTGCTCATTCTTGGCTCTGAAGTCCAGGAGGCGGTCCTATCAGTGATTGACAGCCGTCCCTCTATGACCTTGTATACAGAGATAGCTGTCAATCACTGATAGGACCGCCTCCTTGACTTCAAAGTTCAGAATGTGCAGAAATATAAATGTATAAATTACACGTTTTACTGAATATTTTCCTATAAAACTATATATCAATCTGCTCAGTTCCTCCTGATCTATAGCATGCTGCTTGTAGCTTACATTGCATTATCATGGTGACAGGTTCCCTTTAATCACCGCTCACACCATACTTAATACAGCAGTTTGGAGTCATGAAGGTGGAGGTCTTAAAGGGGTTTTCAGGGACTTTTATATTGATATCTGATTATGGGGGTCCAACACCAGACACCCTCTCCAATCAGCTGTTTGAGATGGCACTGGCACTTGCGGTAGCACCACGGCCTTCTCGCAGGTTTCCCTAGGCCATGTGACTAATGTTCATTAGTCACATGGCATAGGCTCAACTCAGCCCCATTGAAGTGAATGGAGCTGAGCTGCGATACCAAACACAGCCACTAGCAAATGGACTGCGCTGTGGTGAGCAGGATGAAGGCCAGGGCACTTCTGAAAGAGCCAGCTGATCAGCGGGGGTCCCAGGTGTCAGACCCCTACAGATCAGATACTGATGACCCATCTGGAGTTTAGGTGATCAGTTCAGAAAACTGTTTTAAGACTGAAAGCTTTCCTCTGCGCAAATCCCACCCAATCAGTATTGAGTGACATCACTTGCTGTCAGTGAATGAGACTAACTTTGGTTATATCCAAAGGCATCACACAGATACCTACCTAATCCATAATTTTGAGCAATGAGAGAATGCTGTGGTGTATTTCATTTTCATAGTATTTCTATCAGCAGTACCCCAGATCTTGGGGTATCTGCAATGTTTTATAATATTGTATTAGGGAATGTTAATATTATGTCTTGGCCCTTTATTCCAGCAAGAGGCAGTGATGGTTGGCAATGGTTGGCAGAAACAGGGCTAACCACCCTGTTCCTCCCCTCTTTATAGGAGTGGGCAGCTTCTACTTCCTGCCAAGTTCAGAGTGAACAAAGGAAGAGGAAGCACATGTCAGAGGTCCTACTCCTAGGAACCATATCCAATTCTCCTGTCAGACCAACACTTCAGAAAGATCCTCAGTATCTAGAAAACAGCTTCCAGAAAGTATCAGTCAAGACAGCAGAGTGACCAGCAAAATTACAGCTTTACAGACATTGCTGCAGGTGAGGGACTATGACTCAGACACCCATCACCTAGAAGAACCACTAGGCCAGACAAACAACAAGCCTGCATAAACAGTGGACACCTTTCTCCACAAGTGCCTGCAAGTGTCATTAAAAGGGTTTTCCAAGACTTTTATACAGATGACCTATCCTATGGATAGGTCATCAGTATCTGATTAGTGGGGGTCTGATACCTGGCACTCCTGCTGATCAGCTGTTTGAGAAGGCACCAGTGCTCCTGTGAGTACCATGGCCTTCTCCGTGTTTACCAAGTGCCGCACATTGTATAGTGGCGGTGCTTGGTATTGCGCTCAGCCCCATTCACTTGAATGGGACTGAGCTGCGTCTAGGCCTATGACCGATGAACGTGTCATCAATGGCATAGGGAAAGCTGTGAGAAGGCCGCTGCATTACTGTGAGCGCTGGTGCCATCTCAAACAGCTTATTGGCGGGGGGCCCGGGTGTCAGACTCCCACTGATCAGGTACTGATGACCTCCAACAGCTCTTCAGGGGTTCGTTGTACATCCAGCGTCACTTCACAGGTAGATTTTTGTTGAGCAATTGTGAGGCCTACAAAATCCTCGGCTCAGGTTCTGCAGATTCACACAAAGTAATGTATAAACAGAAAGAGAAATTAAAAGGTCATTATTACAGTGCATAGTTGTATACACAGTGCATCATCATGGCAGGGGATCAATGCACTTGGCACTGCCTTCAGTCATAATTTAGATAGGGCTTTGTAATGTTTGCATTGTTTTAGTCATACTCCTTCAGACTAAAGACTTTCTATAGACCTCAAAAAGTAACCTCCTCCTAATTCACATTACATGGCTAGTGTAAGATCTAGCATGATGATCGTCTTTTCTTCTTTAGTTTTACTTTGGAAAAAGTAATCTCTTACTACATGGAAACCATTAACAAGCAGGCTGGCTGCTGCTGCTGACAGGTCTTATCATGGCATTATGTATTTAGGGCTTGTATGAATACCCAGGGCAGTCAAGCGCATGAAGACTTTAGAATATGTACCAACACATAATACATCCAAACACGGAGAATTCACTAGAAATCCTTGTATTAGATAATCAGCTGCTAGGGAGCAAGGTGGAGGTGGTGTGAGATGAATACATCAGACCAATGCATCCAAAATCCCCCCTGCCCAAGTACAGAACTTGTGTATTCTGCATAAGGGAACACAGTTACTGCTTCTGAACTGAAAGATTCTCATGAGATGAAACGATCTGTTAAAAACAGCTTGCTGACTGTTTCCAGGCAGATACAGAGAACAGAGAAGGAGGAGATCATGCAAACTGCATTAAAGGGATTTTTCTGTTTGCATCCACCTACCGTACTTTAAAATAATCACTGATGAAACTGTTATTTTGTAATATATTTTTTTTTACCTAGGCATAAAAAAGCTAAAAATTCGGCAAGTAAAATCCACGGTTTATTAGATACAGAGAGGGGGTGCTGAGGTGCACCAGGTGGCTAGGGCCCACTCTTGGTGCACTTAAGCCATAATTTGCATATTTCAAGGTATGTTTTATTCAGCAGGGTAAGCCTTAACTGGTTAAATAGGGTTGATCTTGCTGATAGATGAGCTTTATGGTAAGTGACCATGTCTCGCCCAGGTATCACCATGTAGCAGGGCTGCTATAGGAATAAATGGGGTTGCACCACGACACGCGAATTGCAAAAAATCCAGCAGTGTTGCGGATGCAGCAAACATGCTATTTGCACTGCGACCCTATTCTTTCCCATTGGCGCCTTGCTACACTGCAATACTTTGTCATTACCCGTGTAACACACAAAATCACAGTGTATCCGTACCCTTAAAGGGGTTATCCAACCCCTGAAATGCTGCAACATACAATATACTCACAAACAATATATTTACCTTGCTCCCTGGCACCCGTGTTGCTCCTGGTCCCCGCACCGGCGTCGCTGCTTCTCCCCAAGCGCGGATGAAAACATCTGGTGTCGGGGGGCAGCCAATGGCAGGAGGCGATGGCGATGAGCTTCCCTAGGGTCACCTGCAATGCCTGACATTGGTTGCCCCCCACACAGCGGTTGTTTTCATCCGCGCACGGGGAGAAGCAGCGGTGGCGGTGCGGGGATGAGGAGCCATGCGGGTGCCGAGGAGCAGGGTAAGTATATTGTGTGTGAGAGGGCCTGGGTGTGTGGTGCAGCATTTCAGGAATCGGATAACCCCTTTAAGGAAAAGTATTACCATGGGAATAAATTCTAATATAAAAAAGGTGAATTAGAAAATAAAGCTTACACAGCAATACTGTATACTGCGTAGAGACGATGCATTCTGTAAATATGTTGTGTCGTAAACATTTTGTGATCTAGTTTGATTTTAAAGAAAGATAGAAAGAGGGGAAATAGGAGATAAGACCGAGCAATAACATTGTCGCTTTGATTGGAGGTTGACTGTACACACAGCACCCAGGTTTTTGTTGGGTCAACTTGCTGCTGATAGAGGCTGTGAGGTGACAATTCACTCATTTTAAAGGGAATTTGTAACGACAATCTTGGAGGTAATATATAGTAGTGCTGTAGATAAGGAGTCCAGATTGCCATTTATTATTTTCCTACTGCCCACCGTTCTCCTGCTGCCAGCATTTAAAGCCTGGATTGTTATGCAGTGCTAACATAATGGAGTGGACTTCTGTGCATACCCAGCAGTCCTGACAATGGATTTCAGAGCAGCTTTAAATCTGTTTATTTTAGGCACTTATATAGCGCTACTATATTCCACAGCTCTTTACAGACATTAGTATCCAACTGTCCCCAATGGGGCTCACAATCTACTTTCCCTATCAGTATGTCTTTGGAATGTGGGAGGAAACCGGAGGACCTGGAGGAAACCACACAAACATGGGGAGAACGTACAAACTCCAGGCAGATGTTGTCCTTGGTCGGATTTAAGACACCAGTAATAACCACTGAGCCACTGTGCTGGCCTCAGTCTGCTGACTGCAAGGGAATCAGGGGCAGTAGGAAAATAAATTATAGAAATTTGGACTCCTTATCTTCAGTACTACGCATGTATTCCTGACTATAATAGTCCAAGATCCTGGTGACTAATTCCTTTTAAGGTCACATTTACTCAAAGCAGTTGCATTCTGTTTGGTAAAACCTTTTCCACATCTAACGCTTGAAGGGGACGTTCACATGGTGGCTTTTCCAGCAGGATTTGGCTCTGAAAACCAGCTGGCAGCCATGTCCTTTCTGCCTCCCATATAACTCAATGGGAGGCAGCTCTGAGGATCGCAGAGCAGCGGTTTAGAGCTTCACAATCCTCACGCTGCCTACCTTTGAGATGTATGGGAGGATGAAAGGACGCGCCCGCCAGCAGGTTTTCCGCAACGTTTTGGTATTGCTGGCCGCAACAAAATTCCACTAAAACAGCCTCCGTGTGAATATCCACTTAAAGGGAACCTGTCATCTCCGTAACACCCCATGAACTAGAGTAAGAGATGTATAGTGTAAGTGATGCTGAATCCGAATATGTAAGTTTTATCTTCATACTCACTTCCATTCCGACGCTGTGCTCCCACAAACTTGCCGTAAAATGCATTGAGAGGACTCTTCTTTGAGTCCTCTCCATTATGTGAGTGAGCACTGGAGTCCACTGAGTGCATTTTAATGCTGGTTTGTAGGAGTACAGCGTCGGAATGGAAGTGAGTATGAAGATAACAATTACATATTCGGATTCAACATCACTTAAACTATACACCGCTTACTCTAGTTCAGGGGGTGTTTCAGAGCTGACAGGTTCCCTTTAAAGAAGAACTCCCGCAAAAATTTTTATTCTCTGACCTGTTAGAAAGGTGCATGATATAATCTGTAGTGAATGTCATTTTCTTTTCAGAGACTGTTTCTGTGAGTAAAAAACCTCTCTTCTTATTGTAGCTGGGTCATGTGACCAACTCCCTGACCTCGGACAGAAAGCCAGTAACTGCTCTATTCATTCCTATGGGAGCCTCACTTTCAGTCTCATAGGAATACATAGAGAATTAGACTTCCTGTCCACACATAAGTCTATGTGTGAGTTGGTGGGTCTAATTGCTGGTCACATGACACAGATAAGAAACTTCAGGATGATATAAGTCAAAAATTCAGACACTGGTAAGAAAATGACATTCACTACAGATTACATAATGTACATTTCTAGCAGGACATGGAATAAAATTTTTGTCAAGAGTTCTTCTTTAAGCAGTGGTGAAGTCAGCAATTTAAGAAGAAGCTAAGCTGGATAACCTTTTTTCTAAACAACATAATAAATGTATCTACATTTTACTGTGTACAGATGTGCATACAGGGGCGGACTGGGAACTTAAAACAGCCTTGAAAATATACTAAAAGTGGCCCTGTTTTGTAGTCGGGTCATAATTCATGGAAGGCAGGGCCAGCAATACCATATTGTGGCACATTATACCACCCCAACAGAGCCCAGTCCATCACAGAATACCGCCAGCAGCAAAAAATACATCCCCAAAAACTTCCACTGGCCAGCTGTGAGGAGGGCTCAGGAGGCCCCCTGGGCATCGGCCCACCGGGAAATTTTCCTGTAAGATCTATGGCCAATCCACCCATGTGTGCATATATACAAATTGGCATTTCAGTGGTCCATCGCTTCTGAACTATGGAAAATGATTCTGCTGACAAAGCAAGTCCCAACTCTGCACCCACGACAAGGGCTGCCTGCCCTGTTATCTCACATCTGCAAAAGACATGTTTGCTATGAATTTTCAGTTTTAGAAAACACTATTTATGTTGTAGACATTACTTTTTGGAATTTGCAAAAGGCTCTTTTTTTGCTCCGGGCGCCTTGCACAAAAGCCCAAAAAAATGTAACCCATTGTATTTATATGGCCAAATGTCACTCCAAGTCTCACACGAAGGTTGCATGATTACCTTCCACTGGTTGAAGTTACATTTGTGCTCTAGGGCCTGAGTTGGCCCAATGGCAATAATCGTTTCCTGTAACATTGATGCATTTATTATCCCTGTACTGTGACATCGCTGTGTTTATTATTTCTGTGCTGTGACATCACTGTGTTTATTAGCCCTGTACTATGACATCACTGTGTTTATTATCCCTGTACTGTGACATCACTGTGTTTATTATTCCTGTACTGTGACATCACTGTGTTTATTATTTCTGTACTGTGACATCAATGTGATTTTTATCCCAGTACTGTGACATCACTGTGTTTATTATTCCTGTACTGTGACATCGCTGTGTTTATTATCCCTGTACTGTGACATCGCTGTGTTTATTATCCCTGTACTGTGACATCACTGTGTTTATTATTCCTGTACTGTGACATCACTGTGTTTATTATTTCTGTACTGTGACATCAATGTGATTTTTATCCCAGTACTGTGACATCACTGTGTTTATTATTCCTGTGCTGTGACATCACTGTGTTTATTAGCCCTGTACTGTGACATCACTGTGTTTAATATCCCTGTACTGTGACATCACTGTGGTTATTATCCCTGTATGCTGACATCACTGTGTTTATTATCCCTGTACTATGACATACTGTGTTTATTATCCCTACATTGGGACATCACTGTGTTTATTATCCCTGTACTGTGACATCACTGTGTTTATTATCTCTGTACTGTGACATCACTGTGTTTATTATCCCTGTACTATGACATCACTGAGTTGATTTTCCCTGTACTATGAAATCACTATATACATTATTCCTGTACTGTGACATCACTATGTTTATTATTCCTGTGCTGTGACATCACTGTGTTTATTATCCCTGTACTGTGACATTGCTGTGTTTATTGCCCCTGTACTGTGACATCACTGTGTTTATTATCCCTGTACTATGACATCATGTGTTTATTATCACTACACTGAGACAGCACTGTGTTTATTATCCCTGTACTGTGACATCACTGTGTTTATTATCCCTGTACTGTGACATCACTGTGTTTATTATTTCTGTACTGTGACATCACTGTGTTTATTATTTCTGTACTGTGACATCACTGTGATTATTATCCCTGTACTGTGACATCACTGTGTTTATTATTTCTGTACTGTGACATCAATGTGATTTTTATCCCAGTACTGTGACATCACTGTGTTTATTATTCCTGTGCTGTGACATCACTGTGTTTATTAGCCCTGTACTATGACATCACTGTGTTTATTATCCCTGTACTGTGACATCACTGTGTTTATTATTTCTGTACTGTGACATCACTGTGTTTATTATTTCTGTACTGTGACATCACTGTGATTATTATCCCTGTACTGTGACATCACTGTGTTTATTATTCCTGTGCTGTGACATCACTGTGTTTATTATCCCTGTACTGTGACATCACTGTGTTTATTATCCCTGTACTATGACATCACTGTGTTTATTATCCCTGTACTGTGACATCACTGTGCTTATTATCCCTGTACTATGACATCTATGACTATGACTATGTGTTGATTTTCCCTGTACTATGACATCACTATATACATTATTCCTGTACTGTGACATCACTATGTTTATTATTCCTGTGCTGTGACATCACTGTGTTTATTATCCCTGTACTGTGACATCGCTGTTTTTATTATCCCTGTACTGTGACATCATGTGTTTATTGCCCCTGTACTGTGACATCACTGTGTTTATTATCCCTGTACTGTGACATCATGTGTTTATTATCCCTGTACTGTGACATCATTGTGTTTATTGCCCCTGTACTGTGACATCACTGTGTTTATTATCCCTGTACTGTGACATCATGTGTTTATTATCACTACACTGGGATAGCACTGTGTTTATTATCCCTGTACTGTGACATCACTATGTTTATTACCCCTGTACTGTGACATCACTATGTTTATTATCCCTGTACTGTGACATCGCAGTGTTTATTGCCCCTGTACTGTGAAATCACTGTATTTATTATCCTTGTACTGTGATATCACTATGTTTATTATTCCTGTGCAGTGACATCACTGTGTTTATTGCCCCTGTACTGTGACATCGCTGTGTTTATTACCCCTGTACTGTGACATCACTGTGTTTATTATCCCTGTACTGTGACATCACTATGTAAATTATCCCTGTACTGTGACATCACTGTGTTTATTATCCCTGTACTGTGATATCACTGTGTTTATTATTCCTGTGCTGTGACATCACTGTGTTTATTATCCCTGTACTGTGACATCACTGTGTTTATTATCCCTGTACTGTGACATCACTGTGTTTATTATCCCTGTACTGTGACATCACTGTTTATTATCCATGTACTGTGACATCACTGTGTTTATTGTCCCTGTACTGGGACATCACTATGTTTATTATCCCTGTACTGTGACATCACTGTGTTTATTATCTCTGTACTGTGACATCACTGTGATTATTATCTCTGTACTGTGACATCACTGTGTTTATTGTCCCTGTACTGTGACATCACTGTGTTTATTGTCCCTGTACTGTGACATCAAGGTGATTATTATCCGTTTTATGTGACATCACTGTGTTTATTATGTCTGCACTGTGGCATCACTGTACTATGACATCATTGTGTATTATCTTTGTACTGTGACATTGCTGTGTTTATTATCGCTCTCTTGTGACATCACTGAATTTATGATCTCTGTACTGGACCAAGGAAGTTTAAAGGGATTGACTGGGCCTTAAACATTCACTGACTTTTCATAAATCAGTAGTACAGGTGAACATAAGAAACTTTGTAATATATCTCATCAGAGAAAATTATTTTTTCCCCTCCAGCTATCAGCTATACCCGCAGCAACCCAGAGGGGAGGAGAGGATGGGAGAAGTGGTAATTGCTGTAATGGTGTTAGTAGTACTCACAGCTCACGGTGGCAGTCCTCACTTGGGCTCTCCCTATGCCATGCAGTGAATGGAGGTAGTAGTCCCTAAGTCTCCCCCTATAGGTGCTAGCAATCTTCCTGATTGACCACAGACATGCAAACATCTCACAATAAGTACTGAAATTGCCAGAGCAGAGTGCAGATCTTCAACAGGTAGTTAATCCATTATAGAAGTGAGATGTGCACCAGAAGTAATATACCCTCTCCACAAGCAGCAAAGTCCATAGCCATAAATGAATGTTACCTTTGCTACTAAGCAAAGTCTGACTCCTGTGTGATTCTCAACAGTCTGCACAATTGAATTTTCCCTAGCGAATGTCCTAGCTATCAGCTTCCAAGCTCATAAACAGTAGCTTTATCCATAACTCTAGCCAGACTGAAAAATGTAAAAACCTGCCACAACCAATGCATAACACAGTACATTAACCCTTTTAGCAGTCAATTAGCTCTTACCAGTGATTTACTGGGTCACTGCACATCCCCCCTCAGTTTTTCCTAATATTACATTCACTTTGAATTGTGTGATAACTCCATCTTTTGAGACCAAGATGGACTGCCTACTCACTGAAGGATCAAATTATATCATCCCATCTCCAATCTGTGGTTTAATCACATTTTTACTGCTCTACTTCTCTGTAATATCCTATAAGGGGATTCTGAGTTACAGTAGGGAGCAAAACCTGCTGTCTCAATGTGTATTCTATGGGCAGACATTATAGCAGCTAGTCTCAGAGGAAAATTGCAAACAATGCTGTATACAAGCAGTATAATGGTCAAATATAGTGCTATCACTCATGTATACAGGCATGATATTTGTGATATATCCTTAGGATAGGTCAGCAATATTTAAAGCCCAGACAATCCCTTAGACCAGGTTTACACATTACGTTTGGGTTGCTTTTTAAAAAGCATCACAAAAACTCATAAAACTGCAATTTTGCTACATTTGTGCTTTTTTACTACAATTGTGCTTTTTTCACAGGTGAAACATGTTAAATCAATGTGCTTCACCTGTAAAAACTTAAAAAAAAAAAACACAAAAAACTATTGCGGTAAAACGCATGCGGTTTTTGCCATGTGTTTTTAAAAGCAACAAATAAACCTAGCCTTAAAGTTACGCATCTACACATATTGTTCTGCAGCAGATCTAGCAAATGTGCCCCTATGACACTTTATACAGTAGGGTGATTTCCATAATCAGTCTCCATAGTGGATATGGGGTGGAGGATCTAATTTGTCACAGTCTTTAGAGGGATCATGGAGCTTTCTAAGCTTATTAATGGCTTTAATTGAGGCCAATCAGAAAGCTGACTGTGAAATCCTAGGCATGTAGTCTCCATACAGCATGAATAATGAATACACCCGTCTGCTGCAGATGTGCTGACAGTGAAAAGACTTAAACATGCAATGACCAAATAAATGGGAGTCACGTAATCTAAAATTATACAGGATGGCTAGCAGAGCTGTGTGCATAGAGGTAGTACTGCTCCCCAGTATATTGCTGTACACTCTGACTGGTGTTGTATCTTTCCCTTATAGCAATACGTCTCCAGGAGAATAATTCCTTAAATACAGAATCTGATGTAATATGGATCGATTTTTACAGGATTGAGAGAAAAAAACCCTCTTTATGACTCCATATCACATAGTGGGCATACAAATTCTCGATGCACAACCAAATGGAACACCAACAGCTATCACGACCCTCCCATACACATACACATGCAGCTGAGCCGACTGTGTATGTCTTATCAATGGGATGAAAAAAGAAAGCCACTGTCGGGCATTTGGGTTGAAGTTTATCTCCCACGAAGATTCCACATTGAAACTCAACACACCCAGTCCTTCTTGCCCTTCAATATTGGCTGTCCAGGTCCGTACACTGTCGCTGCCCAAAACAGTTGATCGGTGGGAGTGTCGACCCCTCCACCAATCTGATATCTTGAGTGTGGGTCATCAAAATCTGTAGCTTGAAGAACCCCTTTATGAAATCAGAGGCACACTAAGGTACAGTGGGGCCCAAAGGAAGTCTAGGATGAAGCTCCTTAGAATGCATAGGTTGCATAGACCATGGGCTATACATGAGGCCTACATAGATAGACGTAGTTCTATAAGCCGTCCATGGATAGGCTCTTAGGTGCCCAGCAGTACATGACATGTCTTCCTGCTTTATATTTAACATCTGTCGTGGGTAAACTGTTTGAAGGTTTTCTAAGAGATGCTATCTTGGAGTACATCAGTGAAAATAAGCAAATAATTCCATATCAGCATGACTTCATGAGGGATCGGTCATGTCAAACCAATTTAATCAGTTTCTATGAGGAGGTAAGTTCTAGACTGGACCGCGGCAAATCAATGGATGTCGTATATCTGGACTTCTCCAAAGCATTTGACACGGTACCACGTAAAAGGTTAGTATATAAAATGAGAATGCTTTGCCTGGGAGAAAATGTCTGTATGTGGGTAAGTAACTGGCTCAGTGATAGAAAACGGAGGGTGGTTATTAACGGTAGGTACTCAGATTGGGTCACTGTCACTAGTGGGATACCACAGGGGTCAGTATTGGGCCCTATTCTCTTCAATATATTTATTAATGATCTTGTAGACGGCTTGCCCAGTAAATATCAATTTTTGCAGATGACACTAAACTGTATAAAGTAATTAACACAGAAGAGGACAGTACACTGCTACAGATGGATCTGGATAGACTGGAGGCTTGGGCAGATAAGTGGCAGATGAGGTTTAACACTGACAAATGTAAGGTTATGCACATAGGAAGGAATAATGCAAGTCACCAGTACATACTAAATGGTAAAACATTGGGTAACTCTGACATGGAAAAGGACCTAGGAATTTTAGTGAACAACAAACTAAGCTGTAGAAACCAGTGTCAGACAGCTGCTGCCAAGGCCAATAAGATAATGGGTTGCATCAAAAGGGGCATAGATGTCCGTGATGAGAACATAGTCCTGCCACTTTACAAATCACTAGTCAGGCCACACATGGAGTACTGTGTACACTTCTGGGCTCCTGAGAACAAGGCAGACATAGCAGAGCTGGAGAGGGTTCAGAGGAGGGCAACTAAAGTCATAGCTGGAATGGGTGGATTACAGTAACCAGAAAGATTATCAAAATTAGGATTATTTACTTTAGAAAAAAAGACGACTGACGGGAGATTTAATATCCATGTATAAAAATATATCAGGGGTCAGTACAGAGATCTCTCCCATCATCTATTTATCCCCAGGACTGTGATGAGGGGACCTCCTCTGCGCCTGGAGGAAAGACGGTTTGTACAGAGGATTCTTTACAGTAAGAGCAGTAAGACTATGGAACTCTCTGCCTGAGGAGGTGATGATGGTAAGTTCACTAAAAGAGTTCAAGAGGAGCCTGGATGTATTTCTGGAGGGTAATAATATTACAGGTTATAGTTACTAGAGAGGGGTCGTTGATCCAGAGAGTTATTCTGATTGCCTGATTGGAGTCGGGAAGGAATTTTTTTCCCCTGAAGTGGGGTAAATTGGCTTCTTCCTCACAGGGGTTTTTTGCCTTCCTCTGGATCAACCTGTAGGATAACAGGCCGAACTGGATGGACAGATGTCTTTTTTTTGGCCTTTCGGCCTATGTTACTATGTTATATGGGCAGGTCCACATCTCAATCTATATGGAGGTTCAATAATTGACAAATTTCACGCATCAATCAGCGGCTCTCCTGGTCGCCACTGCCAGGATCTAGATAGATGGACTGAGGCACATAAGGTGACCTGAGCCCCAGCTGATCGCTGGGTCATACTACTAGGGGAATTATAGGGGTCATTATTAGAGGAAGTGCAGGCGGCATGCTGAAGGTAGGGCTGGCTTGGTGCTGTGGCCCCCATCTCACCTCCTAAGCCCCCTCCTCCATTTCCATATTAGAGACAATTGGAGGAGGAGGAGGAGGAGGACAGAACATGGCAGCTATTGATGGCCACCACAGAGGGACAGCTTCTTACAAGATATATTGTTCTGCACTGTGGTATTTGGTTCTGAGTAGGTATATTGTGCTGCACTGTGGTATTTGGTTCTGAGTAGGTATATTGTGCTGCACTGTGGTATTTGGTTCTGAGTAAGTACATTGTTCTGCACTGTGGTATTTGGTTCTGAGGAGGTATATTGTGCTGCACTGTGGTATTTGCTTCTTGAGAGGTATATTGTGCTGCACTGTAGTATTTGCTTCTGAGGAGGTACATTGTTCTGGACTGTGGTATTTGGTTCTGAGGAGGTATATTGTGCTGCACTGTGGTATTTGGTTCTGAGGAGGTATATTGTGCTGCACTGTGGTATTTGCTTTTGAGGAGGTACATTGTGCTGCACTGTGGTATTTGCTTCTGAGGAGGTATATTGTGCTGCACTGTGGTATTTGCTTCTGAGGAGGTACATTGTGCTGCACTGTGGTATTTGCTTCTGAGGAGGTATATTGTGCTGCACTGTGGTATTTGCTTCTGAGGAGGTACATTGTGCTGCACTGTGGTATTTGCTTCTGAGGAGGTACATTGTGCTGCACTGTGGTATTTGCTTCTGAGGAGGTACATTGTGCTGCACTGTGGTATTTGGTTCTGTGGGATGGTATTCTGTTCAGCACTATGATATTACTGACCCTGCCAACTTGTATTAATTCCATCTACCTGTACTTCCCCACCTTCTGTTAATTTGTAGCCACCTACAATATTAGGACCACTTTAAGTTCCCTGATAGCAGCCCCTAACCTAACATGTGTCATTTATAATACTGGTGTCTTCTTATATGACAGAGGGACCTTTGCACCCCCTCAGGTACCAGAGACTAGATGCACCTGCAACCCCTACGCCCGTATAGCTATGCTCCTGTAGGATCAGGTATGTTGGATACCAGCAAGTTACAGTACAAAGAAAAATTTGTGGCAAAATCCTTGGTAGAAAAAAATTCTATGGAAATCCACCGTCTGTAATTTTGAGGTGGAAAATTTGCATTTTATATGCTCCATATGGGCTTATCCTAAAGAGATCTATCTGTAGGAGAAAGGATTTCTTTTCAATGTGACAGGAATCCAAAGCTACAAGCAGTTTCTGACCACTCACATGAACAGATGGACACTGGGGGAGATTTATCAAATGGGTGTAAAGAATAACAGGCCTAGTTGCCCATAACAACTTATCAGAAGCCACCTTTCATTTTTCAGAGCTCCTTTGGAAAATGAAAGGGTCAATCTCATTGGTTACTATGGGCAACTAAGCCAGTTTTCCTTTGCACCAGTATTGATAAACCTACCCCACTGAATGCAAATGCATTGTGGGAGAGTTATCAAAACTAATGCAAAGGAAAACTGTCCTAGTTGCCCATAGCAACCAATCAGATCGATCCTTTCATTTTTCAGATCTCCTTTAGAAAATGAAAGGATCAATCTGATTGATTGCTATGGGCAACTAGGCCAGTTTTCCTTTGCACCAGTACTGAAAAATCTTCCCCATTGGGTTTTATTACATTGCCACCACAATGATTTGTTGCATTTGCCCCTGTTAGATGATAGCGTTTTAATGTAATTAATGAGAACTTGTTCCAACTGTGTGGGTTAGAGAGGACGCCCTCGCCCGAGGGCAATCCTCCATTGCTGGCTGCTTAAAGACAGCAGCCGCACCTTGCTGGCTGGTGACTGGCCTTCATTAATGTCTCATCTCCCGGGTCAGAAGAAAAAGAAAAACACCCAGTGTTTAATAATCAACATGTAATAGGGAGGCTGATAGAGGAAGGTGTGTGCGGGGCCGTGGGATCAGGCCGATTACAGACAACTCCCTGTAAAGTAGTCCATTTACTAGTAATTCCAGGAGGATCTGAGTGCTCCACAATCACTTTTCTATGGTCTAATCTCTTATTGATACAGGTGCAAAGTCCTACATTACAGGTCAATGTGGAAATCCTAACAGAATAGAACTCCACTTAGATGGATTTTCTAGGCAAAATTGAAAAATAAGAAAAACTTCAATAACTTAAAATAAAATCAAAAGTGAAAACTAACATTGCTTACATTACAACAGATTTAACAAAAAAAAAAAAAACATGGCTGCTTTCTGGCAAAAACATCACTCTGGTCCACACGTAGTTTTGCAAATTCTAGTTGAGGTGCAATACCAGACACAACCATTAGAGAGGCGCTGTTTTTAAACAGAAGGTCATGTCTCCGAGCTGTTCCAGCACTGATGGAATAGTCCCGAATTTCAGCATCTGTCCTGCGGTCCTGGGAAGGATCCTGCTTCCGGACGAAGATAAGGTTGAAAAGCACCAAGCCAGCCCTACCTTCAGCATGCCGCCTGGACTTCCTCCACAATGGTGAAGCGTTGTAGATACAGTTGAAGGTGGGACATGCAGAGGTCAGGACAGCTGGTAACTCCGCTTAGGATTCGGACTGTGATCTTCCAGTTGAGTACCCCTGTTCTACAGTGAGGGGGCACTTTGAGGCATTAAAGAGGTTTTCTGAGACTTTTATACTGATGACTCATCCTCAGGATAGGTCATTAGTATCTGATTGGTCGGGGACCGACACCTGGGATCCCCGCCGATCAGCTTTTTGAGAAGGTACCAGCACTCGCAGTAGTACTGTGGCACTTTCTCAGCTTTCCCTAGTCGGGTGGTGACATGTTCATCGGTCACGTGGCCTAAAAGCAACTCAGCCCCATAGAGGTGAATGGGGCTGAGCTGACAAACCAAGCCACTATACAATATACGGCGCTGTGCTTGGTGAGCACAGAGAAGGCCGCTGCGCTTATAGCTGATTGGCGGGGATCCTATCCAGAGGCTAGGTCATCAGTATTAAAGTCTCGGAAAACCCCTTTAAGGGGGCATCATACTGTGTGGAGGCCTTACGACTGCATTATTGCTGTTTGAGGAGCACTAAGCGGAGACTATTACAGTGTTGGTGCACCAATGGGGTGGGCACTATTACTGTGTGGGGACACATAGGGGACTGGGTGGGATTGGGCAGGGTTTAAATAAAGAAATGGCACTCTGCTGCTGCTGTAGTCCCTCCATGAGTTTATAATGAAGTTGGGAGGTATGAGAAAGTAGTCATATTTCTCTTTTTAATTCTGGACAACCCCTTGAAGAGGTGCAGTCTATTTCCAGGGTTACATGTAGCATCTTTTACCTATTGTGAGACCTTGTCTACACCCCTGTAAGATCATACCACTCCTCAATGATATCATACACAGGAGTAAGCTATTGTTGAGAAGAATATTGATGTGATTGACGTGAGATGCGTGGGATGAGATAAAGGATCACCTTAGGTTCACAAAATGTTTTGACACTGAAAGGAGAGCTTTGCAAACAGTCTTGGAAACACCTTCTCATACCGTGAGTGCGTTGTGGTAAGTCAGCATCATACAACATAGGTGTAAGGGAGACAATACAGAGTCACTGCAGGGTCTTAAAGGGGTTGTCCAGGAATACATAACTTCTACATCTGCCTCCACTACTGATAGGAGCATACTTTCTTGCTCCTGGCTGCTCTGATCCTCTCTTCTGGCTTCTGCGCCTCCTTCTTCTATTTCGGGGTTTATTTTTTCTCTTCCCAGCATGGACATGGTCACCTGATCCTCTTCAGCCAACTGCTCTTCTCTTGTTGACACATCACCACTGAAGCCAATGGTTGGCTGAAGAGGATCAGGTCACCAAGCCCATTCAGGAACGAAAGAAAACAAACCCAAGACCAGAAGATGGAGACACAGGAGCCAGCAGAGAGGACCAGGGAGCAGGAAAGTATGATCCATTCAATAGAGGCAGGAAATCATGTATTCCTGGACAACCCCTTTATGCCCCTTTACATAGGCTGGCAATCAAGGCAAATATTGTGTAGGAGCTTGTTTTCAATAATTGCCCTGTGTAGTGGTGCCACGATCACAGGATCAATGAGCAAATGTTCTTCAGGTGAAAACATGGCTGTTACAGCCTGGAAGCCAGTGGGAGCTCACCCTGCAGCCTCTGATCTTTTATAATCATAGCATGGACCTCCCTCTCTAATTCCATTGGCTCCCCACAATGTGATTGCGGGGCCAATGGATGCTATGGCTGAGGTCTTACAAAAGGCCTCGGAGCCTGCCAGCTATGGAGGCCTATGGGGCCCAGCCCCCTGCTCATTTATGGATAGTTTCAATTAGGTAAACTCAGTGACTTCATAACTGAATTGGTCTTTAAAAAAAACAAAATTACATTAAGGCTTAATTCAGACGTCCGTGGAGCACGGTCCGTGAAAACCTGGACCGTGCTCCTTCTGAGGGCAGGAGCGCACGGCGTCATTGATTGCTATGACGCCGTGCTCTTCATGAGGCTGCCGCTGTACAGTGATACACCAGATACGAGTGTGTACAGTGTATCACTGTACAGCGGCAACCTCACGAAGCGCACGGCGTCATAGCAACCAATGAAGTTATGCGCTCCGTAAATTTATAATTTTTTTTTAAATAAATAAAGTTAAAACATAGCAACTAGAGATGAGCGAACGTGCTCGAAATGAGCACTGTACTGCTCGGCTCCCCTGCGCTCGCATGGGCGCAGGCAGCCGCTTCCGTCCTCCTGAGGAGGATGGAAGCGGCTGCCTGCGCCCATGCGAGCGCAGGGGAGCCGAGCGGTACAGTGCTCGTTTCGAGCACGTTCGCTCATCTCTAATAGCAACCCAAATTTACCACTAACATGAAGTACAATATGCCAGGAGAAAACACAGTTTGGTAAGTAAAAGCATTCCAAAGTTATTACATAAAACGAAACATGTCAAATAGGTTTTGTCAGGAAATTAAAATGTGACTGTCAGGAAGGGGTTAAATGAAGTCACAATTTTTTTTGGCCTTTTCCCCCCCCAAATTGCCGCATGCTCTGGGTGTAGAGTTTTTTTCAGGTGGTTTCTCATAGACTTTTCTATAGGAAAAAAAAGTTGTAGGTGTAGTGTGTAGGTTTTCACACTTACGTAACTTTCTGTGGTGACCTCTTGAATACATGGCGTCTGACGGTAACCTTATTTTACTGAAATGCTAGGGAGGCTCGTCCCCGCCCGCCCCGTGTGGCATTTGCACTTTTTGCGTCTGGCCCATTCATTTCTATGCGGCCAAACATTTGTATTTTTTGCGGATCTCTATGGCTATTCCACGAATTATAGATCATGTTCTATGCTTGTCCGTTTTGCGGATAGGAGTGAGAAAAATACGGAATGTGCACGGAAGGTATTTGTATTTTGCGGACCTGTTTACCGCCATGTGCATGAAACCTAACTACGAGGCAATGAGATTCCCTACAGCTCACCCCATCTTCAAAATACACGTAATTGTTCGTCATTGTATTCTTTCAATAGAAATTGGATATCTTGGATGCAACAGCCACTGACCATCCATAGGCTCTGCAGATGGGGATCTATATTCTATGTCAATAGTGGCAGCAGCCGTAAGGTATATGATTGCCTTGTGCCTCCTCTTGCCCACTATACCCAAATTAAAAGATACTACACAGTAACAGTTTGTAAAGCGTGAACCTTCAGGTAAGGAAATCACCGTATCGCACTCATTTGCATAATGGTCAGCTAATTCTCCTTTATTCAAATTCTGGAGATCAGATTTCAGAGTTGCTCATACCCTCCGGGAACATGCCCTCAGATTAGCTGACGTTCTCCGGTCTGCACACCTGGGACGAGCGGTTTGGTTTTATGGGATATATTATTTTGACCAGGGAGGAATTCAGGACAAATTGTAGCTGTGTTTAACCGTCTGTATTCCAGATGTAACACCTGGTTCCCCATGACTGCCATTAGTACAATGCATTTCAAAATGGTCATCCACAGTGGACTTATGACATGTGCCCCCCCAACCAATAAAAGGGTCTATAAGTTCTCCTGACATGTTTTTCGTACATACTTGTATTCTTTGTGAAATATCAAGACACATTTCAAACTATTCCTATACTTAAAGGGATTGTGCAAGAATGGGGGAGGGGAGCGGGGTTGACAAACCTCCACCTTCTACAGGACCTGCAAAGGGAAGATGACTTAAAGTACCTACTTCCTGGCGCCAGCTCCCCGCTCCTTCACCTCCAGGGCTGTGATGCTACGGTTCCATCAATGTCAACATCCGGCAACATCCCCTTGTGTCATGCGTCATTTGGCTAATCTTCAGACCATCTAGTCCAGGGGTGCATAACCAGGGTCACAATAAAACGTATACACAGTAGAACCACATCATTATGACCACCAGCTAATATCCAGAGTAACCGCCGTGTGCGGCATGGACAGTAGATAGATGAGCTGGGAGTGACTCAGTAAGGTCCTGGCAGGTTGTCACAGGTATCTGGAGCCATGCTGACTGCAGTGCATCTCACAGGAGCTGGAGGGTGCATGGAGGATCCATAGAGCGAACACGACAATCGAGGAGCTCCCACAGATGCTCAACTGGGTTTAAGTCTAGGGAATTAGGGAGCCAGGGTAGCACTTGGAAGTCTTAGTCAAGCTCTTCCAACCAATGTCAGACATTTCTAGATGTGTGACATGTTGCATTGTCTTGCTGGAAGATCCCATTCGCCCCAGGGAAGACAATCAGCATGTATGGGTGTACATGATCTGCAAGGATGGATTTGTACCCAAATTGGTTGAGTGTGTCTTCCCTATGGATGAGTGGGCCCAGAGAATGTCACAAAAACAGACCAGACCGTAACGCCTCCACCACCAGCTTGTGTTTTTCCAGCAATGGTTGCAGGTTTTTTGTTCTCCGATGTTCTTCGCCTCACACGCCAACGTCCATCCATCCAATGAAGCAGAAAACATAACTCATCGGAGAAGGCTGCCCTTTGCCAATCAATGGAGGTACAATTCTGATACTGCCGTGAAAATTGAAGCCTTTTTTGCCGCTGCAACATTGTAAGCAGAGGTGCAGTGACCATCCGTCTGCTTCAGAGCCCCATACACAGTAGGGTTCAATGAACTGTTGAATAGTTGCTCTACTGTAGCGTGTCAGTCTACCATCGCACAACTTTGTAGCCGACGTTCATCTCTCACATCAATGGCACGTGGTGCTCCAGTTTCCATGTCGCTTATTCACAATGTCCACAGCAGCACAAGAACAGTTCACAAACTGTGCAGCTTCAGAAATACTGACACCCTTGGTCTGAAAGCCAATAATCATCCCTTTTTGCAACTGCAGACAACCTATCACACACCATATATACCCACCAAGACAGCTCACCACACGAGCTACACACTACCAATGCCGAAAGTGGTCATAATAATGTGGCTCAAATGTATATGCCATAAATGTCTCAAGGTCCAGGCTCCACTACCAGGACTTCCATCAATTGGGGAATTATGGGCCCCCTTCTCCCCAATCATTACTCCAGAGGGTAAGAGACCAAGCATGCATGTGGCTCTGTCCACTGAAGATTATGGGTGCTGTGGTAACAACCTAGCATTTAACAACTCCAATTAACTATAGGCATAGATGACTTCTCTGATGCTTATACTGCTTTCTCCTAAAATGTAGGGGCACAGAATGAAAGTGTACCATTAGTACTTGTCTCTACTCCAAAGCCGTATGTCACTAATCTTCTGACAGGGAAGCCACACACAGACAAGTATTTCTGTGTCCAGATGGCAAATGGCATTTCGAGCCACATGTGGCCCCCAGGCCAAAGGTTGTTGACCTATGGTCTAAATGTTAGACATACTGTACATAGTAAATTTGTCCCAATGTGTTGTCTGGTGTCATGTCATCATGTCAGGCTGTCGCTAGTCACAGTGGTGACGTCAATATGGACAACATGTCATTACCGCCACAGGTGATTGACTACTGTGGTCATGAAGTACTGAGTAATATACCATTAAATGGCTTGTCCTCAGGACAAGCCATTTAAATGGCTGGATGGGAAACAGAACTACCTCCTTAGTGCCATCTTTTAGAAGTGTCTCCCTATGAGTCAAAGTCAACAAGCCTTGGGACAAGGGAAAATAGCCAAGCCAAATATCCATCCACAGACGGATGTTTTGGGGTGTTTGCCCTTCATCAGTACCGACATCCAGTATTTCCCTCGTCATGTCCCAAGGCTTTTTAAAAAGTAACTTATACGGAGCACTGCCACTCAGGGCGGGTTTACACGTTCCGATGTTACAGCCGATTGTCAGGAAGGAAATGTTCCTTCCCAACAGTCGGCTGCTCGTTCAGTGAAGGAGACTGCTGCATTTACATGCAGCGATCTCCTTCACAGTATGAGGACGAGGGATAGCCACTGCGATTGCGCATCCTCATACAGCTGCATTGTGTCTGGGCAGCAGATCGCTGTTTAGACGGCACAATCTACTGCTGATGATTGATGTGCCTGCACGAACAACAGGATCAGTCGGTGATCGTGGCACATTTAGATGGGCAGATTGTCATGAACGAGTGTTGATAGGAACGGTTGTTCCCGATAATTTGCCAATCCACCTTAAAGGGGTTGTGTCATGTCAGACAATGAGGGCATATCGCTAGAATATGCCAGAGGTAGGACCTGCACCTATCAGACAATGGGGGCATATCATAGCGATATGCCCCCATAATAACCCTTTAAGTCTCCATACACAGCTGGTCTCTTAAAGAGGCACTCCCAGAAAAGTTTTCATTCTCTGACCTGTTAGAAACATAGAAGATTAACGGCAGAAAAAGACCTCCTCGTCCATTTATTCTGCCCTTATATTATTTCTTTTTTATATTCTTAGGATAGACGTGTTTATCCCAGGTAGGTACAAATTCATTGCAGATTTCCCAACCACATCTGCTGGAGGTTTGTTCTAAGCTCCAACCACTCTTTCAGTAAAATAATATTTCCTGACATTGCTCCTGATCTTACCCCCCCGCTAATTTCAGATTGTGTCCCCTTGTTTTTGTGTTTAGCTTCTTACTTCTTTACTTACCTCTTGAACATTATTTAACCCATTCCTAACCACTGTACGCATATAAGTCGGCGCTCGGGACTTTAAATATGGCACTCGCTCGTGAGTGCAACGGGCGCCATAGCCGCCAGGTGTCTGCTGTTTTAAACAGCATGCACCCAGGGCTAATGTATGCAATTGACGATAACGTCGATCGCACACATTTAACCCCTCAGATATGACTGCAGCATCTGAAAGGTTAAAAACCAGGAGCATGCTCTCCCGGTGTGCACAGGGTCCCTCTTGCGAGGATTTAGGAGCTGGGTGTAGCTGTCTGATATCAGGACACTTGAATCCTTCTCTTCTGAAGTCCTCAACAGTAACACCCACATTTGAAAACATTGAACTGTTGTTTCCAATAGTACATGATGTAAACTGTAGTCAAGGTAATTTTCTACTATTGACTGTATTTGTGAGTTATCGCCTCCCTTCTGATCCTCAGCTGTGTCATGTGACCAGTACTCTGACTTTCCAAATAACACAGCATCTTATGTGTGGACAGGAAGACAGTTTCTCTATGTATTCCTATGGGAGCCTCAATATCAGTCTCATAGGAATGAATAGAGAAGTAACTGACTTCCGGTCCTGTGGCAGTTGGAGAGTCAGAGTGCTGGTCACATGACACAGCTGAGGATCAGAAGGGAGGTTATAACTCACAGATACAGTCACTGGTAAGAAGATTACCTTCACTATGGTTTACATCATGTACCTTTCATCATGTACAGTTCAGAGAATAAACATTTTTGTGGATGTGCTACTTTTAAGGAGAGTCAGTACCCTGCCTAAGTTGGACACTAAGAATGCAGCACTCAGCTTAGCTCCAGGGCTCCTTCAGACAGAGGATTGGAAGGGGTTCCGGGATTAGGACTCGTACCAATCTGATACTTATGACCTATCCTTTACGACCCCTTTAAACCAGGAACCCTAGTTACTTGCAGCATGGGAAGATACTTTAGCCAACAAGACACGTTATATAATTTTATACAAGACACGTTATATAATTTTATTTAGCCAGATTTCCGAGTGCCGCGCTCCTGGGGATTACGTGCATTTGACTCCAATATCAAACAAACATAGATAGCACTATAGTAAATAACAAATAAAAAGAACACCTACCTACAAGGAAGCACATTTTTTAAAAAATACTTCCCACTCCTAATATAACTTGCAGGTTCTGTCACTGAGGCATGCAGGAAGAAGAGAATCTTAACAAAAGCTACCAAACCCCAGGTAGAATGTACTATCTCATATATCCTCATCTGTATAATGCATCTCTATTTCAATAGATTTTATTTGTTACAGTGTATAATTACTCGACAGGAGGAAATTTCAAGACGTAACGGGCCTCATTTCACAGGAAAAACTGTCCTTGTTGCTCATACCAACCAACAGTTTCCATCTGTCCTGACAGCTCTGATTTAGTAAATACGTGCAGTCCTCACAAAATAACAATTCTGAGGCAGCTTTTCTTACAGCTTTGCATTAACCCGTTCCTCTGCTACTCCTCCTGGAAATGTATGACTAAATTGACAACCGTGCATTACCATTCTATGGAATTCTGAATGCATCAATTATAACCTAATCTATAAGCTATAACTGGGATCAGCAACCTCCGTCACTCCAGCTGTTCTAAAACTACAACTCCCAGAATCCTCCTTTCACTTCTGTGGGAGTTACAAGAACAGCCAAGAAAGCGTGCATGCTGGGAGTTGTAGTTTCACAGCAGCTGGAGTGCCGAAAGTTGCTGATCCCTGACCTATAACTTTATATAAAGTACAATAATTACAAAATAGTATCTTTATATATGTATAAAATATATATAACATTGATATACCAGTATATAAAATATATACATAAAATAATCTAAACAGGGTAGAAAAAGGCACATCAGTCTTTTTATTGCATCATCAATATGAACCTAAGACAGGCTGGAGAGGATGATATCCACCTTGACTCCATTACACAATATTTCTATCTGTTAACCAAGATGTTACAATTAAAGGGGTAGCCCATATGTGACATTAAGGCTACTTTCACACTAATGTTTCTCTTTTCCGGTATTGAGATCCGTCATAGGGTCTCAATACCGGAGAAAAACTCTTGCGTTTTGTCCCCATTCATTGTCATTGGGGACAAAACGTAACTGAACAGAACGTAGTGCTCTAAAAAGCATTCCATTCAGTTCTCATACTGGAGAGCAAACCGCAGCAAAGCTGGTTCCAACATGACCCACAATGCAAGTCAATGGGATTTAATTCTGACTCAAAAGAGAACCCAGATCCGTCCCCAATTGACTTTCAGTGGAGTTCATGATGAATCCGTCTTGGGTATATTAAAGATGATACAACCGGATCCGTTCATAACGGATGTAGATGGTTGTATTATCAGTAACGGAAGAGTTTTTGCTGAGCCCTGACGGATCCAGCAAAAACGCTAGTGTGATAGTAGCCTAAAATGGATTTTTAACTCTGCCATTTTACGGTCTCCATTCTGCCCACAGAGGTCTGTGCTGCTGTTTGCAGTCCCACTTCTGGTGCTGGTTGGAAGTATCGTACCACCAAATAAGGGTTCAGTTCTTGTTTGCCCCTTGCTTACATGGTGGGTGCTCTAGAACTGCCCCTATGGCACCTGCACCCTTGGTTTGTTGTTACCCCATTGGGATGGTTTACAGCTGACACTCCACTTTATAAGGAACCTGTCAGCAATTTTGACACCTGAGCCCCTCCCCTCTGAGTGACGGCTCTAGCAGTCTCCTGATTGGAAGCTACATGGGAGGGCGACTGGGGAAAAATTCAGTGTGGAGAGCCAAGGACAATGAACACTAAAGCGAGTTCAATGTGAGAAACTCGCAGCATGTGTCAGTGTGAAGTCCCGTTCTGACTTCCGCTCCTCTGACAGGATCGCACAGCATTATACAGATTTATAAGGCTGTGTGACCCTAACAGTCTTGGAATCTACTAAATTACACTGACATAATGCTGTGTGATTCTGTCCGAGGTCAGAACGGAGACCTCACACTGACACGCTGCGAGTTTCTCACAATGAACTCGCATATGTGTCTGGCACAGCCTCCATGGTACTTGCAATTGTGGAAAACAGGAAGAGGGGTTAATAGCTGGAATTCTTGGTAATGCAAACTGCTTGACCATCACCCCAGATAAGCTTACAGCTCTCCCTCCACCATCTATATAGCACTCATTTTGGTCAAGACTGCTCATACACTCCCTTTTGACTTCCTTCACACATTTTTGTGGAGAAGATTCATCAAAACTGGTGTAACGGAAAACTGGTTAAGTTGACTATAGCAGCCAATCAGATTCCATCTGTCATTTTTCAGAGCTCCTTTGTAAAATGAACGGTGAAATCTGATCGGTTTCTATGGGAAACTAAGCCAGTTTTCCATTACTTTACACAAGTTTTGCAAAATTTTCCAGTGTTTTTCCACTTTTTTTTATACTACATTTTTCTGCAATTTTTACTACGCTTATAGAGATGTTTAAGGAATAAAACATCAGAAAAACAGCATACCTACAGCATATTGTGTTTTTGCAAAAAAAACAACACAAAAATGACACAAAAAAGTTTAGTCTTTACTGCGTTTCATAAGGCATTTTAAACGTTCACATATAAGAATAACACAAAAATGCCATGAAAAACACAGCACAAAAAAAAAACTTGATAAAAAAAATCAATATCAAAATGCTAAAAATGGCAATAAAAGGGACAAAAAAATAACAGCTTTAACACATTGGCATTGCTCGGTATGACAGATTATCAAAGGATAATATAACATACTGCCTTTATTCACATTTAGGGCTCATGCACATGACTGTATGTATTTGGCGGTCAGCAAAACTCGCATCCACAAAAAAAAAAAAAAAAAAGGACGACGTCCATGTGCATTCTGTATTTTGCAGAACAGAACAGCCGGCCCCTAATAGAACAGACCTATCCTTGTCCATAATGCGGACAATAACAGAACATGCAGACATACGGAAACTGAATGCACACGGAGTAACTTCCGTTTTTTTTTTTGCGAACCCATTGAAAGGAATAGTACCGCATACGGTCTGCAAAAAAAACAGAACGGACACGGAAAGAAAATACGTTTGTGTGCATGAGCCCTTACTTGTACAAAACCACATCTCAGCGTCATAGCTTTGTTGTCCTCTTCCGTCTTTTTACAGGCTTCTTTTTAGGGATTGTGCTGAAAAGCTTTTCCTCCACTAGGTTGACTTCATAATGGATGACATTGGGTTCCACTCTCAAGACCGTGGAGAAGAGCGATATGACAAAGCGATAGCTACTCGGGAACAGAGACTCGTCATATTGTTTCCAGTGTTCACAATAACTGTCAGAAAACCAGAAATGAAGAAAAACAGGTTGAGAATAATTAGAACGTCGGGTCACCTTCACAGAATTGTCATTTAGGCCTAGTACTTCAATGTGTGTCTCTCATGGAGGTCACTTACCAACATGGCTAATACAGTACACACATACTAATGTTTTGGGGGCTCTTTTTGGGAGCAGGCCATTTTCAAGACTTAAAATCAGCAATCTCATTGATAAACCCTTACTTTCAGCTTTTCTCCATCCTGAAATGTCTGATAAGACAGTAGATACAATTTAAAGGGAACCTGTTGCATTGAACATGGTGTCTAAGGTGCTGGCAGCATGTTATAGAGCAGGAGGAGCTGAGCAGATTGATATATACCGTATTTTGCGCCCCATAAGACACATTGTTTTCCCCCCAAAAGTGGAGGGAAAATCCCCGTGTCTTATGAGGCGAATACTAATGAGCGCTTCCATTGATGAAGCCCAGAGGACCAGGAAGCTGTGAAGCTCTGTACTCACCGCTTCCGGGTCCTCGGCTGTCGGCTGTGCTGCGCACAGCGTGAGGGCGCTCTGTGACCTCACGCTGTGTGTGCCGGTTCACAGCACAGCCGGCAGCATGAAGAGCAGGAGGGGGAGCTGGAGGAGAAGAGCGGAGGCGCCCGGAGCAGGAGAGGTAAGTGTTTTGATTTTATTCTATATGAGGCTGATATAACATGGCTGGGGGCTGATAAGAGGCGCTGGGGGCTGGTGAGAGGCAATGGGGACTGATAAGAGGCGCTGGGGGCTGGTGTGAGGCAATGGGGACTGATAAAAGACTCCTGGGGCTGATAAGAAGTGCCTGGGGGCTGATATAAGACTGCTGGGGGCTGATAAGAGGCATATAGGGGCTGATGAGAGGCATGGGGCTCTTTTCTGAGGTCTGATTGGGGGTCATTCACATTGAGGTCTGAGCTGAGGTCTGATTGAGGGTTTGATCTGAGGTCTTATTGGGGTCTTATTAACATTAGGGGTCTTATTGGGGTTGTCAGCTGAGGTCTGATTGAGGGTCTGATCTGAGGTCTTATTGGGGTCTTATTAACATTAGGGGTCTTATTGGGGCTGTCAGCTGAGGTCTGATTAACATTGGGGGGCTGATGAAAATTTTTTTTTTCTTATTGTCCTCTTCTAAAACCTAGGTGCGTCTTATGGGCCAAAAATACAGTACTTGCTTTTTTATTAATTTACATTCCTGCTCATTTTAAGCTTTGAAGTCAGTCACTGATAGGACCTCCTCCCTGACCTCAAAGCATAGAATGAGAGTGAATGAAAATTTATAAAATACAAGTTAGGGCTCGTTCACATCAGCGTTATGCTTTCCGTTTGTGTTTTCCGTTATAACATGGTTATAACATGGTTATAACGGAAAATAACGGAAACCATAAGACGGAAGTCAAAACGGAAGCCTTTAGAGGCTTCCGTTTTGATCCGTCATAATAGAAGCCTATGAGAATCATAACGGATCCGTCTGAGTTCCGTTATGCTGAACGGAAAACAAAGTCCTGTCGACAGGACTTTGTTTTCCGTTTTGCATAACGGGAACCAAATGGATCCGTTATGATTCTCATAGGCTTCTATTATGACGGATTAAAACGGAATGCCTCTAAAGGCTTCCGTTTTGACTTCCGTCTTATGGTTTCCGTTATTTTCCGTTATAACCATGTTATAACGGAAAACACAAACGGAAAGCATAACGCTGATGTGAACCCACCCTTATACTGAATCTTTACCCATAAACCAATATATCCATCTGATCAGCTCCTCCCGCTCTATAACTGCTGCCTGCAGAGCGCACTGCATGTTCCTGGTGACAGGTTCTCTTTAAGGACATTTTCATGCAACTTCATGCAAGTCCAATACTGACATCCAAATAAAAATATATATGACCACAAACTGCACCCCGATAATGGGCAATCTGTAGGGTATTTCTTGTTTGTACGGCTGAAAAAAAAAAAAAAAGACATCCATCCATCCAGTTCCCTTGAATGGGTCTGCAATCCATTCAGACTGCAAAATAAAAATAAAAAAAAATAGGACATGCATAATTTATTTGCGGTGTGTAGGCACAGAAGCCAACGTTCCTCATTTTAGGCCTCATGCACATGGCCATAGGCTGTTGGTGCCGTGCTGTGGACTGCAAATAGCTGTCTGCAATGCATGTGGCATCTGCGGATGCATTCCCTTGAATGGGTCTGTGAGCTGTTCGGACCGCAAAAAAAAAATAGGACATACATAATATTTTTGCGGTTCGGAGGTACAGACAGGAAGCCCACAGAAGCGCTCCGTAGTGCTTCTGTGGGATTCTGTTTTGTGCTTCTGTACCGTATTGTATCTGGTGGATTACGGACCCATTCACTTGAATGGGTCCACATCTGTAATATGCCCCCGTTGCTTCTAGAGGCTCATTTACATATAATAAGACATCATTTTTCTTGGCCACATATGAACATGCAACCAACACAGATGCCAAGTGCACATGTAACAGGTCAGCCAGTGTCATAGGTACAAATCTGCTAACAGATGCTCCTTAAGGGCAGAGGGTCTGGCTGACTATTCACTAACTGTGGCACTGTAGAAGCTGGAAGTGACATCATCACACCTATAGTGACATCAGTTTCTGCATCCTACTCCAACTGAACACACACAACCTCCGTCCCAAAACATACCCCTTTCCTCAACACATAATTGCAATTGACAGTGTAGGGTATTCGATGTGAGTGCAACTAAAAATGATAGGACTTAATAAAATTTTGACTTGTTACACGAGACAATTGTTCTGTATTCTTATAAGTATTCAAGTAAATGGTGAAAAATTGGTATTTATTGAAATATCACTGATGGTAAACACCTATAATCTACTGGACACAAAAGCACGGACCCTCAGCTCCCATCCCTGGATAATCGGAAATAATACCAGTTTGCAACCAAAGGGCAGAGTTCACACTTTTGGGGTTCACATTTGCTGTGTAGAGTACAGTAATCACCGATCCCCAACCACTAGTAACCAAGGAATAGGCACGCACTGGTGTATTTAGGCCTCACTCAGATGTACTTGTTAAAAATTGTATGTTATATAGAGAGGTCCATATATGACCACAGGATACATGGACCTGGCAACTATCTGAGACGAGTATCTCCAGGTCAGTAAGATATGGACCAAAGTGGCACAAACCCTTGCAGATAAATGGAGGTCTGCATGGACCCATAGAGGGAAATGCTGTTCAACACATGGACAGCACACAGATTGTGTGAATTAGACCTTGATCCGAACTCTGAGATGTCCCATGGAGGCATTTAACAGCACGTCTACTTTCAGACATAAATATCCTTGCATGTGAATGGCTTTTGTTCCTTGTTAGAACAGTTTAGCCTTAGCGAGGGAATAGACAGTAGTCATTGAGATGGAGATGAGGCTCCTCGAGAGCAGAACATAAAACATAATAGCCCGGCTCCAGTGATACAACCTGTCCCTGACAGTTCAACAGTCTCCTGCCTTTATGTGACACTCGAGCAGCTCAGCGAGGGATATTTACTAACACAGTGACCCACAGCAACCAAACTAACCATCAACCTTCTTCCTCGGCCTGTTCTACAGCAAGCTAGGCAACAAAAGCAACTGTGACCAGAAGCCGTACATGACCCCTTATGTATGAATCCAAGGAAACATAACCCTGGACGAGGAGATCATTTTGTACCGGTCAGTGAACCCCCTTTTAGACTGACAAAAATGATGTTCTTGAGGGGTGCTCCTCTCAAAGAAGAAGGGTCAATATACATAAGAAATGGGAAAAAAATACATAACACAGAAAAATCCAGTCTTGATCATGGTTGAAAAATTCAAGAGGTGGACAGCACACCTAATAAGAGAGTGATGGGTGCACATCTAGAAAAATGGTAAGCTTTCACGTGACTGACAGATAATCCAAACGAAAAGAAAAATGGAGACAGCACGTACTACTGAGGTGGTTTTAATCATGGTTACTCATGATCTTCACTTATGTAAGGTTCTTCCACAACTTACGACAAATCAAAGATGCAAATTTGTCGCACACCATTTTTGGCCATGACTTTTTCTGGTTTTACACCACTGTCGTCACTTCTGAAGAGCAAGTGGAAAGGTGATCATGGTAAGATATGTAATAGATGTAATAGGAAGGGAATCCAGCACAAATTTGTGGGAGAAATCAGTAGATCACGTCACGGATTCATGGCATGTTAATGGCCAAAAATGTTCGGGCAAAATGCATCAAGATGTGCCTTTTTTAATGTGATTCCTGGAATAAAGTTGTATTTTCAATCAGGCAGGTTGGATCCTTTTTCTACAACTGAAGTTGAGTAGGTGTTCACCAGATTTATAAAAAAAAAAAAAAGTTGCACAAAATGGAGCACTCAGTCCAGTAGGGGATGGTGAAAAAACTGGAATCTCTCTAGACAAAAGTGTTATCTTTAAAGATGCAAGGGGAAACACATATAAAAACCCAGTGAAAGGATTTGTGCCAGCTTGAAATGAAAAAAATAAAATAAAAAATAAAATAAAATATGTATATATAAATAGTCATGTTAATGGCCTAAGAAAACCATTGGCTGCCCTTTTTCAATGTGGCAGAGCAGAACGCAGGAAGCAGTACAGAAACGCACAATACTCCGTATGACTTTGCACGTTGCTGTGTTGCAGATATTGGGGGTCATTTATTAAGACTCCCTGCGATAGTTTTTTGTGTAAAAGCCGAGCGGTCCTGCTTTGCAACTTTTTAAATGATTGTGCACCTAAATTTAGGCTCATGTGGTGTTTTTATGCTGCCATCGACACTGACAAGTGGGGTGGTAGAGGCAGAGCCCCAGCAAATTAACTAACACTTGAGTAAATAATGATTGAAATCTACTCCAGTCAGAGGCCAGAGTAGATTTCACCCTAGGTGTACAGATTGGCGGAGGATGTGCCTAATTTATGACGAGGCCTGCAGAAAAAAAATAATCATAAATCAAGCGCAAGCACAGGGAATATCAAAGACCAGTGTAAAATGGGCCACCATGTTCGGTCCAATATATGGGGCAGCTGTGGTGAAACTACGACTCCCAGCATGCTCCATTCACTTTCTATGGGAGTTCTGAGAACAGCCAAGCAAGTGTGCACGCTGGGAGTCGTAGTTTCACCACATCTGGAGTGCCGAGGGTTGCTGATCTTTGATCTATAGCTTTAGAAACCTTTTCCGTCACATGGGACAAGGTGTGGGTTAATATGCTCAAAATTCAGGCGCAAAGTAAGGCTCCATTCACACGTCCTGTTTTTCTTTCCTGATTCGATCCTGATTTTTTCAGGACCCATTGAAATGAATGGATCCAGATCAGGATCAGGATCGAATCAGGAAAGAAAAACAGGACGTGTGAATGGAGCCTAAGTCATCTAATAGGTGGTATAAACTGGGACTAGACCGTAAACAACGCCCATTTTTAGACGATGTAAATCTTAGACCGTATTAGTAAATCTGCTCCATTTACTATACAGATACGTTTTAAATACTGGAAAAGATTCAGTGAAGGGACGAGTGCGGCTTCATCTGTTCCCTGTATATTAGATTATCACTACTGCCTCAATGTGCGGAGCTGCTTGACAAATATTGCCTAAACACATTTTGGAAGAAGTCCCTCCTCCGCAATCAGCTGTAATCTGTGAAGGTACCGGCAGGAGGTGTTTGAATCCCCTGCAGCGCCTCCACAGGAGAAGTGAAGTATTACACCGATTCCATTGAACGCCATGTAAAATGCACAGATGTACCAGGGCCTTAGATGCTCTTTGGGGCTGCTCTGCTCTCTGGCTTAAACAGGTTTATATATCTATAAACCAGCCTTTGCCAGTTAACCCTGACAGCCTGGTGGGAGTTGTAGTTTTGTCACAGGAAGGCAGCCACAAGGTGTAAACCATCAGTCTATTTTGGATAATTCAATTGGCTACAATGAATACCTGTATATCTTTTCTGACTTGGATTTTAGATAAATTTAAGCAAAAAATGCCCAAGGTTATTGAAGAAGGAAAAGTACTAATTTTCATAATATAATAGTAAATCTAACTGTACTGTGTACATCTCCTCAGGGTAAGAAGGTGAGATTTGCATAAGATAACACAGATACTTAACTTGTCAGAAACATGTACGTTGCATTACTAGTAAAAGTGGGAGGAAGGTGTGAAGGACGGACAAGCTTCCGCTCCTACTGTCTATGAAGCGGATATATTCTTTTTATTAGTGTGCTGCTCTTTGGGTTCACATAAATCAGTTGTGTCCATCCAAATGTTTCACCCTTGAGCTGGACACTACTAACATTTTTGTGCATTGTTTGGCGCCTATAGCTGGAAGTCTGGTGCAGGAGAACTATAATAGCTATGGGATCTTTGTGAACATTGTGTGGGAATTTATTCGGCGGTGGTCACGTGCTATGTCCACACATGCCCCCTAGACGGCGCGTCAAACTTCCAGTTGGGAGGGAATCGGAAGCAGAGAAAAAGGGAGCTCAGTGCTGGAATCGGAGGGTCATTATAGCCTGTCTGGCAATATCCAAGGATGTTCTGGTCTCGAAGAACCCCCTTAAAGGGATTGTCCCACAAAAAATATTATAAAGTTTTCAAACCACTTGCATCTGAATGCATTTGTAATTGCATATAATTAAAAATTTAGCATAGTCACTGAGTTATTCAATAAAATGTATCTGTAAAGCGCCACCTGCTGTTTTTTTCTTATTTCTTTGTCCTGCTCACTAAGATGACTGCACATGCTCAGTTTCATCCTTCAACTGCCTCCTGAGCTGTGATAGGCAGAGCTGAGACACACCTCCTGAGCTGTGATAGGGAGAGCTGAGACACGCCCCCTGAGCTGCAGCAGAAAAGACACTCCCCTTGAGCTGCCAGCTTGATATAAATCTAGCAGAGCAATGAATGGGGAGATCTCTGGATCCATGTGAGGTACAGGGCTGGTTCTACCTTTGTTAGGAAGAGACTGGCCTGTGCTATAAGTTGTCTGGTTTTCACTTTTTACATTAGTCACGGGATAACTCCTTTAAGTCAGCAGTTTCACAACAGATTACTTTTACTAGAACACTGCCATTGGCCTCTGGTCAGTATTTTTACATCAGTATTTGTAAGCCAAAACCAGGAGTGGGTCCAAAACACAGAAGAGACACAATTATTTCTATGATACCTTTTCTTTGTAGGTTCTACTCTTGGTTTTGGCTTACAAATACTGACCATGTGAAAGAGGCCACTCTCTGGACCAGGCTGTCTTGGCAATAAGCTAATCTAACTAATGTGACAAAGTGACGTTAATTATGTGTTTGTCATTAAAATGGCAAAAATGGTGACAAACGTAACTGCCAGGTCCCGAAGAGTAAAAGTGAACTAAGCTTACAAAAATAGCCAAATAACTAAAGCTCCTCACCTTCCAGCGCAGTCGCGCAGTTATCACACATTCTCACAAAACCTATTAAAGAGGTTGTGCAGCCAGTACATATTGATGACCTATTGTCATAGGTATCACACCTCCTTGCAAAGCCAAGATCTCTTAAGCTGGCCAAACACGTAAGATTATGATAGGTCAAAATGTGGCCAATCAGCTGAATGCCTGTACAATTGTTTGTACAAACGATCCCACCAGCAACATGCAACTAAATGGGCAGATCAACAACAGCATAATGCGCTTGCACAGCGGTGGATGATTGGCCCATCACGGCGTTCAAGTCTAGTTTCAGCCGACAAAAATTCCTGACATCTCGAATGGTCAATATTGGCTATTTCGGCAGACTTCGATCTCATGAGAATACTGGCAAGGGAATCAAGATCAGATTAAGCTGCCAGAGAGCAGTGGGTGTGCACCATACATAAGACGTGATCCTTGAAGGCATCAGCTTTCACCAAGAGCTGGAAGGTTCCTGCTCATGCAGAATAATTTACCTGCACACAAAGCTGCTGTAACAGAACACGCTGTTTACATTTCTCCAACCACCAGCGTCACGCTACATGTGTAATGACACACAAAAGAAAAAAACTTGGGAATAAAAAGCTAGAGACTATTAATAAGCGTATCTATAGAATTCACCAACGGACCTGACTTTAGCAGGTGGGATACAGATGAGTAACGGCTATGATTAACACGGTTTCATTTACCAACGGGACTTGATTGCATCAGTGACTTGCTGGTACACGTACGAGGATGGGTTTGGTTTTTCACCTTTATTCCGATGGTTTTGGTGATCCAGGCCTTGACCGTTATAACGATTTACAAACTATTTCATTAAAGTGCTAAAGATGGTGGAAGAGAAGCAGGCTCGGAATGGCCCACAGGGGTACAGGTGAATCCCCCGGTGTGCCCCTAGTCTCCCACCCCCTGCACAAGTGGCACATAACACAGTAGAATTACTGCACTGCATACATATAGTCAATGTACAGCACCTCAACCAGCCTATGGTCATATAAAAGCCTGAGCAAGGTGGATCCCTAGTCTCCTGCTCCCTGCACAAGTGGCACATAACACAGTAGAATTACGGCACTATCGATGTTCATATAAAAACTTGATAGATTATTATAGAAACTCCTCAGTTTATTATTCTAGACATGATCAGAGCTGAGATGACTTCTAGGTATAGAGGAAAGCCACCGGTGTCCTCTTCTCCCCAGGACCTACCTTCTCAAAATCACTGCAGGGACCCCCATATTTAGTCATCTGGTAGCATCTTGCTGCTGTGTGAGCAGGTAATATCTGAATGTATCCGTACGGTGGGCCCCGAAATAAATTTTACTGGTGGGCCCTAGGCACCCCAGTCTGACACTGAAGTGAAGTGGTACTATGGAGTATATATATACAATAAATGTGATATACTCACTAAACGAGATCTTCTTGAAACATCACAGACAAGTAAAAGCTATTAGCATCCACAAAGACTGCAGGAGAAGACCAACGAACCAAGTGGAACACCTTAAAGTGAAGGTCTACCCTTTAATGTCATTGTTTTATCCAAAATGATGAGGTTATTGTGTCTGGATCTCCATTTTCAATTTACAAATTCCCTGTATAGACAGTAAAATTATTTAAATTCTGTCCTCCTACAGGCACCACTAGGGGGAGCTTACCTGCAATCTATATAACAGTAAGCTGAATACTCCTAGGCTCCCTCTAGTGGTTGTTGTAGTCAAATGGAATTTTATCATTAAAATGGGTTGGCTAATGAAAACCATTTATCATCTCTTCACGGGACAAATATATGATAGATGACAGTCGTGGGACCACCACTGACTACAAGAACAAGGGTCTCATGTCCTATTTAAAGCAAGTGGTGGTCATGCTTAAATTTCTATGGGACTGACGGAGACCGCCAAGTACGTACAGTATCTGTCAGTCTCATAGAAGGTGAATGTACCTACGGTTGACCACTGCTCCAACGATCAGACCCCCAGCCATCTTGCAGGAACGTGATAAAGGTTTTTCATGGGCCAACCCCTTTAACTCTGTATCTATGAAGGGGAGGTGGATCTCTGTGCTGTCTTCAGTACTGCTATTCAATCTACTTGCAATACCAGACACGGCCAATGGAGAAGTGTGGCACTCTTTGCATTAAGGAGCCCCTTTTTGCGAATTCGGTACAACATCTGTGCTCTTATCCTATTCTAACACCCTCATAATGGGATTTTTGCATTAAACTGTAATAACATCTGGAGTTGCCCACGTGCAGTAAAAGCTTGGAAGAGTAAAACACCCATGTATTGTCTAAGGACTTTCTCTGGTGACCTCTCTGACAACCAGGTAAAGCTTGACACACATTATAGCAACACTGATGCCCTATGGATGTGCTGGATACTACACACTGAGCTGGTTTTGGACATAATTACATTAGCCCCCTGGTACCTGGTCAATAAGCTGATCTTCAGACGTTTCCTAAAGGACAGGACATACACCAAATTCAGATATTTCTGTATTATGGTTTGAATTTGTAGCATGCCATTTGGGTTTTATTTTTTTGCAATTTTTTTGCATTCCTATGTAACATGATTTTTTTTTCCAGGGATTCCCCTGAGTCATGATAACCCATTGGTCATCAGTCCAGAAGTTCTGGTTGAAGCTGCATTTCCAGTTATCTGTCTCGCTCTCCGCAGTATGAAGTAAAAGCTGTTTAAACAATTGTGGGAGAAAACGTGTGTCCTGAGATAAACCGTGTTGCTCGATCGTCTAAACCTGTATACCTTCCAGTCAAACGAGTCTACAGCAATATTTTATAAGCCATTAGAAGCTCCCAAATGCCAAAAACGTAAATTGGCCTGTTAACCCTGCTGCACAAATATTTCTGTTTTGGAACTGATCTACATATTATGTTCTGAGTTTCGAAATGTTCTACAAATAGCAATAAAAAAGTTAAAAAAAATTTAGATTTATAGAAAAACTCTACAGCCTAATTTGATGAACCGGGGAGAACTAGAAAGAGTAGTGAGATATCAAGACCCTTTAATGCAAAAGCAGGCAACTACATGAGAACATAAAAGAACAAAGCTCAAAGCTAAGCTGACAACGTTTTCGTTTTGTACACAAAACATGGAAAAAGATCTGGATATCCAAAGCTCCAGAGTAGAGCCAAGTACGCAAAGAAGCAGGAAATCCGGGATCATGGCGGGACAAGCTTCATTGTAAATAATACTCTTGTAGAACAGAGCTGGTGGCTATTGAGAAGACATGCTTATGTGCCCCCTGGAGACACCCCCTTTCCATGTACCCCATTAGGGCATCGTATATCCTATCCATACTGTAGGTGATAAATATTGTATCACAGGGGGTCTGTAGAACGGAGGGTCCCTGATAACTCCTTTAAAGGAAGACTGTCACCTCATTTTCACCTATATAACTAACAGCACTGCCCCACAGAAGATTGCAGACACATCCCAGACATACCTGTGTGAACTGTGTGTGTGTATTACATGTCACATCCCAGACATACCTGTGTGCACTGTGTGTCTGTATTACATGTCACATCCCAGACATACCTGTGTGCACTGTGTGTGTGTATTACATGTCACATCCCAGACATACCTGTGTGCACTGTGTGTCTGTATTACATGTCACATCCCAGACATACCTGTGTGCACTTTGTGTCTGTATTACATGTCACATCCCAGACATACCTGTGTGCACTGTGTCTGTATTACATGTCACATCCCAGACATACCTGTGTGCACTGTGTGTCTGTATTACATGTCACATCCCAGACATACCTGTGTGCACTGTGTGTCTGTATTACATGTCACATCCCAGACATACCTGTGTGCACTGTGTGTCTGTATTACATGTCACATCCCAGACATACCTGTGTGTACTGTGTGTCTGTATTACATGTCACATCCCAGACATACCTGTGTGCACTGTGTGTGTGTATTACATGTCACATCCCAGACATACCTGTGTGCACTGTGTGTGTGTATTACATGTCACATCCCAGACATACCTGTGTGCACTGTGTGTCTGTATTACATGTCACATCCCAGACATACCTGTGTGCACTGTGTGTCTGTATTACATGTGCAGGAAAAGCACTTTTATTCTGCAGGAAAACAGCTCCCAAGTGCCCAGCTGAAAGTGAAAGTAAAAACAGCTTTCTCTCCCGACTCGATTTCTAACAGCTATATATTCTGATATACTGGATATAATGCTGTGTTCTTGGTATCGTTTAAAAGCTTGGAATCGTATGCCAGCTTTCAAAGAAGGTCAGAACCATTTTTCTACCTGCTACCAATCCCAAGATATGAGCAGCTAAAGCAGCCCTCCCCCCTTCAGTCTGGTTTGCTGTGGGCACTTGCAGCAGCAGAGCCGGGTACTTGGGAGCTGTTTTCCTGCAGAATAAAAGTGCTTTTCCTGGACATGTAATACAGACACACAGTGCACACAGGTATGTATGGGATATGACATGTAATACAGACACACAGTGCACACAGGTATGTCTGGGATGTGACATGTAATACAGACACACAGTGCACACAGGTATGTCTGGGATGTGACATGTAATACAGACACACAGTGCACACAGGTATGTCTGGGATGTGACATGTAATACACACACACAGTGCACACAGGTATGTCTGGGATGTGACATGTAATACAGACACACAGTGCACACAGGTATGTCTGGGATATGACATGTAATACAGACACAGTGCACACAGGTATGTCTGGGATGTGACATGTAATACACACACAGTGCACACAGGTATGTCTGGGATGTGACATGTAATACAGACACAGTGCACACAGGTATGTCTGGGATGTGACATGTAATACAGACACACAGTGCACACAGGTATGTCTGGGATATGACATGTAATACACACACAGTGCACACAGGTATGTCTGGGATGTGACATGTAATACAGACACAGTGCACACAGGTATGTCTGGGATGTGACATGTAATACAGACACACAGTGCACACAGGTATGTCTGGGATGTGACATGTAATACAGACACACAGTGCACACAGGTATGTCTGGGATGTGACATGTAATACAGACACACAGTGCACACAGGTATGTCTGGGATGTGACATGTAATACACACACACAGTGCACACAGGTATGTCTGGGATGTGACATGTAATACAGACACAGTGCACACAGGTATGTCTGGGATGTGACATGTAATACATACACACACAGTGCATACAGGTATGTCTGGGATGTGACATGTAATACACACACACGGTGCACACAGGTATGTCTGGGATGTGACATGTAATACAGACACACAGTGCACACAGGTATGTCTGGGATATGACATGTAATACACACACAGTGCACACAGGTATGTCTGGGATGTGACATGTAATACACACACACAGTGCACACAGGTATGTCTGGGATGTGACATGTAATACAGACACACAGTGCACACAGGTATGTCTGGGATGTGACATGTAATACAGACACAGTGCACACAGGTATGTCTGGGATGTGTCTGCAATCTTCTGTGGGGCAGTGCTCTTAGGTATATTAGTGAAAATGATGTGACAGACTCCCTTTAACAATTTTTAGAACATAAAATGTTCTGTTTTCTGACCTGCCTGCTCTTTCCCAGTTTGGAGCTCCTTCTTGATATTGATCCAGACCTCCACATCCACTCTACACTATATGCCTGCCTAAGTACTCTGCAGCAGGCAATCAGTGACTATTTTAAAACTGTATTACCTACATGTTAACTGAACCCGCCCACCATCTAATGTGCATAGAGGTCTCCCGATCGCAGAAAAGGATTGGGCAAGTTGGATTTCAAATGCCAGATGCTTTTGTCCTTGGAGAAGGAGTCTAGCATTGGCTTCCTCTTGGACTGTCATCGAGAACACATGCTTGCTCGCCCAAGCCAAGAAGGGAATCGGGATTAATTTGCATCACCAGCCTATGGGGCAGAATAGAGGTGGATTGGGAACTTAAAGTGGCCCTGGAAAAAAAACAACTAAAAGTGGCCCCATGTTGTTAGGCGGGACTAAATTGATAGAAGGCAGGGCAACATAAGTAGGCACAAAATACTGCTGCCTTCTCCACAATATTTAAATGTATCACCGCCATGAGGATGGTAATACAGTTGAGTTCAGGAAGGTAACTGCGACCGTTAAGTATCAGATCATTATGTACCTGGCCTGCGGCCATCAGGAGAACTTGGGTGGTCTCCTGGGCATCGGCCCACCGGGGAATTTTCCTGTAGGGTCTATGACCAATCCGCCCCTGGGCCAGGACCTGGGGATCCAACCATGAAAGTGATTAAAAATGTACAAAGGAAGGGTTTGTTAAAGGGGTTGCCACTGGTGGCATATAGCTAGGATAGCCACCAGTGTCCTATAGCTGCAGGTTCCAGCTCCGGGAAACTGCTCATATGTCCAGAAGTTCGGCCACTGTCCATTCCTTCTATGGGAGTTCTGAAAACAGCCGAGCTTACTCGCTAGGATACTTTTGGGACCCTCATAGTAGTTAATGGTGAACACATGTGCATGAACGGTGTGCTCTCCTTCACTTCGGGGGGCCTACACCTATCTGAAATTGGTGGCATATCCTAGCAATGTGCCAGCAATGTCTGAGATGACACAATCCCTTTAAGGTGGCCATAGCAATCAGCCAAGTGTGCATGTGCACTTGATAGAAATCCTAACATCTGGGGAGAGTCAGGACGCCACCGCGCACATCTCAGTATCTCGGCATGATCATCATAACTAAAGTAAACCACTCTAAGCGCGATAGTATAAAAACAACCCATTACGTGTTTCCTATGGCACATGACAAACAATTAACAAAAGCGCCAACTTCGTTCTTACATTAATATATAAAGTAAAGTAAAAAATATATAAAAATCCCTCCCTGTTCTCAAGGCTGGCGCCATAATCCATATGCACCTGACACCGAGCTTACCTGCAAATCCAGCAGGAATGGGCGTGAAAGTGTCTGTTGGAGCGACAGGAAATCTAAACAAGTGCACGACCTGAACACAACACCTTTTGTTATCGTGGAAAAAAGGAGCCCTGTCTATATATTAAGCATAAATGACATGCGGCAGAAAAAAAAATCTGGAATACGGATACTTTTTTCATTTTCCTTATTTGTCTTGGCGGCCATCGACGGTTGAGGCTTTGTTTATTCTTCATAACTTAGCTACCCGCTTGCACGGCACAAACTTTGCCTTTGTGAAAAAGAAGAAAAAAAAAAAATTTTGGTTTGTGGTTTGTCCCGAAGATGGAAATTAATCTGCAGCCTGTAACAGTGTCTGGGCTCCTATTGTGACACACGGCACCGAGGCCTCCCGTTTTAATCCCGCAATTCAATGCCATTCTTCGATAGGGCTCACACTGTAATGTAACCCATACACGGGGGTGTTTCGTGTCAAGAAGGGAGAAAATGATGCCCCAGAAAGAAGCTGGTCTAGATTACAATGCATGACCAAAGTTCCCCCCTCACGCAGGAGCCTGAGAACAGCAGCGACGTGTGAATATCGCCATTTTCTTAAAGAACTGATGCATTAAATCAAGACAATGGCGGGCGAACAAGCTCGTTCGTGGTAATGATACGTTGCGCAGGTCACTAGATAATGCAGGTAACATAAGAGGGGACTGCTGATAACAATCCTATCTATAAAGCACAAGCATCGCTAGAGTCCTGGGTAATTATGGCGCACTGTGTAAGTGGGAGGCGAGGGGTTAACTCCCAATTCTACACCTCCTCAAAGCCCTTCTATTACAGAGGTGACTCAGAAGTTAAAGGGATTCACTAACATTCGAAAGAAAGGGTCCACTTTATATGAATGGGGTTCAAGCTGCAAAACCAGACACAGCCTGTGGACAATAGTGGCGCTGTTATGGAAAAATAAGACACATTTTCCGTTTTGGACAACCCCCTTTTAACCCCTTCACGACTGCTGACTGAATATATACTTCCTATCTGCACATACCCCCGATGCCACAGTTAGAGTAGAAACGGTGCAAGTTAAAAAATAAAAAAAATTCAGTGTCCTCAAAAGGACTTTTAATGACCTCAACTGCCAAAAATAACTTAAAATAAGTAAAAAAAAAATACAAATAAAAAATACTAATAAATGCGAGAAAAAAAATGTCGTCACTAACAGACACCGTTGCCATAGTCGCCACATTCACTCAAACCTATACATGTTATATATGAAAATGATCGTCACAAAATAGGGGAACCCATTGCAATAATTTATTTTTGTGTCAGTTTTAATATTTAAGAAATAAAAATCTATAATAAAAAAAAAAAGACTTTTGGATAGGAATTAGCGGTTTTCCCCAAATTAAACCTAAAAAAAAAGGGGGAAAAATCTCTAAAAAAAATCCATGGTGTCAAGTAAAAAAATAAAAAAAAAAACATCCCAAAAATTATCTTGGTAATCGAACAAGTAAAAAAAAGTTATGGTCACTAGACCACATTGTGCACAAAATCACGGAAAATTGCCTGGCCATTTAGGTCTTTTTAGGCCCAGTCATGAAGGGTTAAAAAAAACAAAAACAAAACAAGACAGGTTAGAAATAAAGTTGCTTAGAGTTATGGGCAACAACCCCTCCACTCTTGATTGATGTCTCCTTCCTTAGGAGATAGGTTTAGATGGGCCAATGAAGTGTTCCTTCCCGACTGTCGGCTGCTCATTCAGTGAAGGAGACCCCTGCATTTACATGCAGCGATCTCCTTCACAGTATGAGGACAAGGGATTGCTGCAGCAATCCATCACCCTCTTACAGAATCATGGCTTCTGAGCAGCAGATCATTATCTGCTGACCAAAAACAATGATCGGTGATGCCTGCATGAACGATAGGATCACCTGATGATTGAGCTTTACGTTCGTTCATCCAGTATTCGGCGGCACATTTAGATGGCCAGATTATCCGGAACAAGCGTTCGCAGTAGAGTTCGTTCCCGATAATCTGGCGAATTATTGGTTGATCTAAATCCACCTTATGAGTGGAGGGGAGGAGGTGTTTCCACTGACAACACAGGACACTACATATGAAGGACTCTTAATGATTCATTAGCATATGGCACATGACTGAATAAAAGGGTCATAAATATTAACTATAGCAATGCAAAAATGAAGTCTATGTTTCACCACTTTTCTCTTTTTAACTCACATATACTCAGCTCCGGTTTTCTTCACTTTCTGTGGGTGGGCAGCAGCTCGTCACATGTGACAATCAATCACCTGCATCTCCCAGGAGTGCATTGCAGTCCCTTTGCATGTCTTCCTCCCATAGAAAATAATTTCTCCCACACTGCTCTGGCGATTCCACTAATAAACAGCACTGTGGTATATAATGCCCCTCCCCCAATTTCCTTTTCCACTCTCTAGAGCAGTGATTTTTAACCAGTGTGCCTCCAGCTGTTGCAAAACTACAACTCCCATCATGCCCAGGCAGCCTACAGCTATCAGCCTACAGAAGGGCATGGTGGGAGTTGTAGTTTTGCAACAGCTGGAGGCACACTGGTTGAAAATCACTGCTCTAGAGAGAGATAGCTATAGCTATAGAGGTGTCTATGAATTTAAAAGTAGGGATGAATAAAATGAAAAGAGTCTCGGCCACTTCATCATAAGATCACTACACAACTACATGAGAGAAGAAGAAAGGAGCAGGGAAGCTACTGAGGATGTCAGTCCACCACTGAGTGCAGGAGAAGGTGGACAAGAAGAATAACCAACAGGGGGCGCTATCAGAGAGGAAAATGATAATTAAAAACCTGACAATATTTTTATTGCACTAAAGGCACATTCACACGACCGTATGTATTCCGTGATCCGTATAAAAACGGAACGGAAGACATACGGAAAGTCTTCAGTAGTGTTCCGTAATTTTGCGGACCCATTGACTTTAATGGGGCTACGGACGTGTTTTGCGGCCAAGTATAGGACATGTTTCCTTTTTTTTGCGGGGGAACTTCCGTAATATACAGATGCAGAATGCACACGGTGTGCATTCCGCATTTTTTTTCTCCTATGGAAAAATTAATGGGTCCGTATGGTTCCGCATCTTATCCGCAAAAAAGTGGATAAGATACGGAAATGAACATACGGTCGTGTGAATGGGGCCTAATTCTTCATTTGACGTGTCCTATTTACTGCCTAGTGAGACTGCTTAGGGGGACTGAGGCTAGACTTCTGCTTCAGGGGCTAATTATTGTTAGGGAGACCCTAAAAGTAATGTGTGAAGAATCTGCACTAAGCTCTTCAAGTGACCTGCAAGAGGCCTTCTCCAAGAACAGGAGTGGATCCAAGCACCAGGGAGATGGGAAACGGTTCTGATTTGGGGGACTAAAGATGGACATGAAAATGGATCTCCTAAACGTCAATGTGAGTGCAGCAGTACAGAGATGTCTCCTGAGACAACCCCTGGCCTTACTACCTGCCCTGACTTTCACTGAAGACTCTGTCACTCTGTCCAGTTTGGTTCAGCTGTGTCTAATGCTGGCATGTCATACTTAGACTTGTAGTCCCTCAGCTACATCAAAGATCCACATCCCGATACCACTGCCAATAAACTGCTCAGTTGCCTTCAACTGCAGAACAATCTTGAATTCCTAACCATTAATTGTAAAAGTATTCACACTGCGTAGGTTCTTACTCGCTGCTGCATTTTTTCACGGTGTTCAACCAGTAACTCTTCTTTAGGTGACGGGGCGGTTTCTTGTCATTTTGCGCAAGCCCCTCCAGGCTGTGAGTGTGAAAACAGATCTTGCCTGTGTTTGGCTCTTCCCAATTAAACACGAAACTTGATGGGCCCGGGTTCCCAGCATCAGGTGCAGCACCAGCCAGCTTGCTAAACTGCCTCTGCAGGTTCTTTGCCATCCCTGTGTGGACACAAACAAAAGATGCCATTCATTACAGCGCGGGCTAATTATTACAGCCACCCGGGCCCTTGTTTTGTGCAGGTGACAGGTGAGGATGTGTGAAAATAGCCTGTATTTATGAGACGCAACAGTGCTGCAATACCGGCCACTGACCATCAAGAAGAGTGGCGCCGTTTCATCATCTAGAACAGTCTCCAACTTCTCAGTTTTGCAGAGAAGCTGCAGGATGGAGACTACCGATCCAGAATGACGATAGTTAGGCTCTGTTCGCATGTACACTCTCTATGCTTGGTTTGAAGAGTGCCGCCAAGTCCATGCATATATCTTCCATGTACTTTTTTTGAGGCACCTAGTTGTATGTGCTTGGTAGCCCCCTGTAAGTCTGCTAATGCAGCTAAGCCTCATTTATTTAAATAGGGCTGAGGTGAAGAACCAGACAAGGTCCCACAGACACAGTTGACACGGTGTCAAGCAGTGGAGAGGTGACCCAGCACTGATAAGTCTCAGGTGTGAAATATGTGACTTGGGTCCTGTTCACATTACACTTCGAGCCTACGTCAAGTAAATGGAGACCTATGGTCACACTGGGGGCTGTTACAGACATCTACACCCAACATATCCACAGGGCTCCATTACCTGAAGACAGATGTCAAAAGAGAGTCATTTTAGCCCCTGTCATCCCAGCTGTACATGTGTTTAGTGGAGTACACTATTGTTTAGTTTAAAAAAAATGTATACTACGTGGAATAAGTTTTTTTAATTTTTATTTTTTTACAATGGGAGTCAATGGCCAACATATCTGCTTGTATTACTATACAGCAGCATGCTTTGCCACCTTCCACCCAGAGGCGGATTGGCCGTAGACCTTACAGGGAAACTTCCCAGTGGGCCTATGCTCAGGGGGCCACCTGAGCCCTCCTCATTGCCAGCCAGTGGAAGTTTTGGGGGATGTATTTTGTGCTGCTGGCAGTATTCTGTGATGGACTGTGGTATTTGGCTCTGTTGGGGTGGTATAATGTGCCACAATATGGTATTGCTGGCCCTGCCTTCCATCAACTTGAACCCAACTACAAAAGGGGGCCACTTTTTGTATTTTTTCCAGGGCCACTTTAAAGGGTTTCTGTCACCAGTTTTTTCGGTATGAATCAGGCTGACATTAGAGATGTGCTAATGTCACCTGATTCCAAATATATATCTGTTTTATTTACTGGTGCCCCCATTTTTATATAAAATGAACTTTTATTTTATGCTAATAAGGCTTCTAGGTGCAAGGGGCGTTACCCCTACTCCTAGAGGCTCTGTTGATTGACAGGACCAGGCAGAGAAGAAACACTCCATTCACCATAGCCTGCAAGGACCTTCAATGATGTCATGACCATGTGATCAGTCACATGGTTAGGATCACACAAACAGCCTGTCTCCTCCTAAACCATGTGACTGATCCTTGCAAGCTATGGTGAATGGAGTGTTTCTTCTCTGCCTGGTCCTGTCAATCAACAGAGCCTCTAGGAGCAGAGGTAACGCCCTTTGCACCTAGGAGCCTTATTAGCATAAAATAAAAGTTCATTTTATATAAAAATGGGGGCACCAGTAAGTAAAACAGATATATATTTGGAATCAGGTGACATTAGCACATCTCTAATGTCAGCCTGATTCATACCGAAAAAACTGGTGACAGAAACCCTTTAAGTTCCCAGTCCACCCCAGCTTCCACCGGAGGTATACGTTGGAAGATCCTCGGAGGCTCTAAACCTTGTGTGAACAGAGCCTTGTACGACTATCCTGATTAACTTGTCACAATGTCAGTCCCTGCCACCAAAAAGCCTCTGATAAAATAAAAAACATCTACCGTACACTGATAAATGTTTAGCGGTAAATAAATCCTCAGTAGCCTGCCAATCACCACTACTGGAAGGAAGCCGCCTGCAGAAAGCAGAGTATTAGCAATTGCTTTCAAGGGGTTCTCCGAGTTATATATACTGATGACCTATCCTCAGGATAGGTCATCAATATCAGATCGGCGGGGGTCCGACACCAGTCACCCCCGCCGATCAGCTGTTTGAAGAGGAGGCACGCGCTGTATCAGCGCTGCCTCTTCTTCACTGTTTACAAGCTGGCCGTAACAGGGGTAGTGGTGAGTAGGTGTAATTACACCTCACCGCCCCATTCATTTCTATGGGAAGGCTTGTTCCCATACAAGTCTATGGAAGCGATTCTTCCCATAGAAATGAATGGGGCGGTGAGGTGTAATTACACCTACTCACCACTACCCCTGTTACGGCCAGCATGTAAACAGTGAAGAAGAGGCAGCGCTGATACGGCGCGTGCCTCCTCTTCAAACAGCTGATCGGTGGGGGTGACGGGTGTCGGACCCCCGCCTATCTGATATTGATGACTTATCCTGAAAATAGGTCATCAATATATATAACTCGGAGAACCCCTTTCAGAAAACTTTATTGACTCTAAACAATCAGTCCTTACGTTTCCTTTTCATAAGCCTCAACCTGGCCTTCCGAGTGTAAGACATGACTCTTTCACTTTCCCAAGGAAATCTGAAATAAGAAGGAAAATGCAAATGAACTGATGCGATCTAAGAGAATTAGGGCAACCAATCTGGATTATAGATACCTTAAAGGGGTTGTCCAAGTTATAGAAAAAAAATATAGCACTGTAAATCTGATGGGCAGCAATATATAACTAAGTTCAGCAAGTTTTAGGCAAAAAAAAAATCTATATTTCCTCATTTCCCTGGTTCTCTTCCGGCCTTTGTTTACATGCAGTAATAACAATCTCTGCCCCTCCACCCTTCTCTGCAAAGGCAGTGAATATAAGTGCTGTGAGTACATGTCTGCCTGCTGGGATACTCAGCAGCATGTTGTTTGACATGACACTGCTGATACACACAGGAAATTCTCCCTACCTGTTCTTGTACAATTCCTCTATATCTCCTTGCCCAGCATTTGTCTCCTCTCACTGCTGCAGCTACTATTTGTTATAAAGCCTTGAGCCCTCAGTGTGTTCTGGCTGAAGGGGTTAATGTTTTATCTGAAGGAATCCAGGGAGAGAGCAGATAGCAGGGGCCCGGCAAAGAAAGGGGGCGTGCCCAGTGACGTCTCGTGTACAGACTGTTATCTGAACTCTGAGGCTTGTACACGAAACATCACAGACCAAGGAGATAAGGTGACATCACAGGTCATGTGACCCTCAGTCAACTTTGAGAAACCAGCAGCTTTAGAAACACAAAGTATATGGGAAAGTTGTTTTACCTGACAAGTTAGAAACATATAAAGAACAAAAAATAACTCGGACAACCCCTTTAAGTAACACATAGGCTGCAGCTTGGAGAAACTGTGCATAAAGCTGTTATTCAAGGAGAACCCATGAACTGTATGATAAAAAGCTCTGTCACTTTCTCACACACTGTGGAGGAAATTTATCAAGAATGGAGTTCCCATATGCCAGTCTTGGTCCCCTGTGCGCTGGAGTAAGATGCGCCTAATTTATTAAGAGGAAGATGTCTGTCTGTGTCTCTCTGCACTTCCTGATGCCTCCTCCCTTCTCCATAGACTTCTGTGAGCAGCATGTAATCTTGCCTAGTCTGGAGGCAATTGCTTTCAGCAGAGCAGAGATATGATTTAGGCCAGACACACACAATTGAGTTCAATGCCAGGAACTGACCTCCACTCCTCTGACAGGATGCATAGCATTATAATGATTTATAAGGCTGTGTGACCCTTCTAAACATAAGCGGTATGTATGAACTCTGTACATGTTAAACATTTATTTTATTTTTAAGAGGTGTGGACTATATAACTGTCTGATTGGGTAACACGTCTAATATCAGCGTTTTGTTTTTGCTTTTTTAATTTTTATGAAAAATTAAACTCAGACAAAAATCTCTCTACCTCACCCTTTCTAAACTAACATTTTCTGCTGAATCTGTCTGGAGACATGAAATGGAATATTAGTTCACTGAAGAATCAAATTATATGCTACTAACAGAAGGCTATGGAGAAGGGAGGGGGAAGGAGATGCCAGGAAGTGCAGAGAGACACAGACAGCCATGCTGCCCACAGAAGTCTATGGGAAGGGGGAAGAGGAGTGAAGAACATATAGAGAGACACACACAACAATACTGACCATAGAGGTCTTTGGAGAGGGGATGAAGTCTAGCTGCTAGATGGGGAAAATTCATTTTTCTCTGAAAAGATATATTGCAAAGTTTTTCATATTCACCTGACTGTTTGTTAAAAAAAAATATATTGACCATTTAGGCTTTTACCTTCTTAGCAAGTGTCATGTGTCTGTGATAAAAAAAAAAGACTACAAAAAAAGGTTCAGTTAAAATAATTTTTCTTTTTGACTTGCCAAAACCCAAATCTATCAAATTCCTATCAGTTTGTACCAAAACACCGATCCTGGAGGATGGGTAACATTCAGTGTGTTTGCCTTCACAGCTCCGACAGGGACTGTCGCGAAGTGCAGGATTACACCTGCTGATTTTTTGGCAGATAATCGCTAACGAGCGTTCATATGAATGCTCATTAGAGATCATCTGGCAGTGTAATACTGCCGCCGATTACCCGATGAACAAGCAAATGCTCGTTCATTGGGCAATCCACATCTTTTGACATATTAAAAAATTATTGTTTGTAGGTGGCAGATTGTGGTGTCTAATTATGATCTGCCTCTGGCAAATCACTGTACATCATGGGGATGAGCAATGGCATGACAATCGCTCCTCCCTATGCCGCGGAGGAGATCGCTACATGTAATAGAGGGATAAAAATCAAAAACAGCAAAAATGATAAGGCTAAATCCACCCTCACAGATATTTAAAATTCTTTCAATATATATAAATTGAAATATGAAGCACCTTTACAAAAGTTGTAAATTAAAAATTTCCTACTGCTATGTTCCTGCTGTATCTCCATGGCAACAGACAGCAAACAAACTCTGTGCAGTCGAATCTTGCAGTCATACGCCCTTCGTTTTGTCCTCCAATCAAATGTACGTTAGCAAAAAGTAAGGGACAAATGGAAGAAAATACACTACACAGAGGTGCACAGACTGTATAGGAGCTGTAGAAAAAAACCCTGCAAAGTTGCTTCATTTTTCATTATTAGGATAATTTAAAAAAGGTGAATATGGTTGTTTCTAAAAAAACAAAATTTTTTTTTTACATATTTCGCTTGCCTTGTAGCACTGGGGCCCTGGGTTCAAAACTAACCAAAGGGAACATCAGCATGGAGATTATATGTTCTCTCACACAGCACGGAGGTTGCATGTTCTCTCACACAGCACGGAGGTTGTATGTTCTCTCACACAGCACGGCGGTTGTATGTTCTCTCACACAGCACGGAGGTTGCATGTTCTCTCACACAGCACGGAGGTTGCATGTTCTCTCACACAGCACGGAGGTTGCATGTTCTCTCACACAGCACGGAGGTTGCATGTTCTCTCACACAGCACGGAGGTTGTATGTTTTCTCACACAGCACGGAGGTTGTATGTTTTCTCACACAGCACGGAGGTTGCATGTTCTCTCACACAGCACGGAGGTTGCATGTTCTCTCACACAGCACGGAGGTTGCATGTTCTCTCACACAGCACGGAGGTTGCATGTTCTCTCACACAGCACGGAGGTTGCATGTTCTCTCACACAGCACGGAGGTTGTATGTTTTCTCACACAGCACGGAGGTTGTATGTTCTCTCACACAGCACGGAGGTTGTATGTTTTCTCACACAGCACGGAGGTTGTATGTTCTCTCACACAGCACGGAGGTTGAATGTTCTCTCACACAGCACGGAGGTTGTATGCTCTCTCACACAGCACGGAGGTTGTATGTTCTCTCACACAGCACAGAGGTTGTATGTTCTCTCACACAGCACGGAGGTTGTATGTTCTCTCACACAGCACGGAGGTTGTATGTTCTCTCACACAGCACGGAGGTTGTATGTTCTCTCACACAGCACGGAGGTTGTATGTTCTCTCACACAGCACGGAGGTTGTATGTTCTCTCACACAGCACGGAGGTTGTATGCTCTCTCACACAGCACGGGGGTTGTATGTTCTCTCACACAGCATGAAGGTTGTATGTTCTCTCACACAGCATGGAGGTTGTATGTTCTCTCACACAGCATGAAGGTTGTATGTTCTCTCACACAGCACGGAGGTTGTATGTTCTCTCACACAGCATGGAGGTTGTATGTTCTCTCACACAGCACGGAGGTTGTATGTTCTCTCACACAGCATGAAGGTTGTATGTTCTCTCACACAGCACGGAGGTTGTATGTTCTCTCACACAGCACGGTGGTTGTATGTTCTCTCACACAGCACGGAGGTTGTATGTTCTCTCACACAGCACGGAGGTTGTATGTTCTCTCACACAGCATGGAGGTTGTATGTTCTCTCACACAGCACGGATTTTGTATGGTTTTCTTGTTTTCCGGTTCCCTGTGCACTCCAAAAACATCTACAATCTTCCACAAACCAGAAAAATGTGTGTACCTGGCCTTTTCTTCCTCTAACTTCTTGCATGCTTCATCCATACATGGTCTCATGGTCATGTACCACTTCTCGAAATCAAATATTGTGATACCTGAAATTATAAACCAGAGGGTATGAATACTGAGTACATGAATTCTCTATACGGCAGGGAGAGACCTCACAGCGAGAGAGGAACAAGCCATTTGAGGCAAGGTAAATATTGTCTCACCCGTAGAAAGCAGCTAAATGTAATCAGGAGACAATGGCTTGTTTGGCAATGCATCCATATGGGACTCATGTAACCCCATCTACAAGCCTGGTAAGGGTGACACTCTTCAAGTCACTATGGGCTGAACATAAGCTATTGGCCTGCTACCTGTCATTCTCCTGGTGTTGCAAAACTACAAGTCTCAGCATGCTATGGAAACTGCAAACTACAATGGCACTTGCAAGGTCAGAGGTGATATATGTTAGCAGAGTGAATCGCTAATCTGAAACATGAACGGTTGGCAGACAAGCAAATTCCCCCTAACTGCATCATAAACATGCTATTTTATATAATGAGCATGGGATAAGTGATTGACCGACATCTCCGTTTTTGCGTATCATAGGAGTAACCACACATTGGCGGCTCAGGTAAAACCCTAATCATAAAATGCAGAAGAAAACCTAAGAAATAAAAAAATTGCACAGTACTTATTTCCCTCATGACCTCCTTCCCCCTTGCTCTTTTTGTCTCGTACTGCAATTAAAACTGAGAAATGTCTAAAGATACCTTCTCTTGGGCATGTCTCCCCTGCTCCTCACCACTGTCCTGTGACTGGCTGTAAGTGGCAGAAGCCTACCATCTCAGCCCTGTCTTCAGTATGACAAAAAATATTGTCAGGCTGCATCCCCTTTCCCAAGTTCAGCCCTTCATCTGGCCATCAGTGGACCAGATGGTGTAGAGCAGTAGGACATTAACCCCTGTGTTCAGTGCAGGATTAGACTCTTTGTCCGTCAGCGGCATTCTCCGCATGATCTTGCCAAAAACAGAGAGGGCAGCGATATTTTTTTATTTACCTTTATCATTCATTTTTAGGTTTTGTCTTCCCTTAAAAGGACTATTTGACCACGAAAATTGCTGTCTATATGCCCTATAAGGGCCAACTTGGTCATTCAAAGATCTAAAAAAAAAGTGGGGGTCCCGTTCTGGACTCCATTAGAAATAAAATAGAGCCACTAGAAACACAGGCTTCTGCTCAGAAACGCTCAGCAAAACCATGTATTGCATAGCTGGCCACTCATTTTGCAGCTCGCTATGCTGCACCTAACTCCTTGCTGTGGTAACCTAAGGCAATGTATACTGTGACTGGAGCTAACTGGTGTATACGACTCAGGCAGCAAAGTCCTGGTGGTTGTGGAGAATTTAGCAGTGGTCAACATGGTTCTCCTACTCCATGACATGAATGGCAGGAATAATTTCAAGTAGGACACAGATCCTTACCGTTCTTCTTTTGATTTTCTTTTTGAGCTTGCTTTGCTAAATGCCTGCAAAATTTGAAAATTAGGTTAGAAACAAAAAAAGATAGACAAAAAAAACCCCAAATATAATCCAAAAAGGTCAGATGGTGCAGATTTTCTGTACAGATTCCACACCGTCCATAAGTAGTGGGGAAAAGAATCTGGCCAAATCTGTGGCAGAGAAGATCTGCCATGTGTGGCTTGTAAAGCGTATATCCAGTCATGTTCTGAAACGTAGCCTGGAGAATTGGTGGCCTGACTCATCAAACAAAAGCCTCTAACTGGTGGAGAGAGACACAGCCTAGAAAGTGAGTGGTCCAGTAGACTGGGCAATCATACAATGTCAGAAGGAACTTTCCAGGAGACAGTGAGATGGTTGCCTAACCTACTGGACTGCCCATCATGGTTGCCAACAGTCCAGAAATTTCTGGACAGTCCTTTAAAAAAAGATAAGTTTTTTCCTTTGTCTGTAAGAAAAATATAGATGTGTCCTGGATTTTTTTGAGGCTGGTGGTTCTTGACTACATTATTTTGGTGGTCATTATCATCATTTTACAGCTCACAGTAAGTGAGTTCTTATCAGTATATTGAGCTATAGACATATTTTCCAATTTGTCCGTAAAAAAAAAAAACTGGCTGTCCGTGTTTTTGAGATAAGTTGTCCATAAAAAAAAAAATTTGTGGTTGGCAACCGTGATGTCCATTCTCGAGGCTGATACTATCAGGAGACACAATCTTATCACTGGAGGCCCACTTCAAACATTGTCACGTTATTGATGTCACGTTTTGTTATGGATGCGGACCTAGGGCAGGAAAAAAATGTTGACGGCTTTGATACCGATGAAGGCTTTCGAGAATATCATGGATGAGAAAGAAAACCAACCAAAAGATACACTTTTTTTTTTCATTACTTTTATACAAACATCAAATTACTAGCCTAAGTGTGTGCCAGCCTGCCTCGGTCTTCCTAGATTCCCAGAATAGGAAGCTCAAGAAGTGAAAGCTAAAGTGAAGAGAGGACTGATGAGGGGACTGAGGGGAAGAGGCTAATGACCTGCCGCAAGCAGGACTTAAATGCACTCTGCTACCTTATCGCAACCCCACAGAAGATTGTCTTGTTCGTCCTCTATGTACTTCAGCCGACTTCTCTTCATGAGCTTCCTTTCTACACACACAGCTGAAGATTTTATCAGCAATATGTAGGATTATAATTCATGACAGCCAGAGCAGTCAGGAGAGCTGAGGCAGCTCTTTAACCCCCTAACTGTTTTGCCAGAGTGGAGCTCCAGCAGTGGGAAAAGTAGCTAACTGGAGGGGGGGCTGCTTTAGATGCTGCTACCTCCTGAATGGTAGCAGCTAGAAACATGCAACTGATCTTGTTTGAAGGAAGACATTTTAAGCTTTCGGACAATACCAAAATGACAGAAATATGTTCAGGACAGAGAAATATATAACTGATAGAAATCAGGATGTTGTGAATGCAGCTGAAACAGGTTTTACACGCAATTATTCCCGACTTGATTTCTAACAGTGATTTCTCTTCTGTTGCTTGGATTTCAGCTGTCATTTTGGTCTTGTATGAAAGCCTGGACTGTCAGCTTTCATACAAGACATGTTTCTAGCTTCTACTATTGAGGAGATATCAACATTTAAAGCAGCCCTCCCCCTCCACTTAGCCACTTTTCCCACTGCCCGAGCCGGACTCGGGCAAAACAGTTAGGTGGTTAATGAGATTTTCAGAGTTTTTACTACTGATAACCTACCCTCAGGATCTGTCATCAGTATCTGATCGGTGGACGAGCGACACCGGTGACCCCCGCAAATCAGCTGTTTGAGAAGGCAACGGCGCTCCTTCTCTGTGCTTACTGTGCACAGCGCCGTACATTGTATAATGGTTGTACTTGATATCGCGCTCATCCTCATTCACTTCAACACCAAGCACAGCCACAGGAGTGCCAGTGGCTTCTCAAACAGCTGATCGGTGGGGGTCCCGGGTGTTGGTTCCCCACCGATCAGATACTAATGACTTTTCCTGAGAATAGGTCATCAGTAGTAAAATCCCACAAAACCCCTTTAAATGAATGCTCTGAAGTAACCCATTCAGCTGTGTAATTAGGATGGGGCTTTGTGTGCACCGGCAGCCATTTTATTTCCCCCGACGTTTGCCCCCAAGCTATTATAAATAATGAAAGCTATCAGGAAATGTGTTTGCAATAACGTAATACATAATTATTTTTTTCATTTTATTAAAGGGGTTCTCCAGGAATTAAGAAAATGAAAATATTTAAATATTATTTTATAATAAATATATTCCCAAATACCTTTCATTAATTATAATGGCTCGTTTTGTCTGGGGAGCAATCATGAGGAGAAATAAAATGGTCGCCGTCCTATTAGTCCACACAAAACCTGTCCTAATCTCACAGCAGGACAAGTTGCTTCATAACCCTGAGCTATAGAGCTGCCTCATCCTCCTCTCTGCTCTGCTTGTCAAGGGTTATGATCCTGAATACAAGTGAATCTCTGTGGGAATGGAGATGAGGAGACATGGGAGGAGGTGAGGTGTGGTTAATGAGCAGCAGCACTTGTTTACAGTCTCCATTACCACAGTCTGTCCTGTCCGTCCTCTCCGCACTTCATGTCTCCTCATGAACTAAATTCCCCAGAGATTCAGCTAAAGTTCTTATCTGTATTAAGGATCATAACCCTTGACAAGTAGAGCAGAGAGGAGGATGAGGCAGCTTTTTTCCTCAGTGTTCTGAAGTAACTCGTCCTGCTGTGTGATTAGGACAGGTTTTGTGTGGACTAATAGGACGGCGGCCATTTTATTTCCCCTGATGATTGCTCCCTAGACAAAACGAGCCATGATAACTAATGAAAGATATTTGGGAATATATTAATTTTCTTAATTCCCGGAGAACCCCTTTAATTCCCGGAGAACCCCTTTGTGTTATTACCTATTTAAAAATGGCTTCTTGAAACTAGACAACCCCTTTAGGCTCAGATTTGACAACATGGGGGGGGGCTTACCATTCCAAATCATCATTAAGCACAAATATTAACTTAAGCACAACGATGATTATGGCCACAGCTCGTACGTCATACGGGATAATTTTTTTACTCGATTGAGGATTGTAGGTCAAAACTGTGACATCATCCAGTCTGGCTTTCTTTGCCACAAGGCAAGTCCAATCATGCAGCTCGTCTGATGAAGGGAAAAAAAAGAGATCATCAAAGTACACATGAAAAATGAAATAGAAAAAAAAAAAAACAACCAACAACTAGATGTATTCAAGCAAGTAAAACCAGTATTACAGATGGGGCAAGGATGATGAAACAGCCTTGGGTTCTTAATATGACTTGTGGCTTTAACTATAGGAAGAGGAATGTTTGTTGAGCTCCTTGTGCCCTGCTGGATTCACTCATGTCTATCAGGGCATACAGACATCGTAGAGGGGGTTCTCCTGCTCAGGACCACCCTCTGTGCACCATTCTGGTATACATGAGTAATCCTTAGGGCTCACACACACGTGCCGTTGTTTGGCCACTCCATGCATTGGGGGCCGCAATTTGTGCCCCCCAATGAATGGGCACCATCCGTGTGGCTGCCACTACGGATCCAGACCCATTTAACTTGAATCGGTCCGTGACCGGTCCGCACCGCAAAAAAATAGAACTTGTTCTACTTTTTTGTGGTGCAGAGGCACGGAGAGAAACCCCACGAAAGCACTCCGTATTGCTTCCGTGGGGTTCTGTGCCTCCGTTCCACACCGACCTTTCGGATCAAGTGAATGGGTCCACATCTGTAAGGCCGGGTGCACACGGCCGGAACCCGCATCTTGTGGACCCACTGTTTGAGGTCTGTAATACGGGCATGGCCGGGCAACGATCACGTGCATGAAGCCTTACATTACAAGGATGGCCATTCATCTGAATTGCCACTTAGCATTACTATAATGATCATTGCAGGGGCAATGTCTGGCTGGCCGTGGCTTGTCCTAAACCAGGGATGCCCAACCTGCAGCCCTCCAGCTATTGCAAAACTACAACTCCCAGCACGCTCGAACAGCCTACAGCTATAAGCCAACAGCAGTGCATGATGGGAGTTGTAGTTTTACAACAGCTGGAAGGCCGCAGGTTGAGCATCCCTGGTCTATCACAAAATACATCCCCAAAAAGTTTCCCTGGCTGGACTTGAGGAGGGCCTAGGCGGCCCCCTGGGCATCGGCCCACCAGGAAATTTCCCTGTAAGGTCTATGGTCAGTCCACCCCTGCTGGTGACGCCGCGTTTCACTGCCGAGTTGTCATCATTGTATAAGAATGACTTCGTGGCACTCTGCCGGATCAGGCTGGACTTCGGGTTCCCACCCCGTTTTCAATGAAATAAGTAAATCCAGCACAAATAGAATATTTGCAAGTTGTCGTTTATTTGAAGTGCGGCCCAACACAATAGGTATGACGTGACGTTTCGGCCCTTTAGGCCTTTATCAAACTGGTGCCGCTTGTCCCAGCATGCACGCTTGCTTGGCTGTTCACAGAACTCCTGTAGAAGTGAATAGAGCATGCTGGTATTTGTAGTTTCACAACAAATGGAGTGCTGGAGGTTGCTGACCCCTGCCCTATAGTATAAGAAATATATGTCTATGGCTGACACATAAGGGGCTGTGTTTAAAACTGAGGACCTAACCTCAGAATAGGTCATCAGTATCTGACCGATGGGGGTCTGACTCCCGGGACTCCTGCTGATCTGCTGTTTGATGATATCATAGTGCTCTGGTGAGCGCTGCGGCCTCTTCCTAGGCTAGTGACATCACGCTCATCACTCACATGGCCTAGGTTCCATTCAAGTCAATGAGGCTGACCTGCAATAGCAAGCACAGCCGCTATACAATGGACGGCCCTGTGCTTGGTGAGCTGCGAGTGCTGCGGCTTCTTCAAACAGCTGATCAGTGGGGTGTCGGACCTCCACCGATCAGCTGATGACCTATCCTAAGGTTATCAGTATTAAGGGCATCTGTCAGCAGATTTGTACCTATGACACTGGCTGACCTGTTACATGTGCTCTTGGCAGTTGAAGGCATCTGAGTTGCTCCCATGTTCATATGTGTTCACATTGCTGAGAAAAATTACATTTTAATATATGCAAATGAGCCTCTAGGAGCAACGGGGGCGTTGCTGTTACACCTAGAGGCTCAGCTCTTCCTGCAACTGCCACATCCTCTCCACTTTGATTGACAGGCAGGCAGTGAAAACATGACCATGCCTGGCCCTGTCAAAGTGCAAATGGCGCAGCAGTTGCAGTGAGAGCTGAGGCTCTAAGTGTAATGGTAACGCCCACGTTGCTCCTAAAGGCTTATTTGCATCTATTAAAATCACATTTTTCTCAGCAATGCAGGCACACATGAACATGGGACCAACACAGATGTCTTCAGCTGCACAAGTGCACATGTAACAGGTCAGCCAGTGTCATAGGTACAAATCTGCTGACAGATGCCCTTTAAACATTTGCTAAATGAGGTTTAGATCCTGGCAGAATCTTACAAGACAGCCTATGGATATCATTACAATGAAGGATTGTATCAAAGCTAATATGCTCTCCAAGGAGGCAGTCGTGTTGCCACCACCCATGGAAACCCCATTTGTATGTCAGCCACATTAGGGCCACGTGATCGCAGGTGACAACGTATTCTCAGAAGGAACAAGCAGATACAAGCTGACCTGTGTGTGCTGTCAACAGGCAGAACATGCAGGCCATCACTTATCTGTCAAATCTTAGGTTTTTACATTTCCAGTCTAACAAGAATCTCTGCTTCACCTTCACGAGACGTCTCCACATTGTGCAATATCCATCCATCCATCCTGACACTGAATAGCTGGTGCGAACAACAAGAAATACCACAAACCATTGGCTGCCGGAGGGAAGAACCGACCTGCCTGAAGGGCTCGGGACGGAAATTCCCATAGACCTCAATGCGGAAGGCCGTGCAGAGCATGCCTGCGCTGAGGTTAATTAAAAAGGAGCGATTAGTACTCTGCCAAGTAATTAACATCTAAACCCCTCACGCATAATGAGGTGTCCAGATCTTCAACCACGTCAGGCATGTTTACTCGTTAGGACCTGTCAGCCCTCCTGACATAATATTTCGGCAAGAATTTACCAGAACAAATAATTCCGGGGCAGCTTTCCTTAGAACTCTGCATTATGTCATCCTTCTGTTATTCCTCCTTGAAATGTGTGCATAAAATGACTATTGGTTGTGACCATTCCCTATGTCAGACCAATCAGTGCAGGGACACACAGGAATGATAAGCTTATCCACTTATACCTACATTTCTAGGAGGAATTAGAAAGGAACAGCACCATCTAGGGTTCTAAGAAAGGTGTTTGTGGAGAATATAAGCACTTACTGAAAGAGGGAGAGCTGACTGATTTTTTCCTGCTCACTGTTGATTTTTTATATGCAAATTAAGACTTAAAGGGGTTCTCCAAGTTAAATTTATTGATGACCTATCCTCAGGATAGGTCATCAATATCAGATCGGTTGGAGTCTGACTCCCAGCACCCCCCACTGATCAGCTGTTTGAAGAGGAGGCGCGCCGTACCAGCGCTGCCTCCTCTTCATTGTTTACATCCTAGCCATAACATGGGTAGCGGTGAGTAGGTGTAATTACACCGAACTGTCCTATTCATTACAATGGGAAGGCTCCATCCCATACAAGTGTATAATACAGAGCTCTCCCACTGAAATGAATGGGGCAGTTAGGTGTAATTACACCTACTCACCGCTAACCATGTTACAGCTAGGATGTAAACAATGAAGAGGAGGCAGCGCTGGTACGGCGCTTTAAACAGCTGATCAGCAGGGGTGTCCCGGGTGTCCTGAGGATAGGTCATCAATAAATGTAACTTGGAGAACCCCTTTAAAGGGTTATTCTCATTTTAGACAATGGGGGCATATCGCTAGGATATGCCCCCATTGTCTTATAGGTGCGGGTCCCACCGCTGGGACCCGCACCTATTTCCAGAACGGAGCCCCCGAACTGAATGAGGGCGCACTGCGCATGCGCAGCCGCCCTCCATTCATTTCTATGGGGCCGCCGAAAATAGCCGAGCGCTGGCTCGGCTACTTCCGTCGGCTCCATAGAAATGAATGGGAGCGCACCGCGCATGCACGGCCCGGCTCCCATTCATTTCTATGAGTGGCGCGGGGAGCTGCACCTGGTGGTGGCCGGACCCCCGGAAACCTGGGGTCCTCCAGGCGCAGCGCTCCCCGCTCCGTTCTGGATATAGGTGCGGGTCCCAGCGGTGGGACCCGCACCTATAAGACAATGGGGGCATATCCTAGCGATATGCCCCCATTGTCTAAGATGAGAATACCCCTTTAAGTGCACAGAGGGTCGGCCTTAAAGGGGTTGTGCACCTTTTTTTTGGTTGGCAAACATCTTGAAAACAAAAAGCGTGCACCCATAGCCAATAGTTATGAGAAAATGTCCCATACCTGGCAGATTCACCTCCATCAGATACTTCATGCAGAGCACATTCGGGTGGTAATAGCAGGTTTCTGTTATCGGGGGAAATTTAGGTAATTTCAATAGATTTCCAAGGTCATTTGTGAGCTTCAGAATATGGCTGTACACTGGGAACGTCTGTGAAGAGAAGAATCAAACTGCTGTGACTCTGTAATGCGGTTTATCAGCCAAAACGCACACGCGTTGCTGCAAATTGCTGTGAATCTGTAACATGGTTTATCAGCCGAAACACATGCGTGTTGCTGCGAATCTGTGATACGGTAAATCAGCCGAAACGCACACGTTACTGCAAATTGCTGTGAATCTCTAATGCTGTTTCTAATGCTGGAAATCAGTCAAAATAAATGCACCTGCATCTGTAATGCAGTATATGAGCCGAAATGCACACATTACTGCAGATTGCTGTGAATCGGTAATACAGTCTAATGCACACATATTAGTATAAATTGCTGTGATTCCCTAATGCTGTTTATCAGCTCAACACTATTACTGCAAACTGCCATGAATCTGTAATACAATAAATCAGCAGAAACTCATACACAGGGGCGGATTGGCCATAGACCTTACAGGGAAATTTCCCGGTGGGCCGATGCCCAGGGGGCCGCCTGGGCCCTCTTCATGACTGGCCAGTGAAGGTTTTTGGGAGTGTATTTTGTGCTGACAGTATTTTGTGATGGACTGTGGTATTTCTGTTGGGTGGTATAATGTGCCACAATATGGTATTGCTGGCCCTGCCTTCCATCAATTTGGAACCAACTACAAATACAGGGCCACTTTTAGTATTTTTTCAAGGGCCACTTTAAGTTCCCAGTCCGCTTCTGCTCATACATGTTACTGCAAACCGCTGTGAATCTGTAACGCAGTATATCAGCCGAAACGCATGTGTGTTGCTGAGAATCTGTAATATGCTAAATCAGCCGAAACGCACATTTTACTGCACAAAGCTGTGAATCTCTAATGTTGTTTATCAGCCGAAACACTATTACTGCAAACTGCCACGAATCTGTAACATAGGAAATCAGCCCAAAAAAACGAATGCACGTTTCTGCAAACTGCTGTGGATCTGTAATCCAGTTTATCAGTCGAAACGCACCCGTCACTGCAAATTGCTGTGAATGTCTAATGCTGTTTATCAGCTGAAACGCATGCGTGTTACTGCAAACTGTTGTGAATCTGTAATGCGGTTTATCAGCCGGGTGGTTTGTGTGTGTTAAGTCTGAACCGCCGACATCAGAGGAATCCTCCAAATCAGAAGCTGAGCAGCACACATCAAGGTACGGCAAAAGGAGGGGAAATAATACATGTAGATTCATGGGTTGTTTTCGTAATGGGCGAGATAGGACAACACCTTTCTTTTTAGGACCAGGAAAAAAAAACCATTTGAAGGTTTAAAAAAAGAAATGAGTGATTAAGAATAATGCAATGTCTCCATGCTGGGGGTTGTAGTTTCACAACACCTGGAAAGCCATGGAGTTCACTGCTAGAAGGCTCAGACACCAATAGCTGGTGGAAATGTTTCAAGCCCGGATCTGCAGACGCTCTCAGATCAGTCCTCTGCTCTAAGATGACACATTACAGAAGAAATTAATGTATCTGTCAAGTAAGGAGCTGGAGGAGCAGGTTACACCTAGTGCCTACACTTCTAATCTACACCCACGCCATATAATCCGTACATCTTCAATGATAGGCACGGTTAATAAACAATACAACTACCGGGGACAGTGGGTAGTTCTGACTTCTATGTCATCTGGAAGCCATGTAAGGCTACTTTCACACTTGCGGCAGCGGGGTACGGCAGGGGAACAGCCTGCCGGATCCGTGCTAACGCTAGCCCACCATGCTGCCAGAAGTTCGCTCCGGCCCCATTCACTATAATTGGGGCGGGCCGGAGGTCCGGCTGCAGCATGGCAAACAAGGAAAGGAAAATACATACAATGCAACGGCACACTGAAGTATTCTGGAGCTAATGCCTTGCTTGTTTAGTAAATTAGAGATTCTTGGCAAATATATTTTGTACAAAATTTTCTGGGCCCGTCCACCAAATCGTCAAGGTGATCTCTAATTAAAATCAACCTATGGGGCAGACGGGGCTAGTCAGGAGATCCCCTTGACGATTTGGTGGACGGGCCCAGAAAATGTTGTACAAAATATATTTGCCAAGAATCTCTAATTTACTAAACAAGCATAGCATTAGCTCCAGAATACTTCATATCTCTATGGCATTTTGTGCTTTATCTGGTTAGCAGTGTGCCGTTGCATTGTATGTATTTTCCTTTTCTTGTGCATTTAGCCATAGCAACGTGCACCTACGCACTGGAGTGTGCTGACTGAAATTCCCCTTTTTTTCTTTGTAAGCATGGCAAACAAGCCAAGAAGCGGCTGGACAAAAAAACGCAGCGTGCTGTAGTTTTTGTCCGGCCGCCTCTCAGCATATTTGCTGGCCCGACCCGCCCCTATTATAGTGAATGGGGCAGGATCGGACCTCTGGCGGCATGGTGGGCTAACGTTAGCATGGATCCAGCAAGCTGTTCCCCCAGCTGGACAGCCTGCCGTCCCTGCTACCACAAGGGTAAAGTAGCCTAAATGAATGCAATGTAAGCAGAGGTCTGTAACAGGGTGGGGGATATAGCTTCCCTCATGCTGGGGATCCACAAAATACGGATACTGTCCGTGTGCCATCTGTGTTTTTTTTGCGGACCCATTGACTTCAATGAGCCTGTGGACCACATTTTGCAAAGCGGAATAGGATGTGGTTCTATAATTTTCTAACATGATGTCCACATCCAAATGTCAATTACGCAAATTATGAAACATGTCCTATTTTGGTCCATGTACCTGTTAAAGTCAATAGGTCTGCAAAAAAATGCAGATGGCAAACAGACGGCATCTGTATTTTGCAGATCTGCGGTTTGTGGACTGCAACCTGGATACACGAGGTTGTCCCATTTGGCACACTGGGGTCATATTGCTTGGATACGCCCTCAATGTCTGATAGATATGGGTCCACCTCTGGGACCCACACCTATCCTTAGAATGGAGCCCACAAAGTGAAGAAGGTCGCACTGCGCAGGTGCAGCCGCCCTCCATTCATTTCTATGAGAGTGATGATTTTCGGAAGTCCCATTGAAATGAATAGGAAGTTCACCGTGCAAGTATGGCCACCACTCCACTCACTCCCATGGGGCCTACGGAATTAGCCGAGCCAGCGGCAGTCCCATAGAAAGGAATGGAGGACAGCCATGCATGCTCAGTGCACCTTTCGGCACTTTGTGGGCTCTGGGACCCCCATCTATCAAACAATGGGGGAATTTCCTAGCGATATGACCCCAATGTCCCAGATGGGACAACCCTTTAACGCTGACAGACCGAAATGAGTACCCGACAGATGACTTTTATAAGGCCTGTTATTTATGCAGACAGAATTTATGTTATGGTGGATTTTTTTTTCCTAAGGGTCCGTACACACACGAATTTTTTTCTGGCGTTTCTTTTTTTTACCATTAGATAAGAAGAAAAAAAACACAGAAAACGCTCATTTTTTGTGATGTGTTTTTCTAAATGGCTGCATTTTTTTCTGGCTCTTATTACTCTATAGGGAAAACGCCTGAAAAAAGTAAGAGCTCCAGCATGCTGCACTTTATAAAGAAGGCAGAAAAACAAAGAAGCCATCTAATTATTACCTAGATAATAATGTAAGGCCTATCTCACATGTCCATGATGACACCCATGACAAGATGGTCAATAGTTCATCCGTGAAAATGTCCGTGAAGGATCCGTCTTTGATCCATGTTTCCAGAACATCTCGTACCAACGCTCTGTGAAAAATCACTGACGGAACACCGATGCTATCCGTGTTGTGTTAGTGGTTTTCATGGACCCCTAGACTTCCATGGACGTGTCTGGTCTGCATCATGGATCAAAGTAGTGCATGTCTCCATGGTTTTATCACTGACCCACAGACACGGGAAAATCACTCTGGTGTGAATAAAAACACATTAAAGTCAATCGACACCTGTGCCGTCCGGGGAGAACATGGGCAGCACACAGCCGTGATACCCACAGACATGCAATTCCATTCTTATTAACTCTTTCCAGGCTGAGGGTTGAAGATCTTAGATCCAAATGGCCAGTCCATCTTGAAGTATGGTGGGTGCTGGAGGCAATTAACCCTATCTACAAGCAGTAAAGTCTCAATGCCATAAACCAGCAGTATCTTACTGTCTGAATCTAGACCACCGACTTGATGGTTCTAAATCTTCCATAAATGTCTGTTTTCTTTCCGTCAGGGGTCGTCTTTCAGTTAAGTTGCTCTCTGGCAGCTTTTCAGTCTCAGGAATGGTGTTTCCTGAATGAGGCTCTTTGGGTTTTCTTGGCAGGAGCTCTAACATGTAGGTCTTCTCTCTAGCTTCTCAGACCAAACACTACCAATAAACAGAGGAGGCTGGACCATCCGGTCTTCGTGGCAACCTAACCAAGACTGCCAGTGATAACTTTTATGTCCATACTAGGGCTGCAGCTATCGATTATTTTAGTAATCAAGTATTCTACCGATTAATCCAACGATTAATCAAGTACGCTACTAAGAAAAAACTAAATAAAAGAATGTTTTCTATAAAAACTCATCAGCCCCCCCCCCCCCCCCCCCCCAGTGCCATCAGTTCCCCCTCCAATGCAATTAGTTCCTCCAGCAGGGTCACCAGTTTCCCCTCCAATGCCACCAGCTTCCCACCGAGCTTCCCCATGTCATCAGTTGCTTCCCCTGCCAGTGCCATCAGCTCCCCCTCCTGTGCCACCAGCTGCCCCCACTGCCATCAGTTCCCCCACCCCCCATCCTAGCCATCAGTGCCCAGCCACGGCGCCAGTGAACTAAAATACTTACCTTTTCTGTAGGGGCACTGCTGACACGCCACAGCTCGTCCATCCTCTTCTTCACGCACTGCTCTGGGACCTGACGTCACACAGCATCAAGTCAGCGCTGTGCGGGCAGGCGGGTGACCACGCACCGCAAGTAATAGCAGGCGCTTCACTTACACTCCGTGGTCACATGGCACAAACTAATCATCGATGCAAAAAATTTGCATTGAGGATTTTGTTGTGTCGAGTTAATCGATTAATTCGAGTAATCGTTTCAGCCCTAGTCCATACACAACCATTTGGCATACATAATGCATAAGAGAGAGATAAGCGCTTTTAGCATTAAATCACAACATTTAACTTTTAGCAAGCAATTAACCTTTAGCAGTAACTACACAAAAAGTACATGTAAAAATGTCTGAGTAAAAAAAAAATTCAACCCAAAAAAAGTTTGTAAAAGCACTACAAGCCAAAAAAACGGTGCTGCATTTTTTGAGGCTTGTAAAAACACGAACACCATGCATTTCACAAGCATTGTACAAGTGTTTTTTAGAAGCTTCCCCCACAAAAAATGTTTAGCCATTTTTTTCCGATGCAACGGAAAAAGCAGCAAAAAAAAAAAAAATTGTTTCTATGTTTCTAGCACTTTTCAAAATTCCCTACTGACTTACTCCATACGTCTGGCTGGAGGGTTTTATTTGCAGAAAAACAAAGCCAGGAAAAACACACCTAATGCATGGCGTTTATACTAAAAATGTTATTTGTGCAAACACCCCAGAGGGCAGGTGCCACGTGACATTCTTCACATCAAAAACTGTAGTTTAGTTTTTGCGTTTTTTTGAGACACAAGTTGATCCAGTAGGAAGTAGTATAAGGGTATGTTCACATAGGACATCAACGCTGCATGTGACTAATGTATATGACTAGTGTTGAGCAAATGGAAATCTACATAGTGGACTTTGATCCGAATTTCTGTGAAAATTCGATTTGCTGCAAAGCTGAATTTCCTCGTGCTTCGTGGTAGCGAATCGATTTTCCTTGAATGGCGGTAAAAAAAAAAAATCATACATACCTCCTCCGTTTCAGCGCAAACAGCCAGCCGCTGCCATCTTTATTGAAAATCTCGGTGGAAATCCCGTACACGGTGATGTATGACATCACCACTCCGCCCCACGCGATTACATCATCACGTGCTGCGTGAGATTTCACGCTAGATCTTCAATCAAGGCGGCGGCCGGCTCTTTGCGATCAAACGGAGAAGGTACGTATGATTTTTTTAACGTAAATTTTTTCATTTGACACTGTATTATTACTGTCAGATGCCACAATCAGCTATGAAAGCGGCATCTGAGAGGTACAATGATGGAAGGCGAAAGGATACAGTCACGCAGGAGGTAATTTGCAACAGAAAATTTTTTTCAGTTTTTTTCACACACGTGAAAAATGCATCAAAACTGATAGCACCCATGTGGGAAAAAACTGAAACACTGAACGCAATCACAGACAAAACTGACTGAACTTGCTTGCGAAATGGTGAGAGTTTCACTGAAACACCCTGACGCAATCTGTATTGTTCATGTGAAAGGGGCCTTAGGCCCCTTTCACACTAGCGTGACTAATTAGGTCCAGATGCGTTCAGAGAAACTCGTACCGTTTTCCAAGCAAGTTTTGTCTGCGATTGTGATCAGTTGTTCCGTTTTTTCCGCACAGGTGCAATGCGTTTTGATACGTTTTTCACGAGCATGATAAAAAACTGAATGTTTACAAACAACATCTCTTAGCAACCATCAGTGAAAAACGCACTGCATCCACACTTGCTTGCGGATGCAATGCGTTTTTCACGTAGCCCCATTCACTTCTATGGGACCAGGGCTGCGTGAAAAACGCAGAATATAGAACATGCTGCGATTTTCACGCAACGCAGAACTGATGCGTGAAAAAAAATGCTCATGTACAGTGCGGGTGCTATGCGTTCACGTCACACATTGCACCCGTGTGGAAAACTCGCTGGTGTGAAAGGGGCCTTATAGGCAGATTTGAGCAGGGTTTTCTAAAATAGTATAGGCAGCATATTAATAAATTCTGCCAACAGAAAGACGTCAAGTGAACTTCAAAAATCTTCCATGAACTAATTGCCGGCTCTGAGGACATGGTTGTGTAAAGTGGAAGCATATGCATAAAATACACATTTAGTATAGATTTATGAAAAGGTTTATATTATATATTTGCCATTTTTTGTGTTTTTTTCATGCTTCCAGATATTATTTTAAAGTCTATAGTGAATTATGAAACTAAAGCATTTTTTGCACAAATTTTTTAAGCAACTTTGTCAAAATGCAGCATGTTCTAGGTATGATGCTTTTTTTCCACTATAGGGATCTCTATAGGAGTTGAAAAACAGCTGAAAAAATGCCTGTTTTGCATGTACAGTTTTCTGGTTTCAGGATAGGTCATCAACATCAGCACGGTGGGGATATGATTCCCAGCACCCCAGGCCATCAGATGTTTGAAGTGGTGTCAGTGCTCGTACCCTTCATGTTTACCTGCACGCTGTGTACACTGTAGCCGTGGTGCAGGGTAATTACAGCTTTTCGTCCCACTCACTTTAATGGGAGAGGAACTATAATTATACAGCACTGCCTTGCAATGTAGATGGCGTGCAGGTAAACATGGAAGGGGCTGTGGCACTTGAGCAAGGGTGCTCTGTGTAGGACCCTCACCAATTGGATGTTAATGACCTATCCTCAATATCATATTGTTAAAGGGGTTGTCCCAGTTCAGAACTGAACCTGGATATATCCCTATGCTCCGATGCTCTCTCTTGCCTTGCGCTTTTTTTTTTATTCCCAATGACGTCACCAGCACTAGAGCCGGTGACATCATCGGGCTCACTGCTAGGTGAAATAGCTTACCCATCGAGAGCCCGATAAGTCACCGGATCCCCAGAAAAAGCCTTTGCCCTGTGTGATTCAGCTAAGAGCAAAGGAGAGCATGAAACGTTTTTTGTCCGGCCGAAACTCGGCACTCATGCCGAAAAGCAGGTGGATCCCTATAGTCAGTGGGGTCCGGTGGTGAACAGTAGTATCCGGCTAGGCTAGAGGAAAAATCTGCACCTTTGGTGATTGTGCTGCCAAATTTGGCCCACAAAATGTAAAATCCGCTGCATAAATTGATATTCTATGGATTAAAATCCGTACTACTTTAATTATGTGTCTTTTCCGGTGTGGACAAGAATTTTTTTTTTTTACATTTTCAATACTACTGTAAATGGTGCAGATTTCCTACACACAATTCCCGTGAAAAATCTGCAGCATTTTTGCCACTTGTGGGTGTACCTTAAAGAAGAACTCACGCAAAAAATCCTCTCATGTCCTGCTAGAAATGTACATGATGTAATCTGTAGTGAATGTCATTTTCTTACCAGTGTCTGCTTCTTATCTGTGTCATGTGACTAGGAATTAGACTCACCAACTCACACAGAGACTTATGTGTGGACAGGAAGTCTAATTCTCTATGTATTCCTATGGGAGCCTCACTCTCGGTCTCATAGGAATGAATAGAGCAGTAACTGGCTTCCTGTCCTGGGTCAGTTGGAGGTCAGGGAGTTGGCCACATGACCCAGCTACAATAAGAAGAGAGGTTATTACTCACAATTACATTCTCTGATAAGAAGGTGACATTCACTATAGATTATATTATGCACCTTTCTAACAGTTCTTTAAGACTATCTGCACACGGATGCGGGTTGTCAAACAGAATTTTCGCACAGAATTTCTCTGAGTTTTCGAACCAAAATCCACATTCCAAATTCAAAAAAGCCGCACAAACAGCTGACACGCTACAAATTTCAAAATCCGTATGGCGGCTCAATTTCAACAATAAGTAAAGTGCAGAGATCTGTCAAATCTCATTCACTTTGCTGGTACTTTATTAGGTCTCATGCACACGACTGTATTTTTTTTATCTGTGTCTGATCCACAATTTTGCAGGTTGCACCACACGGACCCATTCATTTCTATGGGTCTACAAAGAAAAAAAAACCCGGACAGCACACAAACGTCATCCGGGAAAATAACTGCATGTAAACCACAACACAGGGTAGCCTAAGAAGTGGCTTGTACTCTGGACAATCAATGGTCACCACTGATTATCCAGTCATCAGTATCTGATTGGTGGGGATCCGTTTTTGCGGTCTGCGTGCATTTCGTATTTTGCGGAATGGAAAGTCCGGTCCATAATACAATAGTCCTATCTGTGTTCACAATGCAGACAAAAGGACATGTTCTATATTTTTGCAGATGTCATGGAACAGACACATGGATGCGGACAGCACACAGTGTGGTTGAAGTGAATGGGTCCGCATCCGACCCGTAAAAAACGCGGATTGGATGCGGGCAAAAAAAGAAAATACATTTGTGTGCATGAGCCCTAAATCCATGTAGGAATAGCGTTGAATCACTGAGACCGCCTGCTGGACTCCTAAGCATAGTGGGGACATTTACTATAGTGTCTGCGCCTGTCTTCAGGAATGAAAAAAAAAAGCAGACTGTTTTATTTTTTAAGTCTCGATCACCAAGTGATTTTGCGCCTGTTTAGGAGGCATTTGCGCCTTGTTCGTGTGATTAGTTTTGGAGTTTTGCGCCTTATTTCAGACCTATTTATGTAGGTGTACTTTTTTGCACATGCATTAGATGCATAAACAGTCTTATTTCAACTCTTGACCAAGCTTATTTTTCCAGTCTGTTTTGAGGGGGAACTTGCGCAATTTCTTGCACTGAAAGAAATAGAGTTGCAACTTTTTTTCCGGTCATTTGCGCAAACCAATGAGACAAGTCTTAGTGAATATGAACCTGTCTTACAAGAAAACAACCACTAGAGGTCAGACCTAAACCAAATACGATTAAGCTGATTTAATTGATTAATTTAATTTGAGGCAATTTAAAGACAGTATTTTTTTACTCAGAAAAACAAGGTGATCTTAATAAATGTGCCCCAGTAGGAGCAGAGATTTAGATTAATATCTCACAAATTACGTCTCCTGCTCTATAACACACTTCCTGCATTTTCCTGGCAACGGTTCCCTTGCCGTCCCAACATTTGACATACACGTACATCATAATGCTGGAAGTGGCGAGTATGCTCCATGCGCAGTGGGTGCTGGCTGCTTACTGCAGCTGACACCTGCCCTCATCAGCTGGGATCAGGAACACCACTGATCCCAGCCATTTAATCCTTTAGATGCCACTTTCAATAGCGACTACGGCATCTGAGAAGTTAGGAGGAGGTTCCCTGCGTCTTGCAATGCGGCGTGATTGTTAAGGCAGTTGGGGGCTTACTGAAGGCGCTGAGGCAGAGGTAGGGTGTAATAGGATGCTGGTAAAATCGCCACATGCCACAATATAGGAGTAAGGGCCCTTGCACATGACTGTATGCGCTCCGAGACATACATTCCGTGAGCGGGCCATATGTCCCGGAGCGACATTGATCGTGCGCACTGGAGCCACCCGCAGTGCTATTGTCCTGCATTCATATGATCTTGTGAGTGCAGGACAATAGCCCCGCGGGCGGCCCGGGGCATTGTAATCTATGATGCTGTGCTCTCCAGTGCGCACGATTGATCCTGCTCCGGGACATATGGCCCGCTCACGGATCGTATGTCTCGAAGCGCATACGGTCGTGTGCAAGGGCCCTAATGAAGTATATAATACATGCGATCTAATGATCACAGGTTCAAGTTCCCAACTATTAAGAGATTTAGAGACCCATAACTTTTTTTATTTTTCATTCAATATAGTACCAATAAGAACTACAGTTCACCCCGAAAAAAAAAACTACAGAACTACAGTTCACCCCAGTCTCTCAGCTCACCAAGCTCGGAGCCGTCCTTTTGATATCGGCTGTGCATTCACTTCTATGGAGCTGAGCTGCGCCTAGGCCACGTGACATCACATGGTCTAGACGGGAAAGCTGAGTGAAGGTCGCAGCTGCCTTCTCAAATTGCTGATCGTCAGGGTCCCGAGTGTCGGACCCCCGGATGCTGGTGACTTCGGCCTCATGCACACAACCGTATGTATTTTGCGGTCCGCAAAAAATACGTATAGTGTCCGTGTGCATTACGTATTTTAAAGAACGGAACAGCTGGCCCCTAATAGAACAGTCCTACCCTTGTCCGCATTGCGGACAATAATAGGACATGTTCTATTTTTTTGCGGGACGGAAATACGGACATATGGAAATGGAATGCACACGGAGTACCTTCCGTTTTTTTTTTGCGGACCCATTGAAATGAATGGTTCCGCATACAGTCCGCAAAAAAAATGGAACAGACACGGAAAGAAAATACGTTCGTGTGCATGAGCCCTTATCCACAGGTTTTCTGTACAAAGAGAAGTCCTGCATCACTTCCTCATATGCTTGCTTTCAGTGAATGTAAAAATACTTGTACCCATAGGCCGAGAACCCAGGCAGATCATGTCCTTGCTGTAACAGGTGCACAGCTTGTCACAGGAGAAAATCCTGACACACTGTAACAAGTACTGCAGCTGTGCGATCAAGACTGGCTTTGAAAGTAACAACTGTCAATATGGACAATGGCTTCCATGTCGTATGCCCGTCTGCCACAATGTTTTGATTTCACCTCTTGCGCTGTATTGCACACAATTCCTCTTTGCTTTGTTAGACTTTTCAGGGAACAGCTGGGTTTTCAGGACAATGTACAGGTCAGGATCCTGTGGATAGTACACAGGATGCTGCGTTTTTGCTTTCTAACTGAAAGAACAAAAAAACCCTTGAGCTTTTTGTCCTTCCCTTTAAGGAAAACAAACAGGCAATCCTTTCTGATTGTGGAGCCGTAGCCTATGGAACTATATGGTAATTATAGATTGACCCCCTCCCCCTATTTAGAGGGGAATTGAAAGCATAAAACGGCCCTTGAAACGCTGGGAAAAATGTTTTATAGAAATCTCACAAAATATAGCCGGGTTTTGTGTTCTCGATTAGGTCATACCTGAGACAGGTAAGGACAAGCTAGAGTTTCTGTTACACAAGAGATTACTTCCAACTAAAAGCCGAGCACAATGAGCTTTCCAAACACCTACTTCCTGCTGCTATGGAGAGGGGAGCGCCTCACCCATGCTGACAGTGGGCTTTCCAAGCATCGCACAGAAACTCCGTATCGGTGTCAGTGGATGGATGCCAGCTGGTGACTGCGCGGATATTATGCCTCAGAGTCAATCAAGCCAACGCCGACTGTGAGACTATGGGCAAGAAATCTGTAGCAGCCAGCGCTAGGGACATCTTACAGAATCAGGATTCCATGAGCGCCCTCTAGTGGTGACTGCAGGCAGCTAGAATATTTATCATTCAAAGACGATCTATCACCACTCCTGTCAAGTCTTTTTTGGATTCCCCATGGAGCATCTATTCTTATTCCTACTAGTTGTTAAGAATCAATTGCGAGCAGTCTGCAATAAAGGTCCATCTGGGTGTTACCCTTTGGGCGCTGTGTTCCTGCACAGTCTGATACTATAAGGCTCCTTTCAGATGAGTGAGTGTCTCGCTCTGGACTCTCAGCGAGGCACCTGGCCTAAACTCCCAGCACTGCCGGGGTCACATAGCATTATACTGATTTATGATGCTATGTAACCCTAACAGTTCCGGAATGTATTAGATGACACTGACATAATGCTGTCAGTGTTATCCAATACCAGGAGCGTAACTACCATAGCGGCAGACCATGTGACTGCTATGGGGCCCAGGGTTAGTTGGGATTATTTCCTCTTCTACTGGGGGTGAAAACTTGGTCAGGACTCTAACCTCTAAAGATACAACTTTTAGTAAATGAGGCAGTGGAAAAATGGCCCAAGGGTTATTTAAAGGGGTTTAGGCGGAAACCCTCCTGTCCTGTGTGGGGGCCTGGTTTCATCCTTGCTATGGAACCCTTACTTCCCTATGTACGCCACTGTCCAATACATTCCAGAACTGTAAGGGTTACATAAGATCATAAATCAATATAATGCTATGTGACCCCGGCAGTGCTGGGAGTTCAGGCCGGGTGCCTCGTGGAGAGTCCAGAGCGTGATGCTCGCTCGTCTGAAAGGGGCATTATACTGTCAGACTGTGCAGGGACACACCGCTCAAAGGGTAACACCCATCTTGACTTTTATTGCAGACTACTGGCAATTCATTCATTAAGTGTCTAGCAGGAATAATAGAGGAATGGCAGAACAGTCATAATTTTAGATGCTCCAGAGTTGTGATAACACATGGAATGCAAGTAATTACTAAAACAGTCATGTCAGGATGGGCGACGGGTCCTCTTTACATGATATTTACTTCTATGGAAGTTCTAAGTATAGCTGAGCAAGTGTGCATGCTGAGAGTTGTAGTTTCAAAACAGCTGCGGTGCCGAAGCACGCTGGATTGAGTGGGATCTTGTCAGGGCCAGGCGTGATCACCTTTACACTGACTGGCCCTGTCAATCAAACTGGAGAGGGTGTGGCAGTTGCAGAGAGAGCAGAGTCTCTAGGAGTAATGACCACGCCCCCGTTGCTCCTAGGGGCTCATTTGCATATATTAAAACATCATTTTTCTCAGCAATGCAGGCACATATGAACATGGGACCAACACAGATGCCTTCAGCTACCAAGTGTACATGTAACAGGTCAGCCAGTTTCATAGGTACAAACCTGCTGACAGATGCCCTTTAAGACTAGCTATGTGCTTAGAGAGTGGAAACTAGATGCAGAAGGAAACCATCAGGGTAGCAGCTGACAAACGTCTTCCAGTAAAATACTTCAGAACTGGGCAGTTCTTAGAGAAGGGAATTAAAAGTACAATGAATACCGTAGAGTTCACTGCAATTGCCAGAATAGAGAACAGGATATTCAACATTTTTATCATGTCTCTAGACATTCCAAATACCTGCAGAGCCGAGTTCCCAGGTGTCACCTTTAATGTATGGTGCAGGCTAAATACAGACAACACGAATGTGATATTTTTACAGTGGTCTATAGAGATATAGCGCTCCAAATTCCCTGCACAGACGGGGGGCACTTACTACATAAAGTTTTATTATTGAGTTCAATATATAAATAGAAATGCAGCAAGCTCCCTCCAGTGGAGGCCGCAGGCAAGAAGAATATGTCAAATGTCAAACATTGTTAAATATGGTGCATCTTTAACCCCTTTCTGACACATGACGTAATCGTACTTCATAGCAGGAGGTGACTTCCTGCAATTTGACGCATTATTATGTCATGCTGATGCCGATCAGTGCGGGGCCGTGGCAGTCACTGATAGCTGGGCCCCTCCTGTATCCACCGGCATCACTGTGAAAGCCGATGCCGGCGGATTAACCCCTTCTATGCCGCGGTCAGCACTGACCACGGCATAGTAAGTAATTGCGGCGAGTGAGTGATCTCATAGGGTCCCCGGGCTGCGGTGACAGGGACCTGATGGGTTAGAAGGCAGCCCGATGCCTTGCACAGGCATCGGGTCCTGCCTTCTATGGGAGCCTAGGAGATTCAGCACCCAGCTGGGTCTCCTAGGCAACACAATGTAATACACTAATAAGCAATCCATTACAATACAAATGTATTGTAATGCATTGCAGAGGGGATCTGACCCCCAAAATATGAAGTCCCAGAGTGGGTCAGAAGTAAAAAAAAAATGTACAAAAAAAAAAAGCCTTTCCCGATTTTATAATAAAAAATAGAAAAAAGAAGAAACACACATATTAGCTATCGCCACGTCCGTAACAACTAGCTCTATAAATATATCACATGATCTACCCCATCAGAAAAACACCGGAAAAAAAAACAACTAAAAACTGTGCCAACAAAAGCCATATTTGTCACCTTACATCACAAAAAGGTCAAAACCAAGTGATGAAAGAGTCGTATGCACCCCAAAATGGTACCAATCAAACCGTCACCTCATCCCGCAAAAAATGAGCTCCCGCATAAGACAAAAAAATAAAAAACTATGGCTCTCAGAATATGGAGACACTAAAACTATATTTTTTGTTTCAAATATGCTTTTTTTGTGTAAAACGTAAATAATAAAAAGTATAACCTGCTCTATAAAAATATCACATGACCTAACCCATCAGGTGAATGCTGAAAAAAAATAAAATAAAATAAAACTGTGCCATCACCTTGAATGATCAATAAATCATGTGTACCCACACATCGGCAGAAAAATTAAAAAAAATATGACGTTCAGAAAATGGAGACACAAAAACATAATTTTTTTTCAAAAACGCTTTTATTATGTAAAACTGAAACAAACAAACAAAGAGACTAGACATATCTGATATCATCGCGTCCGTAACAACCTGCTCTATAAAAATAGACACAAAATAATATGGTAAGCTCACCGGACAAATACTCTGGAGCACTGCCTGCTTTCTACCAAAAAAAAGCATTAACTTAATCATGCAAATTAAACTCACTCATGGCTAGCTCACAGACACAGAATAAATTTAATTTTGTCTGTGAGCTAGCCATGAGTAGAGTTTAATCTAGAAAAATAGCACATGATCTAAATGTCGGCTGAACGTTGTAAAAAAACAAAAAATGAAAACTGCACCAGAACAGCCATTTTTTGGTTACCTTGCCTCACAAAAAACGTAATATAGAGCGACTAAAAATCATATGTACCCCAAAATAATACCAATAAACCGTCACCTTATCCCGTAGTTTCCAAAATGTGGTCACTTTTTAGATATGTGGGCTCAGCAATCTCTAGATCTCCCGCTATCCAGAGCATTATGGCTCCCTGACAATAGGTTATTGTCGAAAACAGACTATGACCCACTTATGAAAGGCACCTGTACGGTATGGCTTAAACTAAAAGACACGCTTGCCCCTTTTCCATCACCTCTTCTCCCAGCTAGCCTGTTGCCTATAGTATTGACAAAAATAGAGTCTCCATATATGGACTTCTGGAGAAAACTGTACTCTGTTACTATAACCAATCTATTTTCTCAAAACTTCTACAAGACCTACTTCACTCACCCCCTTTAACGGCACTGCATCAAGCACATTTTCAGAAAATCGCCACGCGCTTTCTGCAGACTTTTACTTTTGGAAGGCAACTTACCCCATTGGAGGCTGCTCTATCTTCAGGTTTACCCTTACCTAGAAAGGTGGGGAAGTTATACTCACTACTTCTTACCCCCAAAGTCCCATCCGAACGGAACCAGAAGTTCAAAGCATACTCCAACTGCTCAGGCTACAGGAAAACCATTACAAACTACTTACACGATGGTATAAAACACCAGAATTTCTTCACACACACAACCTCTCACATACCAATATCTGCTGGAGATGTGAGACTTCTGTAGGCTCACTATCTCATATGGTGGAACTGTCCCCTTATCAAACCTTTTTGGCAATATATTGAACAAACCATACAAAAAGTATGCTCTCCCCCCTTTTCCATTAGCCTAGAGCAGGTGGTGTTGGCAAGACCCAGCACATCGTACAAACCTTCTAAAAAGAATTTGATTACCCATCTTATATCCGCGGCCAAGACTCTAATCCCCCTACACTGGCTCAGCACCTCAGCACCCACTTCCCAAGAATGGGAAACAAAAGGAGAATCAACTATGCAAATTTGAAGAATTGTCTAGTTTGACAAACAGAACAAGAGATAGCTATATGAAAATATGGTCTCCTTGGAGACAATATCAGTCCACTTAATTTAATTTTTGGTACTAATAGACTCTCTATTCAACACCAAAGTGACATTCTTTTTCCAATACCCACCCCCCCTTTTTTTCCACCCCACCTTTCCCTTCTATTTGCTTTACTGTATATTAATAAGAGGTTGGGTACTAACCTATTCATCACTTGTACTATGTTAAATACCTAATTTCCTTCAATATTATCGATCATAATATTGTTAAACCTGTTGCTAAATTGGATAATTGTTAAAGAAGAACTCCCGCAAAAAATTTTATTCCATGTCCTGCTAGAAATGTACATGATGTAATCTGTAATGAATGTCATTTTCTTACCAGTGTCTGAATTCTTGAGTTATATCATCCTGAAGTTTCTGATCTGTGTCATGTGACTAGGAATTAGACCCACCAACTCACACAGCACCTTATGTGTGGACAGGAAGTCTAATTCTCTATGTATTCCTATGGGAGCCTCACTTTCAGTCTCATAGGAATGAATAGAGAAGTGACTGGCTTGCTGTCCTGGGTCAGTTGGAGGTCAGGGAGTTGGTCACATGACCCAGCTACAATAAGAAGAGAGTGCAAACTCTCAATTTCAGCCTCTGATAAGAAAATGACATCTACTACAGATTATATCATGCACCTTTCTAACAGGTCAGAGAATAAAAATTTTTGCAGGAGTTCTTCTTTAACTTCGGTTACTAAGTTTACTATGCAAGCTGTATCGTTCTCCTCAGACCTGTAACCAATTGTCTCTTGTGTTCTTATATACAAATAAAGAATTTACCAAAAAAAATGGTCACTTTTTTGGCGTTTCTACTGTAGAGGTGCATCTGGGGGGCTTCAAATGGGACATGGTGTTTAAAAACCAGTCCAGCAAAATCTGCCTTCCAAAAAACATACCGCGCTCCTTTCCTTCGGTGCCCTGCCGTGTGCCCTTACATCAGTTTACCACCACATGTGGGGTGTTTCTGTAAACTGTAGAATCAGGGTAATAGATTTTGAGTTTTGGTATTAACCCTTGATATGTTACAGAGAAAAATGGATTAAAATGGAAAATCTGCCAAAAAAGTGAAATTTAGAAATTTCCAATCTAAAGAGTTAAAAAAGTTTGTAAAATCAGTTTTGAATACCTTGAGGGGTGTAGTTTCTACAATGGGGTCATTTATGGGTGGTTTCTATTATGTAAGCGCCACAAAGTGACTTCAGACCTGAACTGGTCCTTAAAAAGTGGGTTTTGGAAATTTTCTTAAAAATTTTAAGAATTAAAAATTCTAACCCTTCTAACGTCCTAAAAAAAAAAAAAAACCTGCAAAAATGATGGCAACATAAAGTAGACATATGGGGAACCTTAAGTAATAAGTATATTATGAAGTATCACTTTCTGTTTTAAAAACCGAGAAATTGAAATTTTGAAAATTGAGAATTTTTCCAAATTTTTGGTAAATTTGGGATTTTTTTAAATATATATAAAGGTAAAATATACTGACTCAAAATAATGACACAAAGTACAATGTGTCTCGAGAAAACAGTCTCAGAATCAGCAATCATCTGTGTTATTACAGTGTCAGCGCCAGAATTTCACAGCTCTGTCCACCGTGTAGTGGACAGAGCTGGTTATTAGAGCCACCAAGTTGTTGCTGACAGGGAGGCACTAGTGGGAATGGACACCACGTCCCCCCACCTACCAGACTGGTACACAAAGGAGAGGACTGCTGTGATCAATCGTGACAATGATGATTACCTACAGACCTAAAGAAACATAACGCTCCTCTATGACGTGGCACGCTGAGACTTGGCACTAGTTAAGAACATATTATAGATATCCTTGTTCTACACACTTCCCTCAGGCATGCTATTTACCTGATCTGGCCTAGCACACCAAACTTCCCCTGCTGGTTCCACAAGTCCGGCTCAAGAAAGATGTAAAACTGGACAGTTCTCTGCTAAGAAAATAATTACTGGCTCTGTGGTTCAATACAATGTTCAAAAGACTAAAGTGTTCATCAAAGAACTGGAAAAGCCGGACCAACATGGCCGCTGTACAGAGAAGGCATCATGTAGGATCACCACTATGTTCATACATGTATGGAGCCATGGGAACAAACTATGTGAAGAAGAAGAGGAAAAACCTGCTGCCAGAGTATGACTATAGCTTCAGATAATCTACATTATTTTTAGTCCACGCCCGATCTTCATTTTTTGCCTATTCATTTCTACGGGCCACAAAAACGGCGGACGGTGGTGCGTCATGTCCTAATCTTGTCCGTTTTCTGAGTGACTAAGGACACTAATTTAGGAAATATACTTTAGACTGTGTCCTCATCTCCAAAAAAAATACAGGTTGCTGGATGGCACTTTCCACCTATGTTTACGAGCTATGAATAGTACAGCTGAGGCCCCCTAGTGGTGGACAGTGATAGAAGAAAGAAGACCAACTACGCACATCAGAGACCTGGGTTATCCGAACACAGAAAAAATGTTTTCCTAATATACTTTATTTTTCAGAACTGCTAGCAACGACCTATTTCAGTGCTTGTCTCACGGTCCCTGATGTTCTGAGCTTCCGCTGTTCCGACACAGGCAGAAAGTTTTCTCCCCCGCTCTGTGTGTCGGAGATGTGATAGGGATGGACAACTTTCTTTTTGCATATTTGCATACTTGGATATTTGATCAGTATGTAATCTAAAGCTATTGTGACTGAGTCCTATTCGTAGTATAGTCAGTAGCCTATAAATGGAACGTTTGCTGAAAAATCTCATAAAAGCGTTTTTTCAAGAGAAACATTTAATGTAAAACAGGGTTGGTGACCTGCATAGGCCAGTGACTGGCTAAGCAGGCAGTAAGTTGAGCCTGATGCCTGGTCCACAGAGAGAAGCAGGGACAGGAGCAGCGGCGGGGATAATTCTTCCGAGTAAGGGCTCATTCAGAAGACCGGATGTGTTTTGCGCAACACACATGGTCGGCACTATGATAGAAATGCCTATTCTTGTCTGCAATTGCGGACAAGAACAGGACATGCTCTATCTTTTTGCAGGGGCCACAGAACAGAAGTACAGAAGCGGACAGCACCCGGTGTGCTGTTCGCATCTTTTGCAGCCCCATTGAAGTCCATTCCACAAAAAGACAGAATATGTCCTATACTTCTCCGCAAGATTGTGGGCCCATTGGGTCCGCAAAAATGCTGATGGAACACGGACGGCATCCGTATTTTGTGGATTCGCAATTGGAGGACTGCAAGACACAAACGGTCTTGTGCATGAGGCCTAATTCCCACTTCCAAAAGAAATGACTTTTTTTTTAGAAGAAGCTTTGTTTAAAGACAAACACATTAAAACCTGGAGTGCGCAAGGTCACTCATTCAGGACCGCACATCTAGAGGATGCCTGGTAAACAGCGGTCGTGTTCCCAGTGCTGACAGATCCCTGGTCTCATACCTTTTCCACGGGTAGGGGACAAACATGAAGTCTCGGGTCATGTGACCTGCTGTGTCTGGTCTTGGACACGGGTGTCCGGTTACTGTGCAAATGACAGCGATTCAGGAATATTTCAGGCTTTTCTGGTGGCGTATCATTTCATCAGACATCCCGACATGTTTTCTCAAGCATTCCACCGTTTATACCGGTGTAAATATTTAACAAGGATAATAATCTCATGGCTAAGTGCCCTCCTTATAAGATGGGACACGACCTACCCAGACTCCTGGGAAGAAGGATGGTAAATAAGAGCTCACAGCCCTGGCACCCACATACAAAATGAATGCAATGTCCTACCAGCAATACAGTGCTAATATAAAAAAAACCCATAAAATTCATGTTATTGTATATTTAAAAGGGTATTCCAGCCAGAAGCATTACTACATGTCCACCGGACAGCAGTTTGAATGGAGCAATGGTTGACCTCAGAATAGGTCATCAATATCAGATTGGCAGGGGTCCAAGTCTCAGCAACCCCGCTGATCAGCCGTTCCAAGAGGTCATCGCACTCTGTAAGTGCTTAGGCCTCCTCCTAGGCCAGTGACGTTACCATACATTAGTCATATGAACTATGTGCTGCTCAGTCCCATTCAAGTGAATGGGCCTGAGCTGCAATACCAAGCACAGCCACTATACAATGGACGGCGCTGTGCTTGGTGAGCTGTCAGGAGGGAAGCGGTGAGTAGAGTGGCAGCTGATCGGTGGGGGTGACCTATCTGATACTGATGACCTATCCTAAGGATAGGCCATCAACATGAAAATCCCAGATAACCCCTTTAAGTCTATAGCACTCATGAGAACAGCAAGGCATGGAAGTTTGGGTTGAAAGGTGGGGGTCCTGGTGGTCGGATAATAAATAGTATTCTTTATTTCTATAGCACAGACATATTCCACGGCACTTTACAGTCTAGTGCCTCTTGCTGGAATATCCCTTTAAGCATTGCCATCGGGTGCCCAATCCTTAAAGGGGAGTACAAAATTGATAGCCTATCCTCAGGATAGATCATTAATATCCGATCAGTGGTAGCCCTGCAGATTAGCTGTTTGAAGAGGTTGTGGCTCTCCGATGAGCGCTGGGGCCATACACTGTATAGTGGCTGTGCTTGGTATTGCAACACAGGCCCATTCCCTTGAATACTACTGAGCTGCACATAGCCAAATGTGACCAATGAACATGACAACACTGGCTGACAGACGCTGCTTTTTTTAAATAGCTGATTGGCGGAGGTGGTGGGACTCGGACCTGCACCAGTCAGATATTGATAATCTATCCCTGCCTAAAAAAAAAAAAAATCAACAGCCACACTGTGCATGAAATACCGTGTACGGTTTTGGGCAGAATGCAGTGTATAGGTAATAAATGCATAGGCAAAGAGGTATCTACCAAGTAAGGCTACTTTCACATCTGTGCTTTCCCTTTCTGCTATTGAGATCCGTCATAGGGTCTCAATACCGGAGGAAAACGCTTCAGTTTTGTCCCCAAAACTGAACTGAACAAAACGGAATGCACTAGAATGCATTCCGTTCCATTTGGTTGTGTCCCCATCGCGGACTGAATAACACTGCAAACAGCTTTTTTCTGTCCGCGATGTGAAGTGGAGCAAGAAGAATCCGTCAAAACTTACAATGTATGTTAATGGATCGGATGACACAATAGAAAACGGATCAGTCCCCCATTGACTTTCAATGGTGTTTATGACGGAACCATCATGGCTATTTTAAAGATAATACAACCGGATCCGTTCATAACAGATGCAGATGGTTGTATTATCGTGATGGAAGCGTTTTTGCTGATCCATGACGGATCCAGCAAAAATGCTGGTGTGAAAGTAGCCTAAGTGAACGATCTCGCCAGTGCCAGCTTTTGGAAGCGACTCTCTATGAGAAAAAAATCAGACTTTACAACAAGCCTTGGGATTTGACATGGGAATATGGCCAAGTCTATCCGTAGACAGCTGTTTCGGGTGCTTGCCCGTCATCAGTATGGAGTAGGATTTTGGCTGGCTGAGTGTTATGTCTTGAATGCAGCTTAGGCATCTCCTTAAAGAGACCAGTCCTGTACGAGATAAATGAAAAAATAAATGCCTTTAAACTGAATGTCAGCTTAATATGCCAACCAATGTGGGAGCAGCATATTACGGGTCCAGGTCTGTATAATTAGTAGCCATAGGTTGGCCTTAAAAGGGTTTGTCCCACAAAAAATATTCTACAGTTTTCAAATCAGCACCTGGATCTGAACACTTTTGTAATTGCATGTCATTAAAAATGTTGTATAGCTACTGAGTTATTCAATAAAATGTATCTGTATAGCGCCACCTGCTGTTTGTACTTTCTCTTATTTCTTTGACCTGCTCACCGAGATGGCCGCACATGCTCAGTTTGATTTTTCAACTGCCTCCTGAGCTGTGACAAGGAGAGCATGGACACGCCTCCTGAGCTGTGATAAGGAGAGCATAGACACGCCCCCTGAGCTGCAGTAGAAAAGACACTTCCCTTGAGCTGTCAGCTTGATATAAATCTAGCAGAGCAATAAATGAGGAGATGTCTGGACCCATGTGAGGTACAGAGCTGGTTCTAGCTTTGTTAGAAAGAGATGGACTATATGATGTCTGATGTTCATTTTTACATTACTCCTGGGATAACCCCTTTAAGTTGACATCTGTTCTGCTGTTCAGAACGGACACACTTAGCCCACCTGCACTGAGAGCCAAAGCCCAGGGTTGCACAACACATCACAGCCAAGACCCCGGCATAAAGGCTTCTTTTGTTCCCAGATCCTCTTTATTTGTCATCCATTAAGCAGGAAACGGCTCCAAGTTATGTTGGCTTTTTGTTTCCTAATACCAGGATAGAGTTTTATTTGTCATATAATGCTTCAAAAGGTTTTTATTCACAGATTTAATGCCCTTTAAAACCTGCACTACACTTAGATCATATTCCGCAATGGCTTTTTCATTTTCCAAGCCTTTCATCAACCAGGAGACAGCCATCATAAACCACATGGTCAAAAACATGTGGACACCTGAGCGTTAAATTGTCTGGCATCTCCTCCTAAAAACACGAGCACTCACATTTGCAGCTTTGGACGAGTGGGTGCTGCCATGATGAGAGAGACATGAACCGAGAGGCGGTGTGCTTTCACATTATACGCTGCTTATTTTTCATAGTTACAACAACCCTGCAATCTATCAGTGGTGGTTGTGCTTGCACAATATAGGAAAAAGCACCAGCCTATGTGTGCTCCAACGGTCTTGGCCACAAGAGAGGTCGGTGCATTTTCCTATAGTGTGCAAGCACGACCACTGCTGCTGGATTGCAGGGTGGTCGTAACCATGGAAACAAGTCGTGTATAATGTGATGGAAAAATGAATCCAGCCAGGAAAGGAAACAATATGGACAATCACAATACATTAGTAAGTGCCTTGTATTAGCTTTCTCTACATTATACAGTACAGTCCAAAAGTTTGGATTCAAAGAGTTTTCTGTATTTTCATGACTATGAAAATTGTAGATTCACACTGAAGGCATCAAAACTATGAATTAACACATGTGGAATTATATACTTAACAAAAAAAGTGTGAAACAACTGAAAATATGTCTTATATTCTAGGTTCTTCAAAGTACCCACCTTTTGCTTTGATTACTGCTTTGCACACTCTTGGCATTCTCTTGATGAGCTTCAAGAGGTAGTCACCCGAAATGGTTTTCACTTCACAGGTGTGCCCTGTCAGGTTTAATAAGTGGGATTTCTTGCCTTATAAATGGGGTTGGGACCATGAGTTGTGTTGGGCAGAAGTCAGGTGGATACACAGCTGATAGTCCTACTGAATAGACTGTTAGAATTTGTATTATGGCAAGAAAAAAGCAGCTAAGTAAAGAAAAACAAGTGGCCATCATTACTTTAAGAAATGAAGGTCAGTCAGTCCGAAAAATTGGGAAAACTTTGAAAGTGTCCCTAAGTTCAGTCGCAAAAACCATCAAGCGCTACAAAGAAACTGGCTCACATGAGGACCGCCCCAGGAAAGGAAGACCAAGAGTCACCTTTGCTGCGGAGGATAAGTTCATCCGAGTCACCAGCCTCAGAAATCGGAGGTTACCAGCAGCTCAGATTAGAGACCAGGTCAATGCCACACAGAGTTCTAGCAGCAGACACATCTCTACAACAACTGTTAAGAGCAGACTGTGTGCAGCAGGCCTTCATGGTAAAATAGCTGCTAGGAAACCACTGCTAAGGACAGGCAACAAGCAGAAGAGATTTGTTTGGGCTAAAGAACACAAGGAATGGACATTAGACCAGTGGAAATCTGTGCTTTGGTCTGATGAGTCCAAATTTGAGATCTTTGGTTCCAACCACCGTGTCTTTGTGTGACGCAGAAAAGGTGAACGGATGGACTCTACATGCCTGGTTCCCACCGTGAAGCATGGAGGAGGAGGTGTGATGGTGTGGGGGTGCTTTGCTGGTGACACTGTTGGGGATTTATTCAAAATTGAAGGCATACTGAACCAGCATGGCTACCACAGCATCTTGCAGCGGCATGCTATTCCATCCGGTTTGCGTTTAGTTGGACCATCATTTATTTATCAACAGGACAATGACCCCAAACACACCTCCAGGCTGTGTAAGGGCTATTTGACCAAGAAGGCGAGTGATGGGGTGCTACGCCAGATGACCTGGCCTCCACAGTCACCAGACCTGAACCCAATCGAGATGGTTTGGGGTGAGCTGGACCGCAGAGTGAAGGCAAAAGGGCCAACAAGTGCTAAGCATCTCTGGGAACTCCTTCAAGACTGTTAGAATGCCATTTCAGATGACTACCTCTTGAAGCTCATCAAGAGAATGCCAAGAGTGTGCAAAGCAGTAATCAAAGCAAAAGGTGGCTACTTTGAAGAACCTAGAATATAAGACATATTTTCAGTTGTTTCACACTTTTTTGTTAAGTATATAATTCCACATGTGTTAATTCATAGTTTTGATGCCTTCAGTGTGAATCTACAATTTTCATAGTCATGAAAATACAGAAAACTCTTTGAATGAGAAGGTGTGTCCAAACTTTTGGTTTTTCCTTTAGACGCCACTTACTGAAGTGAGACACCCCATTAAAGGTTTAGCTAACAGATGTTCGAGAATGGGCCCATTTATTAACTAAAGTGGAGAGGCCCAGGGATGTAAGAAGAAAAGCCAAACTTAGAATGTGACCCCATTCCAAGGCAACCATCCACTTAGTCCATTGTGCCTGTTCCTTGGTTTCTCGACGATCTCCATTACCTTTTCCATTGCCCTGTTTTGATCTTCCCTTCCATCATCTACAATAATCACAATCTGCACTTCACCTATTAGTACAGGTGGCCCCTTTAGATGATGGGCCCCACAAACCACTTCCATGCCTGTAACACTGGATGTTATGTCCATGCAAACAGACACAACCATAGCAGCCCCGGGACAAGAAGACCACCCACAACTGCAGATGACACCCACAGAATTCAATGTGGCCTCTGTCACCACAGCTCCTTCAGCTAGTATCAGACCAGGAATATAGTGCCATATGAGTGTATTATACCACAATGCTAGCGTGCACCAGCCCATAATCAATGAAAACATCAGAACAAAAATTGCAGTCATTGGAGGACATTGTGTCTCAAAAGAAGAGGGACCTCCACCCTGAAGTCATCTTCTCTTAAACCACTTGCTTCTACTAAGTATTATAGGCACATTAGACACGTGTGGATAAAAGAACAAGGTTTCATTTAAAGTCAACTAATCTCTAAGGAGATGTGAGGGACCTCGGGTAAGTTAAAAGCACGTCCCCTAGTCTGAGGGTGTGTATAGAGTAGAGGAACTACAGAGAGATGAAAAGTCCTTTTCATGTCGGCAGAGAGGACATGTAACGCTGTATACATGACTAGGCTTGTGGTGCCTTCAGAAGGTCTACAATAAAAATGGTTTATGGGTTAAAAGTGGTTTGGTGTTTTTTGTGCAGAATTAGAAAGCGAGAGACACAATAAATAACCAACAGAGGTGTATCTAAGGTAATAGGACTAACGAGAGCAAAGACAGGCGGCATTACATCACGTGTACACACGGAGTGTCTCGTTTCAGAATGTCTACAAAGGGTCCTGGAGGTGACTCAAGTCCAGGGTGTATGGGTCCTATTCAGGTAAATCTGGTAGTCTGCTCTGGCAGAAAACCCACAGGATCCCATTATAGAGAATGGCAATCTGGTGGTGCTTGGCTATGCCGATACAGTAACTCTAGAGTCAGGGGTGCACCACCAATGAGGCCAAGTGAGGTGATTGCCTCAGGCAGCACCAGGTAGGGGCAAGAGGTGGGCAGCCGAAGGACCATGGGTTGAAGGGAAGTGGTTTGGTTAAGAAATTGGCATTGGGAAGGGGGGGCGCGGTTTCAGTTTTCACCTCAGGCAGCAGAAAGGCTAGGTGCAACCCTGTCTAGAGGTCTGCTTACCTGCCGGAACAGACTCCCAGATTTACTTACCACAGATGTGAACCTACCCTTTGTGTAGGGGGGTGGGGGATGCAAATAATCTCATAGTCTCACACGTAAACAGTCATGGGTGTAATTACGTTAAAAAGTAATAACTTTTATTAAAGTTTTTTTTTTTTTAAATGTTCTAAATGGCCTAAAAATTATTTTTCTTATATACTTTATTAATTGATTTTGATGTTTTACTAAGCAAATAGGCACCTAAAATTCTGGATGCCTATGGCCAGAGGCGTAGCTACCGGGGGGGCAGGGGGGGCGACGGATCCGGGCCCAGTGACTCAGGGGGGGCCCAGCAAGGATGACTATCAGGCGAATACAAGTGAGCGCTTTATGGAAGCGCTCACTTGTATTTAGGGACCCCCATCAGACCTCAGATCAGCCCACCCAGCCACATAAGATTAAAATAAAAAACCTTTCTTACCTGTCACGCGCTGCGGCTGCCCTCCGGTCCGATGCACTCCACTGTCTCCCTGGCTGGCGCGCACTATGACCTGACGCTACGCAGCGCCAGGTCATAGTGCGCGCCGGCCAGGGAAGACAGTGGAGCGCCGGACCGGAGGGCAGCCGCAGCGCGTGACAGGTAAGAAAGGTTTTTTATTTTAATCTTATGTGGCTGGGTGGGCTGATCTGAGGTCTGATGGGGGCACAGTAGGCTGATGTGAGGTCTGATGGGGGCACATTCTGCTGATCTGAGGTCTGATGGGGCACAATACGCTGATCTGAGGTCTGATGGGGGCACAGTAGGCTGATCTGAGGTCTGATGGGGGCACAGTAGGCTGATCTGAGGTCTGATGGGGGCACAGTAGGCTGATCTGAGGTCTGATGGGGGCACAGTAGGCTGATGTGAGGTCTGATGGGGGCACATTCTGCTGATCTGAGGTCTGAAGGGGGTACAATACGCTGATCTGAGGTCTGATGGGGCACAATACGCTGATCTGAGGTCTGATGGGGCACAATACGTTGATTTGAGGTCTGATGGGGGCACAGTAGGCTGATGTGAGGTCTGATGGGGGCACATTCTGCTGATCTGAGGTCTGATGGGGCACAATACGCTGATCTGAGGTCTGATGGGGGCACAATACACTGATCTGAGGTCTGATGGGGCACAATACGCTGATCTGAGGTCTGATGGGGGCACAATACGTTGATCTGAGGTCTGATGGGGCACAGTAGGCTGATGTGAGGTCTGATGGGGGCACATTCTGCTGATCTGAGGTCTGATGGGGCACAATACGCTGATCTGAGGTCTGATGGGGGCACAGTACACTGATCTGAGGTCTGATGGGGGCACAGTACGCTGATCTGAGGTCTGATGGGGGCACAGTACGCTGATCTGAGGTCTGATGGGGGCAGGGGACTGTTAGTTTAGTGATGTAAAAACTGGGGACAGGTTTCCTTTAACATAGGAGTCCCCTTGTTTTTTATTCCTATTACTCCTATATTTTACTGCATTATGTGGTAGAGTATTTACACTAGGTTATGTAGAAAGTCTATTGTACTGTACTTAACAGCATAGATGATCTAGCAGTTTATATAGTCATCTTTCTAATACAGTATTATAACCACAACTAATAGTATGTGCCTGTGAAGTTGGAAACGTGCGTTTGGGAAGCCACTAAGTGGGGGGCCCACTCAAGTATGTTTCGCCCCCCCTGTGCTGAACCTCTAGCTACGCCTCTGCCTATGGCACTTCGATTCAGTATTTGTACGTGTATGGATTCCACTGTACTGGAGCAATGGGGGCTGCAGGGAACGCAGTACAGGCAGGAGCACACATCGCTGCTCCTGCCTGTGCCCCCTCAACTTGTCTAAAAGTTGGCATAGCACATGGGTACCCTGTACAGACGTGCCACACCAGGATTATGTGTGCTGAACTGTGAGCTTTTGGCTAAGCGGGCACAGCGATGAGCAAATACTGAATCTAAAGCGTAAAAGGCACCCAGAACTTTGGTTGGGAATGCATGCCACTGGTCCATTCATTTCTATGGGAGCGCCAGAGATAGCCAAGTACAGTATAGATGGTACATACATAGTATAGAAATAAATGGAGCGGCACTGCGCATTTCCAACCAGCTGCCCTGTCCAGGGGGAGTCCACTGGATACAGGGCTCCCGCTTTCATGATTGTTGGGTTTTCGAATGGTAAGACTCCCCCCCAATCTAATAATTATCACCTAGGCTGTAGATAGGGGATAACTTTCTCTAATTGGAATACCCCTTTAAGCATAAAATAGTAAAAACACAGCAGTTCTATGCCACAGTAAAAGATTCTACTCTGAGAGCTTGGGCTTTCATAACTGAGGCACATAAAATCAGAGGCCTTTTGGGATTTTCAACAAATGGCAGTGGGTCCTAATTAAAGGGGTGAGACCTTTTTGGCTTATCCCAACAAGGTGGGTCGTCTGCTCTGGAGACAGATGCCAGACCTACCTCTGACACTTGCATCTATCAGACATTTATGTCTGAAACATCTAAAATGGGAATACCTCTGGGCTTAAAGGAGTTGTCCCACAAAAAATATTCTACAGGTTTAATACCCGCACCTTAATCTGAATACCTTTATAATTACATGTAATTAAAAATTAAATATAGCTATTGAGTTATTTAATGAAATGTATCTGTATAGCGCCACCTGCTGTTTGTTCTTTTCTCTAGTTCTCCATTTACCTGAGGTGGTCGCACATGCTTAGTTCCATCCTTCAACCTTCAACTGACACCAGCCAAGTCTTCTTTTAGAAGATGCTGCACTTACTTACTTACATGGAGAGAGCTTCAGCAGAAAGGACATGGCCGCTGAGCAGTGATAGGGAGAGAGCTGCTGCAGAATGGACACGCCTCCTGAGCTGTGATAGGGAGAGAGCTGCTGCAGAATGGACACGCCTCCTGAGCTGTGATAGGGAGAGAGCTGCTGCACAATGGACACGCCTCCTGAGCTGTGATAGGGAGAGAGCTGCTACAGAATGGACACGCCCCCTGAGCTGTGATAGGGAGAGAGCTGCAGCAGAATGGACACACCTCCAGAGCTGTGATAGGGAGAGAGCTGCTGAAGATGTCCGATTTTCATTTTTTGCTTTAAAGGTTTACTCAGAGCTCAGACTCCCACTGATCAAAACTTTTGATATGTCTCTATGAAAAATCAATCATTTTTTTTGACAACTCAGTGACCCTTTAATCATGGTAAAACTGCTTTAAAGAGGACCTTTCATGGATTTTAATAACTGGAGATAAATACCTTGTGTCCTGGGGTACCCCCCGCTGATGCTGCCACCCTGCCTAGTTTTCTAAAATAGCGCTCCTGCGCTCCGCTGTGCCCCCCTGTAGTTTTCGCGCTCAGTATGTAAATACTGAGCATCGGTACAGGGAGGAGGAGACGCCGCCATTTCTCAATGGGCGTCTCCTTCTCCCTGGCTGTGGCGCGATCCAATCACAGCGGAGAGCGTCACAGCCAGGGAGAAAGCTGTGACGCTCTCCGCTGTGATTGGATCGCGGCACAGCCAGGGAGAAGGAGACGCCCATTGAGAAATGCCGGCGTCTCCTCCTCCCTGTACCGATGCTCAGTATTTACATACTAAGAGCGAAAACTACAGGGGGGCACAGCGGAGCGCAGGAGCGCTATTTTAGAAAACTAGGCAGGGTGGCAGCATCAGCGGGGGGTACCCCAGGACACAAGGTATTTATCTCCAGTTATTAAAATCCGTGAAAGGTCCTCTTTAAGTAAAAATAATTACTGACAGACAGTTCTTATTTTGCACCTCAACACCGGTGTCTCAATCAGACATCTGCATTCCTCTGACCAGAAAATGACCACACAGAGGACAAAAATCAACAAAGATCTACAAAAAGTAATCAACACTTACAAGAAACTAAAATCACTATAATTTGAAGTGCTCACCTAGAAACTGCACGACCTGCTAATTACCACATTAGCTTACAAGTGAACCAAAAAATCTCCAAATGGTCGGCACGTAACCAATAGATTTTTTATTAAAAAACAAACAATAATAAAAACATCTCATAAAATCAAAAAGCATTCAGAGAACATTGCAATATCATATCCAATTTCATTTAAAAAGTCCTGCTAATGACTATGATAGTGGTTTCTACGGTCCCTTTAAATATCCCAGGTGTGGAGCTCTCACAAACCCTGGAATATAGATTGCTTTATATTTTGTTTTGTTTTTCCAAGTGATACACATTCCCTGTTCGTGACTTATAGATGTATATAATTGAATAAATCTGAGTATGACTTCATTTTGGGAACTCCGAAAAAATTGCCGGTGTTTTATTGCATCCCAAAGGTGCACAAAGACCCAATCAATCCCCCAGGGAGGCCCATAGTGTCTGGGATAGGGTCATTAACATCCAACCTGTCCCAGTACTTGGACCACCTCCTTCAACCATATGTAAAAAAAAACTACATCATATCTTAAGGACACTACGGAGGTAGTACAACTATTTGAAAAATTGGATTATAAGCCACAATGGATCCTGGCTACTCAAGACATAAGCTCATTATATACATCTATAAGTCACGAACAGGGAATTCATTCAGTATTCAAAATAATTAATCAGATGGGAGATTTAGAGGGAGATCAATTGCAGTTTATTTTGGAGAGTATTGAATTTGTATTAACACATAATTATTTTTATTTTAATACTAAATATTATTTACAGTTGATTGGCGCCGCCATGGGCACCAGATTCGCCCCCAGTTATGCCAATTTATTTATGGCAGCCTGGGAACAGGCATACATCTGGCCGCGGCTGGGGACGGGTCTGGTGCTCTGGCGGCGCTATATCGACAATATTATTTTGATTTGGGATGAATCAGAAGGGGAATTAATTCAATTCATTAATGAAATAAATGAAAACAACTGGAATTTAAAATTCACAGAAAACATAAGTAAACAAGCAGTACAATTTTTGGATTTAAATATAGAAGTAAAAAATGGCACTTTCATATGCAGTACATATCAGAAATTGGTGGCGAAGAACAGCTTTATATTGAACACGAGCTGTCATTTGCCACAATGGTTACTAAATGTACCCTTCAGCCAATTCCGTAGGATAAAACGAAATTGTACAGCTGAAGAACAGTTCAATATAGAAGCACAAAGCATGAAGTGTCAATTTCTAGAAAAGAAATACCCATTACAGGTACTGAATAAAGCAATAGAAAAAGTAAAAAATCTAAAAAGAGAAACTTTCTTTCAAAAACAAGATGCAAAGAAAAAAGAGGAAAATATTGTGAAACTTGTTTTACCCTTCAATACAGAATATAGGAGAATATCTACCATTATAAATAGACATTGGCACTTATTACGAGACGATAAAGTTCTGGCAGGAACAATCCCTATGAGACCTCCTATAGTGTACACAAGGGCTCCTAATTTGGGCCTAAAGGTGGCACCTACAATTAGACAAAAAGATGACAGAAGGATAACATTATTTCCAGAAAGCATACTGGGAGGTTTATATAGGTGTGGTTTCTGCACAAACTGCAAGAGAACTAAGTTTAATAGAAAAACTTCCATAATTACATCAACAACAAATGCATTTAAATGGGAAATAAAAGAAATACTAACGTGCAATAGCGAAGCAGTTATATATGTACTAGAATGTCCGTGCTCCAAACAATATGTAGGTCGGACGGGGAGAACACTAAGGGTAAGGATCAGTAAACATATTAATAATATAAAAAAAAAGTTACTTAAATCATACAGTATCACATCATTTCAAAACATACCATAACAGCGATCCAAAGGGCTTAAAATTTGCGGCAATACAAACAGTTAAAAAAGACTGGAGAGGAGGGGATTTTATAGCAAAAATGTCAAGATGTGAATCAAAAATGATATATGAATTTGGGTCCTTGGCACCCTCGGGATTGAATTCTGAATTGGAGGTATTTGGTTTTCTGTAGGTGAGGCTAGACGAGGGTACTTATGGGGCATCATTGCTTTACTGTATATCAGTGCACTGACGCCCCCTGCGTTCCCTTGTCAACCTCATTTACCCCTAGAAAAAGAAAAACAGCAATGAGAAGGAAAGGAAGAAAGATAAAAATTAAAATAAAAAAAAAATAAAAAATAAAAAAAAATAAAAGGAAAAAAAAACAAATAGGATGACATGCTAGATATGATAGCATGTACCTAAATATCAATACAGTGAAACCTCTATGAGCCGACCACCCTTTTTTGCACAAAAAAACGGTCTTTTATGGGGGTGGTCTAGTCAAAGAAAAAAGTATAGAAAATGCAGAATGAGGTGTCTAATTGAAGCAGGAACATGTGCAGTATACATTTAAACATAAATAATGATGATAGAGCACACAATCAGGTATTTTAACATGTGTTTAATGGGACAACATCCCTGCTTCCCAATATGGCCCCCATAGCATCCCTGGCCCCCATATGCCCCCCATAGCATCCCTGTTCCCTATATGGCCCCCCCATAGCATCCCTGGTCCTCATATGCCCCCCCCATAGCATCCCTGGTCCCCATATGGCCCCCCATAGCATCTCTTGTAATCAATATGGCCCCCTCTGACATCCCTGGTCCCCATATGCCCCCCATAGCATCCCTGGTCCCCATATGGCCTCCCCATAGCATCCCTGGTCCTCATATGGACCCCCATAGCATCCCTGGTCCCCATATGGCCCCCCCATAGCATCCCTGGTCCTCATATGGACCCCCATAGCATCCCTGGTCCCCATATGGCCCCCCCATAGCATCCCTGGTCCTCATATGCCCCCCCATAGCATCCCTGGTCCCCATATGGCCCCCCATAGCATCTCTTGTAATCAATATGGCCCCCTCTGACATCCCTGGTCCCCATATGCCCCCCATAGCATCCCTGGTCCCCATATGGCCTCCCCATAGCATCCCTGGTCCTCATATGGACCCCCATAGCATCCCTGGTCCCCATATGGCCCCCCCATAGCATCCCTGGTCCCCATATGGCCCCCCATAGCATCCCTGGTCCTCATATGGTCCCCCCATAGCATCCCTGGTCCTCATATGCCCCCATAGCATCCCTGGTCCTCATATGCCCCCCATAGCATCCCTGGTCCCCATATGGCCCCCCATAGCATCTCTTGTAATCAATATGGGCCCCCTCTGACATCCCTGGTCCCCATATGCACCCCCATAGCATCCCTGGTCCCCATACGGCCCCCCATAGCATCCCTGGTCCCCATATGGCCCCCCCATAGCATCCCTGGTCCCCATATGGCCCCCCATAGCATCCCTGGTCCTCATATGGTCCCCCCATAGCATCCCTGGTCCTCATATGCCCCCCATAGCATCCCTGGTCCCCATATGGCCCCCCATAGCATCTCTTGTAATCAATATGGGCCCCCTCTGACATCCCTGGTCCCCATATGCACCCCCATAGCATCCCTGGTCCCCATATGGCCCCCCATAGCATCCCTGGTCCCCATATGCCCCCCCATAGCATCCCTGGTCCCCAATATGGCCCCCCATAGCATCCCTGGTCCCCAATATGGCCTCCTATGACATTCCCCCAACATACCTGGTCCCCATCTAGGCCCCCCTGACTTTCCTGATCCCCCTGATGACATCACCTGGGCACTGTACAGTACAGTACTGTAGATCTTACAGTCTCCTGGTGCTTACGTGGTCCCGCGGCCTAAACGCTATGGCGCCGTCTTCTTCCTCTCAGTGAGATAGCCACGCCTCCTTCTTCTGCTCTCCAATGATGTGTCGTCCGGCTCCCGCGCTAGCTCTCTCTATCCTCCTCCTGCATCATGGCGCCTGTCAGGGCTGATATCGGTATGTGTTCTCTGCTTCTGGTCTTTACAGGGGGGTTTCCAACAACAAAATTTGCACAAAAAGTGTGGTCAGGGGTCGGATCAGGGGGTGGTCTGCTAAAAGAGAGGCATTGTCCATAGAAATGCATTGGGGGAAAATCGGTCGCAAAAAAAAAATCGGTCGGGAAGGGGGGGGGTCTTCTCATAGAAGTGGTCTGCTTGGGAGGTTTCACTGTATTTAGAAATAAAGAGTGAATATAGGATAATAAAAAACAAAAAACAAGCTATGTCTTTGGATTGTAGGTGTGAACAGCAACCTATGAGCTGCGGTTTTTCGGGGTATTTATGTTTGTTATATTTTTTTGTTGTATTTACTTGTGAAGAATGAGAACATGAGTAAAACCATTAGATATATATAGAAAAGAAATTGATTAAATATAAGATATAAGACAAAAGATATAATAAATGAGGATTATAAACAGGATGATAAATGTGAGAGTGGAATCCGGTCCGGATTTTATATCCAACATGGGTATGATATAAAAGAATGATTTTGTCCCTTATTTTACTAGCTACCACTGAGGAAGAAAACCTTTGTTTTCGAAACGCGTCTGGTATATATTTGTTTTGTAATACCAACAACCGGTTAAACTGCCTAAGACATCATTCAGACCTGTTCACCATACCGCAAGAACACACGTGGACTCATACTCCGGCGTTCTCAAGATCTAAGTGCGCAAGCGCCCGAAAGACTGCAGGAGACATCGGGAAGGACGGTGAGCCGACAGGTATAGAGCGGCGGCCCGATACCCTGACATCCCGACAGGGGAGACACAGTCATCAAGTGAGTGAACGCGGAGGGTTGCCACAGCGGTTGAAGTGAGGTCGGTTGAGGCATTCGGACCGGGTGAGTCTCGGGGGTTCAGGGATACTGAACAGCCCCGGTACTGTGATTATCAAAGCTGCAAGGCAGCATTAAATACTAAAACAGCATTGAATACAAGTGATCCAGGATATACTGCAAGGACACACTAGAAAGCCTGTATTGGCTGCATGATAATTGAGAAAAACATACGGAACAATACTTTCAATGACTTTGAAATATCACTTGGAAAAACAAAACAAAATATAAAGCAATCTATATTCAAGGGTTTGTGAGAGCTCCACACCTGGGATATTTAAAGGGACCGTAGAAACCACTATCATAGTCATTAGGAGGACTTTTTAAATGAAATTGGATATGATATTGCAATGTTCTCTGAATGCTTTTTGATTTTATGAGATGTTTTTATTATTGTTTGTTTTTTAATAAAAAATCTATTGGTTACGTGCCGACCATTTGGAGATTTTTTGGTTCACTTACAAGAAACTGTCACAAAATGTCAAAAGTTACACAATAGTGACTGACAGTAACAATGTATCAAATATTTACAGTTGGGTTTTCACTGCCTGGCCCTGTCAATCAAAGTGCAGAGGGAGTGGCAGTTGCAGAGAGAGCAGAGCCTCTAGGTGTAACGGCAACACCCCCGTTGCTCCTAGAGGTTCATTTGCATATATTAAAAAATCACATTTTTCTCAGCAATGCGGACACATATGAACATGGGACCAACACAGATGTCTTCAGCTGCCAAGTGCACATTTAACAGGTCAGCCAGTGTCATAGGTACAAATCTGCTGACAGATGCCTTTTAAGAAAATTGATTTACGGAAGTCACATGGGCCACAGACACGATGGTCAGGAGGGGACCTCAGTGACTTCTATAGGATAGTTTTCTAGGCATGGTCTGTGACCTGTGCAGAGGTCATTGTATAAGGGAAGAATAGATAAGATCTGACAATCACCTATTGTAAATGGTGGATCCTGTTTTATATATACACAGAGGTGATATCATCACAGGCAGGATTAGAATGACAGATAAGCAGATAACTGCAGTAAAGTGATCTGTACAGACCAAGAATTGGCGGCTATTATTAGACTTAGTGGCCAGTGTGAAAACTGCGGGATTTATGGATTGATTCATTTGTGATGTGATGGCTGGATTCATTTCTCCATCACATTATACACTGCTCGTTTCCATGGTTATGGCAATCCTGTAATCCATCAGTGGTGTCCGTGCTTGCACATTATAGAAAAAGGCACCGGCCTATCTGCCCTCCCACAGTCTCAGCCACCAGAGAGGCTGGAACTTTTTCCTAGAGTGTGCAAGCACGACCACCACATTGCAGGGTGTTCGTAACCAAGGAAACGAGCAGTGTATAATGTGGTGGAAAAATGAATCCCGCCAGCAAAGGAGGCAATATGGACAATCACAATACATTAGTAAGTGCCTTGTATTAACTTTCTCTACATGATAAATGCCACTTACTGAAGTGAGACAACTCCTTTAATTTTAGATGCACTAAAGCAATACGAAAAAAAAAACAGTTACCTGCAGATGGCCTTTAAATTGCAGGAGGCATAAACTCAGCATGGCACAGTGATTCCACATCAAAGAGCCATACGCCCATGAGTCAAAAGACTCGGTGGCCGAACACAACCCATGCAATAAGATTTAAAACACGTACCTGAACCTCAAAGATATGTATATCCACTCCATACAGCCTGGTTTCCTCTGGGAAGTACTCTTGTGGATTGTAGTATGGGATGTGACGGTAGAAAACCAATCTGTCAGATTAGAAAATAATATATAATAAAAATTGCAGTTTTTTTTTTTAATATTTCCCTCTAAAATTAAAATAATCAAAGTTATTTAACGCATTATATATATATATCCCTAAGTCTACTTTAACACTAGCGGCAGGGGCGTCCGGATCCGTGCTGCCAATAGTGCAGGTGTGAGGCTGGAACTACGTTCCGGCTCCATTCACTATAATGGGGGCAGGCCAGATTTTTCGGCCGCAGCACGGCAAACATGCCGAGAGGTGGCCGGACTAAAGTTACGACATGTTGTAATTTTAGTCTTACCACCTCTCGGCATGTTTGCGGTGCTGCAGCTAGAACTCCGGCCCGACCCCATTATAGCCTGCCGGACACCCCTGCCGCTAGTGTGAAAGTAGCCTAAAATGGTTTCTAAAAAAAACTACAACTAAACACGCAAAATTAAAAAAAAATATAGAAGAAAAAATTTAAAAGTTATGACTGCTAGAACACAAATGGGGAAAATATTATTGGTCCTTCCGGGAAGGGGTTCTCCGGGAATTTAAAAAATGAAAATACGTAAATATTACTTTATTATAAATATATTCCCAAATACCTTTCATTAGTTATAATGTCTTGTTTTGTCTGGGAAGCAATAATTAGGAGAAATAAAATGGCCGCCGTCCTGTTAGTACACACAAAACCTGTCCTAATCACACAGGAGGACAAGTTACTTCACAACACTGAAGTTCATGAGGAGACATGAAGTACAGAGAGGAGGTGGAGATGGGAGTAATGAGCAGCAGCATGTGTATACAGTCTCCATTACCACAGTCTGTCCTGTCCGTCCTCTCTGTACTTCATGTCTCCTCATGAGCCCCATTCCTACAAAGATTCAGCTGAAGATCTTATCATCTGTATTTAGGATCATAAACCCTGACAAGAAGAGCAGAGAGGAGGATGAGGCAGCTCTTTACCTCAGTGTTGTGAAGTAACTTCTGTGTGATCAGGACAGGTTTTGTGTGTACTAACAGGACGGCGGCCATTTTATTTCTCCACATGATTGCTCCCCAGACAAAATGAATCCATATAACTAATGAAAGGTATTTGGGAATATATTTATAATAAAGTAATATTTAAGTATTTTCATTTTCTTAATTCCTGGAGAACCCCTTTAAGGCTAAAATGAATGATGTCACTAAGGGGTTAAGATGCAATTACTGCAGACACACATTAAAAATCTAAAAAGAAAAAAAGGTGACATTTTTAGGAGGGCTTTTCCAATTTTAAGGGAACTGTAAGGAGGTTAAAGGGGGGTTCCTATCTCAGACATTTAGGTCATATCCACAGGGAACAAAGTGATTTTTCTGTTCTTTCACCAATCGCCTTAGATACGGATAGCGATTTACAGTACAGGATGGGACTATTATGGTGACTTTAAAGATGTGTATATTATCTAGTGTTTTGTAACCGTGAAAGAATAAAATGGAAAAATAAAAGTTAAACAAGAGAATAAAAAATCCTGCTTAAAAAAAAGCTGGGATCTCTACTGCCATCAAATACTTAGCTACTAACGGATGAAATTAAAGAAAGTTTGGGAAATGGACGGATTGTTTGCTTTAGAAAAAAAAAAAAAAAAAGGGAAAGTTTAGTATTTAAATCGAGGGGGGTGGTCTCCATTTGGGAGACTAACCAAATTGACGAGCAGCTACAGGGAGTATCTCTGGAGGATGCAGGACAGACAAGCATTGCAGCTCATATGGACCTGCCGAGGAACCGTTTTTCAGGTCACGCTGTTCTCTGGGGACACCCAATGACCAACTTTTCTAACAGTTGCACTTAGTCCTCATGCACACAAATCAACAAGAACAGGACAGGTTTTTTTTTTTTGCAGGACCGTGGAACAGACATAGTCCCATTGATTGAAATGAATGGATCTGCATCCGATGCACAAAAAATGCAGATGGGGACGAAAACCACAGTTGTGTGCATGAGGCCTTAAAGACCCATGATTAATGTAGAAAATGAAAATCAGACATCATACAGTACATGACAGTCTCTAACAAAGCTAGAACCAGCCCTGCACCTCACATGGATCTCCCCAAACATTGCTCTGCTACATTTATATCAAGCTGACAGCTCAAGGGGAGTGTCTTTTCTGCTACAGCTAAGGGGGCGTCTCAGCTCTCCCTATCACAGCTCAGGAGGCGTGTCTTTTCTGCTGCAGCTAAGGGGGCGTGTCTCAGCTCTCCCTATCACAGCTCAGGAGGCAGTTGAAGAATGAAACTGAGCATGTGCAACCATCTCAGTGAGCAGGACAAAGAAATAAGAAAAGAACAAACAGCAGGTGGCGCTATACAAATATATTTTATTGAATGACTCAGTGGGTATACTAAATTTGTAATTACATGCAGTTAAAAAAAGGATTCAGATCCAGTTTTGCCTCTTTGCTTTAACAATATGTGGGGGATTCAGCAAACACTGATCAAATTTTTTTATGTCAACGTGTTGTTTTTTTTGTTTTTTTTAATGAAAGGAGTTGTGCCACAAAAAATATTGTGCACCTGGATCTGAACATTTTTGTAATTGCATGTAAGTAAACATTTTGCATAGCCACTGAGCTATTCAATAAAATGTATCTGTATAGTGCCACCTGCTGTTTGTTCTTCTTTTCATTATTTCTTGTCCGCTTCACTAAGGTGGCCACACACACTCAATTTAACTCATCAACTGTCACCAACCATATCTTCTGTTAGAAGCTGCAGCAGTTACAGGGGAAGAGCTATAGCAGAAAGGACACGCCCCCTGAGTTGCAAGCTTGAAATAAATCTAGCAGAACAAATGGAGCAATGAATGGAGAGATCTCTGGATCCATGTGAGGTACAGGGCTGGTTCTAGATTTGTTAGAAAGAGATTGTCATGTACTATATGATATCTGATTTTAATTTTCATAATAATCATGGGAGAACCCCTTTAAGTAATAAAGGAATGTAAGAAGAAGGACGCCTTTGCCTTTAAAGTGCACTAAACATAGTCGGATGACACGATGTAGCTTGCCATACACCTTCATTCAGCCTACATTCAGACCCTCCTCCATATACATACTTGCTCAGCTCTTACCTCAGTAAGTCAGACAGTGTGACTGACGCCCTAACCCACATTAAAGAGAGGTAGCAGAATGCGAGGGTCATCGGCATGGACATTTTTTGCTGCCAAGGTCTTTTCTTTATCTGTATACCTCCATCTACAGATCCTGATTGGGCAGAAATTGCACTTTCTGCATCTGAAGACCAATGAAAATACAGGTCAGTGACAGTCGTCATATCAGAGAGGTCTAATACAGGTCAAACCTACTCAGCATTTAAGAGTCAGATTGAATTTGGTTTAACGGCAGCTTAAAAAGGTATTCCAGAAGAAAGCCCTGATCACTACTCCTCATTGGCAGATTTACAGTTAGCTAGCAATGTCGGTGTAGGGATGTATTTCTGCGTAACTAGGAAGATTGGGCGTCCAGGAGTATGTTAAAGGGGTTATCCAGTCCTATAAAATGCCCCCCCCCTCCCCCAATATGCCAGGCGCCTCACAATGAATATACTTACCCGGCTCCGTGGTCCCTGTGCCGCTCCTGGTCCCCGCACCGCAGCTGCTGCTTCTCCCTGTGCGCGGATGAAAACATCCGGTGTCGGGGGCGTGCAGCCAATGGCAGGCAGTAACGAGTGTTACCCGCAATGCTAAGGATGCTCTTTCCTTTCACCGCCTACCACTGGTTGCCCACCCGACACCAGATGTTTTTATCCGCACACTGGGAGAAGCAGCAGCGGTGGCGGTGCGGGGACCAGGAGCAGGAGCCAGGTAAGTAGAATCAGTGTGAGGGGCCCAGCATAGGGGGGGACATTTTATAGGATTGGATAACCCCTTTAAAGGTGGGTGGCAATCGCATTAATGGTGGACACATTGCCGTCACCCAATATGCAGCCGTTTAGGGAGGATCATCCATATTAGTAGGGACAGTGGGGTGGGTGCAGGTCAGGTCTGCACTGTTCCCTACCTGATGTGACAGAATGCTTTTCTCAAAAGTAAAAATATTACAGGCTACTAGATTTCTGGAGACCGGAAGTTGATCCAGAGATTTATTTTGATTACCAGATTTGTAGTCTGGAAAGAATGTATCCTCTAACACAGGGATCATCCACCTCTGACACTCCAGCTGCTCTGGAACTACAACTCCCAGAATCCTTCTTTCACTATTGAGGTAGTTACAAGAACAGCCGAGTAAGTACGCATGCTGGGAGTTGTAGCTTTACAACAGTTTTTTTTTTTTTTGCTTTCCTCTGGATAACCACGATAGGATTAAAGGGGTTCTCCAAGAGTATAAAATGTCCCCCCCATGTGCCGGGCCCCCCAGATGGAATATACTTACCCCGCTCCCTGCGCAGCTCCTGGTCCCCGCACACGGATGAAAACATCCGGTGTTGGGGGGGTTGTTGGGGGCCTAGCATCGCGAGTGACACTAGGGAGGCTCGTCCCCGTCCGCCATTGGCTGCGCTCCCCCCACACCGGACGTTTTCATTTGTGTGCAGGGAGCAGCAGCAGCGGCTGTGCAGGGACCAAGAGCGGCGCAGGGAGCGGGGTAAGTATATTCCATGTGGGAGTACACTCTTGAAGAACCGCTTTAAAGATTTGGCCTTTATGGACATGCGCTTTACACGGCATAACAGCAGGCACAGTACTGCGAGTAGCAGAAGGATGACATGGTTAGGTCTCCAGGAAGGGGAGTCTGGGTTCAGAAGATAGGAGGAATGCTGGAAACGTGAGGAGCCAAAGATGTTTTGCACTGCAGATGTGACTGGAAGAAGAGTCATGGTGGTCTGGGCCAAATACAGAAGATGAAGGAAGACAATGTCTACAATTATAGAGAGGTCACTGGATGTATTTTGTCTGTGACTGCTTTTGATCAGTGCTGGATTTTCCTAAATGTTCTACCAGTGCATCTAAGCCTAGCAAGTAAGATTTTGGGGATGTTTTGTACATATGCATCAAGGCTTGTCCTACTGATCTTTAAGACCCTAGGACAGGTATGTGGAACTTTTTATTTAAACATCTCTGCAAACCAGCCTGTAAGAACCTGGAAATGTACCTGAAACCTCTGAGTGTCCTGAAGAAGGAAGACCAAGGCTGCTTTGTGAAAGTATCTCCCCATCAGATGCAGATGAGACATCTGTAGTACAAACATCAGACTCGCTGCTCACGTCCGAGGAGGTCGCACGGCTCTCTTGCGACTATGGCACAAACCAAGGCTTAATATTAGGTGGACACAACTTTATATGCAAGAGGTCAAATACCAGCTCTGTACGTACCAGTTGCAACTGTGTCTTCTGTCTGATGGGTCTTTTGCAGTAAGCCTGTTTGGCCTGACGTAGGAACAATCTCCACAGGTTACACATGACTTTATCCTGTCATACACAAATAATAGCACGTAAATGCCTCCTGACCTGTAAACATGAATACAGGGGCCATATATAAAGGTGCCCAGTTGGAGGTTAGCTTGCTTTGCATTTATATGTCAATGGGAAAACCTTACGTCCACATCTGAGGCCAGCATTCTGTTCCAGTGGAGGAATAGAATACCGGGATTTCCATACCCGGCATAGATGAACACTGCCGTGGCCCGCCGGATCCCCATTCACTCTAATAAGGTCTGTCAGGTTTCAAGCTTTCCAATAAAAAAAACAAAAAAAAAAGCTGCATGGAACAGAATACCAGATTGACGGCTACAGATGTGGACATGGCCTGAGACTCAGGAAGTTGCTAAAATCATCAAAGGGATTCTTTAAAGGGAGTCTGTCACCTAATTTTCACCAATATAACTAACAACACTGCCCCACAGAAGATTACAGACACATCCCAGACATACCTGTGTGCACTGTGTGTGTGTATTACATGTCACATCCCAGACATACCTGTGTGCACTGTGTGTGTGTATTACATGTCACATCCCAGACATACCTGTGTGCACTGTGTGTCTGTATTACATGTCATATCCCAGACATACCTGTGTGCACTGTGTGTCTGTATTACATGTCACATCCCAGACATACCTGTGTGCACTGTGTGTCTGTATTATATGTCACATCCCAGACATACCTGTGTGCACTGTGTGTCTGTATTACATGTCACATCCCAGACATACCTGTGTGCACTGTGTGTCTGTATTACATGTCACATCCCAGACATACCTGTGTGCACTGTGTGTGTGTATTACATGTCACATCCCAGACATACCTGTGTGCACTGTGTGTCTGTATTACATGTCACATCCCAGACATACCTGTGTGCACTGTGTGTCTGTATTACATGTCACATCCCAGACATACCTGTGTGCACTGTGTGTCTGTATTACATGTCACATCCCAGACATACCTGTGTGCACTGTGTGTGTATTACATGTCACATCCCAGACATACCTGTGTGCACTGTGTGTGTATTACATGTCATATCCCAGACATACCTGTGTGCACTGTGTGCGTGTATTACATGTCACATCCCAGACATACCTGTGTGTACTGTGTGTCTGTATTACATGTCACATCCCAGACATACCTGTGTGCACTGTGTGTCTGTATTACATGTCACATCCCAGACATACCTGTGTGCACTGTGTGTGTATTACATGTCACATCCCAGACATACCTGTGTGCACTGTGTGTGTATTACATGTCATATCCCAGACATACCTGTGTGCACTGTGTGCGTGTATTACATGTCACATCCCAGACATACCTGTGTGCACTGTGTGTCTGTATTACATGTCACATCCCAGACATACCTGTGTGCACTGTGTGTCTGTATTACATGTCACATCCCAGACATACCTGTGTGCACTGTGTGTCTGTATTACATGTCACATCCCAGACATACCTGTGTGCACTGTGTGTGTGTGTATTACATGTCACATCCCAGACATACCTGTGTGCACTGTGTGTCTGTATTACATGTCACATCCCAGACATACCTGTGTGCACTGTGTGTGTGTGTATTACATGTCACATCCCAGACATACCTGTGTGCACTGTGTGTCTGTATTACATGTCACATCCCAGACATACCTGTGTGCACTGTGTGTCTGTATTACATGTCACATCCCAGACATACATACCTGTGTGCACTGTGTGTCTGTATTACATGTCACATCCCATACATACCTATGTGCACTGTGTGTGTATTACATGTCACATCCCAGACATACCTGTGTGCACTGTGTGTGTGTATTACATGTCATATCCAGACATACCTGTGTGCACTGTGTGCGTGTATTACATGTCACATCCCAGACATACCTGTGTGCACTGTGTGTCTGTATTACATGTCACATCCCAGACATACCTGTGTGCACTGTGTGTCTGTATTACATGTCACATCCCAGACATACCTGTGTGCACTGTGTGTATTACATGTCACATCCCAGACATACCTGTGTGCACTGTGTGTCTGTATTACATGTCACATCCCAGACATATCTGTGTGCACTGTGTGTCTGTATTACATGTCACATCCCAGACATACCTGTGTGCACTGTGTGTCTGTATTACATGTCACATCCCAGACATACCTGTGTGCACTGTGTGTCTGTATTAAATGTCACATCCCAGACATACCTGTGTGCACTGTGTGTCTGTATTACATGTCACCTCCCAGACATACCTGTGTGCACTGTGTGTGTATTACATGTCACATCCCAGACATACCTGTGTGCACTGTGTGTCTGTATTACATGTCACATCCCAGACATACCTGTGTGCACTGTGTGTCTGTATTACATGTCACATCCCAGACATACCTGTGTGCACTGTGTGTCTGTATTACATGTCACATCCCAGACATACCGGTGTGCACTGTGTCTGTATTACATGTCATATCCCAGACATACCTGTGTGCACTGTGTGTCTGTATTACATGTCACATCCCAGACATACCTGTGTGCACTGTGTGTCTGTATTACATGTCACATCCCAGACATACCTGTGTGCACTGTGTCTGTATTACATGTCACATCCCAGACATACCTGTGTGCACTGTGTGTGTGTAATGCGGTGAATCCCTCTTATGGATTTCATGGCTGAGAAGGTACTGATTTAGGGTGTGTTCGCACTAGCGTTATGCCGTCCGTTATAGATTCCGTTCATAATGGAATAGCCAGAGGAAATGCAAAACGGAAGCGTTTAAGAGGCATTCTGTTTTGCTCCGTCCTAATAGAAGTCTATGGGCAACCATAACGGATCCGTCCGGTTTCCTCTATGCAGGACGGAAAAGCCCTGTCGACGGATCCGTTATACTTGCCCATAGGCTTCTATTAGGACGGAGCAAAACGGAATGCCTCTTAAAGGAAACCTGTCACCTCAAACACACAAAAAAAACTGCCAGCATTACCTTAAACTAGGGTCCAGAAGAACCGGATGCCAAGGCGTAGGGGGGGTCGGTCAGGCAGGCAGGCGTGCATCCGTGCGTGCGGGAACGGCGGTAACACGCGCTCGCTCGCTTGAATTGCTGGGGCATACGCAGTGCGCATAAGAAAGCCGGCAAACTGGAGAGCAAGGCCCGGGATCGCGCAGGAACAAGCAGCGCACCGCGCATGCACAAGACTTGCGCGATCCCCGACCCAAAGGGAGGATGTCAATCAAGAAGAAGAGGAGCGGTGCTTTACTTGACTTGAAGCAAGGAGGCCGCTGCCCCCTTGACTTCAAGCGGACTGAAAAGAGCGCGCTCATGGGGATAAAAAAGTCTTTTTCTGCGCTGGTTAGAGGAATCACTGAAATGGATGAAAAGCATCATCCATCATCCAGTGTGCATCATTAGTTACACACTGGACCCTAGTTTAAGGTAATGCTGGCAGGTTTTTTTTATGTGTTTGAGGTGACAGGTTCCCTTTATAGGCTTCCGTTTTTCCGTCCTAAAATTCCGTTATAAACGGAACGGCATCATGCTAGTGCAAACCCTCCATAAAGCAGTCTCTTGTCAGCCATGTAATCGATAAGACGCATTAGAGGACTCTCCGCATTAAAGGGAGTTTGTCACCTGTTAATTCTATAACCTGAAGGTGTTTTATGAAGCATTCCAGAACTCAATGAACCGCAATCTGTGTGAACACAGTTACGTTGGTGGGAAGCAATTTGGGCACATATGCTAGAAAAGAATAAATCTGAAAAAAAAAATCTTAAAGTCTTAAAATTACCTTGATGCCTGGAGCGATCCCCAAGGCTTCAAGTGCTTCGGCTTGCTTGCGCAGAATAAACTGAAAGCCTTCACAGATATACCACTCCCAGCCCCATTCTGGACAAAAATAAGTATGTTACTACATATACTGTATTATATACAGAGAGATGGATATTTTGTTTATTTTAATTTTATGCACTTATATAGCGCTGACATATCCTGCAGCAATTTACAGACATTACCATCACTCACTGTCCCCAATGGGGCTCACAATGTAAGTTCCCTATCAGAATGTCTTTGGAGTGTGGGAGGAAAGCGGAGAACCCGGAGGAAACCCACACAAACACAGGGGGAATATAGCAACTCCATGCAGATGTTGTCCTTGGTCGGATTCGAACCCAGGACCCGAGCGCTGCAATGTACCATTCCCAATAGATATACAGAAACCTGCCCTCAACAACATTGGGTGCAGATTTACTAACCATGCCCAATATTTCAACAGTGTAAACTCATACCAGGTGACCCTTTTTCCTAGGCCATGCCCTCTTGTCTAGCGAGTCACAAAAAGTGTTTTTTGGAACAAATGGATATAATTAGCTTAAAGGGGTTGTCGGGGTTTACAGCTGAACCCGGACATAACCCCTTCCTCCCCTATTCAGCCCCTCTGAGTTGAGCATCGGAGCATTTTTTGGCTTTTTCTTTAGATCCGCTGACATACCGGGCTATGCTAGGTGTAGGTTTCCGCCTAGCACTAATGGGCGGTCTTTAGCACTGCTCTAGCCTGTAAAAAGGGCTAGGGCAGCACTAAGGACTGCTCATTAGTGCCGGTGACATCACCGGAATCACTGCTAGATGGAAGCTTCCGCCTAGCATAGCCTGGTATGTCACCAGATCTAGTAGTGTAAAAAGGTAAAAGAAACAGCCCTTGAAATGCTCCGATGCTCAACTCAGAGGGGTTGAATGAACCCGGACAACCCCTTTAACCCCCTAACTGTTTTGCCTGAGTCCATCTCCGGCAGTGGGAAAAGTAGCTAACTAGAGGGGGAGGGCTGCTTTAGATGGTGATATCTCCTGAATGGTAGCAGCTAGAAACATGCAACTGGTCTTGTTTGAAAGCTGACAGTACAAGACCAAAATGACAGCTAAAGTCCAAGCAACAGAGGAGAAATCACTGTTAGAAATCAAGTCGGGAATAATCGTCTGTAAAAACCGGTTTTTACTTTCACTTTCTGCTGCATTCGCAGCATCCCGTTTTCTATCAGCGATATCTTCCTCTGTCCTAAACATATTGCTGTCATTTTGGTATTGTCTGAAAGCTTTGAATGTTAGCTTTCAAACAATACCAGTTGCATGCTACCATTCAGGAGGTAGCAGCATCTAAAGCAGCCCTCCAGTTAGCAGGACAGCAAAACAGTTAGGGGGTTAATAAATCTCCCCATTGTCTATGAATTATTGTTACACCATGCCTCATACCTGAAGGAATGAAAGAGAAAATCCATTGATAAAGACATCATACACGTACTAGTACAGTATATCTACATCCTAAACACCCACAGATCTACGCTCATAACTGGGCACCAATGCCAAACTTACTGGTGTCTTCTTATATGACAGATGTGCCTTGGGGCCCCTTGGCACCAGGTTACCAAAACTCATATATCAGAATATAATGTACACACGAAATGCCCTGTATATTTAAATATTGTATATAATCAGTCAGGCTATATATAATTGTCACAGTATTGCTTATGGCGCACAAACTATCCTGGTACTGCTATGTTGATTTCACGCTTGTGATGTCTCTTTAGTACACACCGAGAAAGCTCCCACATACACCCGTTACATTAGGGTTACATTAGCCTGATGGAGGCCAAAACCTTTTGGCTTCGGTCAGGCTGGTATACACCCAGGCCCCGGCACTTACCATTTTTTTTCGGTTTCCTTAATCCCCTGTTAATATGTTGGATTTTTGCATTTAGGATGATAACGTTGCTCTCATCAACCTCCTTGGTTTTCTGCAGGAATGAAAAACTAAATCAGATGAGACCAACAGCACCAAGCCCCATTTCTATCAGTATGCCGTACATACGTGGTCCACATAATTTAAAAGTTACGGCATTTCCGTAAAACTTTTGATATGTCATAGAGACATATCAAAAGTCTCAATTAGAAAAAGGAGTGCTGAGACCCCCACTGATCCTTAGAAGAAGGACTGAGAAGGACTCACACATCGCGCTCTCAGTCCTCGCTGCCGGGCCTATAGATTTGACACTGAGTCCATCTCATTCTGGAAGGAGACAAAGCGCGCTCTATGTAATCGCTTCTCCCTCCTTGTTCTAGGGATCATTGGGGGTCTCAGTGCTCAGACCTCCACTGAGTCAAATTTTTGAAATGTCTCTATGACATTTCAAAAGTTTTATGAAAACACAGTTTCCCTAGAGTTTACCAATTTTTATAAAAAATGTAAAAACACACAGAAGGGCCCCACAAAAAAGACCACACCATTCTGTCTGCTTCATTAGGGTATACACAAAGTGATCAGCCATAACATCATAGGGGTATTCCAGTTAGAAGGAGTATTCCACGATCCTTAGTTTTACTTTACACCAGTTTTGATAAATCTCCCTGAGGCATTAGATTTCCTCTAAAAAAATTTTTTAAAAAGTGAAGAGATGGCCTCGATGTACGTACCTCTATGATAGTGTGGCAGTTTTTGCAGTAGAATTTGCCTTCATCACTGATACCCCAGTGAACTTCTGAACACTGAGGACATGGCTGCTTATAAGATCTCTAAAAACAGAAAGGCAGCAGATAAATTATAATATACTGTAATTACGGTACATCGTATTAGTTGTGATAGAAAATAATATACACCTCTCCCCGTTCACATACTGTCCTCTGATACAATGGCCTAGGCCCCAGGACACCATATATTCTCTATAGCTGGATGGAGCTGCAGCATGCACGTTTGACCAGTAGTGCCATTCATACTGGTGAACAGCACTCCAATTCTCATGATACTTATTATGGGGGCACTCCAATTCTCATGATACTTATTATGGGGGCACTCCATGGCTCATGACACTTATTATGGGGGCACTCCATGGCTCGTGATACTTATTATGAAGGCACTCCATGGCTAATGATACTTATTATGGGAGCACTCCATGGCTCATGATACTTATTATGAAGGCACTCCATGGCTCATGATACTTATTATGAAGGCACTCCATGGCTCATGATGCTTATTATGAAGGCACTCCATGGCTCATGATGCTTATTATGGGGGCACTCCATGGCTCATGATACTTATTATGGGGGCATTCAATGGCTCATGATACTTATTATGGGGGCGCTCCATGGCTCATGATGCTTATTATGGGGGCACTCCATGGCTCATGATGCTTATTATGGGAGCACTCCATGGCTCATGATACTTATTATGGGGGCACTCCATGGCTCATGATACTTATTATGGAGGCACTCCATGGCTCATGATACTTATTATGGGGGCACTCCATGGCTCATGATACTCATTATGGGGGCACTCCATGGCTCATGATGCTTATTATGGGAGCACTCCATGGCTCATGATACTCATTATGGGGGCACTCCATGGCTCATGATACTTATTATGGGAGCACTCCATGGCTCGTGATACTTATTATGAAGGCACTCCATGGCTCGTGATACTTATTATGAAGGCACTCCATGGCTCGTGATACTTATTATGAAGGCACTCCATGGCTCATGATACTTATTATGGGGGCACTCCATGGCTCATGATACTTATTATGGGAGCACTCCATGGCTCATGATACTTATTATGGGGGCACTCCATGGCTCATGATACTTATTATGGGGACACTCAATGGCTCATGATACTTATTATGGGGACACTCAATGGCTCATGATACTTATTATGGGGGCACTCCATGGCTCATGATACTTATTATGGGGACACTCAATGGCTCATGATACTTATTATGGGGACACTCAATGGCTCATGATAATTATTATGGGAGCGCTCCATGGCTCATGATACTTATTATGGGGGCGCTCCATGGCTCATGATGCTTATTATGGGGGCACTCTATGGCTCATGATGCTTATTATGGGGGCACTCTATGGCTCATGATGCTTATTATGGGGGCACTCCATGGCTCATGATACTTATTATGGGGGCGCTCCATGGCTCATGATACTTATTATGGAGGCACTCCATGGCTCATGATGCTTATTATGGGGGCACTCTATGGCTCATGATGCTTATTATGGGGGCACTCCATGACTCACAATTCTACTTAAATGTGTGCTCCATAGCTTGTGATTTATTATGGGGGCACCCTATGGCTTGTAACATTAAATGTGGGGACACCCTATGGCTCGTGCTGCTTGCCTCTTATTATGATGGCACTATGGCTCACACTGCTTATTAGTAGTATTGAGCGAACTTGTGTTTTAAGTGTGGCGTCCAAGGTTCGGGTTATTGAAGAATCCCATTATGGATTCCTCCACCACGGACCATAACAGAATTCTATGACGGCATGCACCACGTCATAATAGAAGTCAATGGGCTGCGTAACGAATCTGTGTGGTTTCCGTTATGCAGGAGTCCTGAAGGATCCTTTATGCTGCCCATAGACTTCTATTATGACGGAATGCAATACGGAATGTCTCTTCTAGGCTTCCGCAGTGCGTGCCGTCATAGCATTCCGTTGTGGTCCATGGTAGCGGAATCCATAACGGGATTCTTCGATAGCCCAAACCTTGGATGCCGAACTTAAAACACAAGTTCGCTCAACACTACTTATTAAGGTACAGTCACATGCACATGTATTTTTTCCATGCTTCATCCGTTTTATTTTTTTTTTTTTGTGTGGATCCATTGTATTAATTAGGGATGAGCGAATGTACTTCGGATGAAACATCTGAAGTCGATTCGCATTAAACTTCACACACGTGATACCTTGGAGTTTGAGAAATGTTTTTTTTACAGCAGAAATTAATTTACACGAAATCTCGGCTCATCTGAGCCAATACATTCTAATACTGTACAGAGCTCACGCTCCGTACAGCATTAGAACAAAGTTTTATGAGAATCGACTTTGGATGTTTTATCCGGTCGATTCACTCATCGGTACGGTAGTATCAATGCCTATCCGTGTCTGCAAAACCGACAAGAATAGGACATGTTCTATTTTTTCACGGGGCTGCAGAACGGATGCACCGATGCAGACGACATACGGTGCCCTGTCCTCATTTTTTGCTGACCCATTGAGATAAATGGGATGGGACCACATCCTATCTCATACCTCCCAACCGTCCCGGATCCAGCGGGACAGTCCCGGATTGCAGGGGCAGTCCCGCTGTCCCGGTACAGGGGAGGTATGTCCCGGTCTCTGGCAGCTTTCTCTGCGTCCATAGGACGCAGAGACACTTGCCTGTTGCAGGAAGGAGCAGACAGCCGGAATCGGCTGTCTGCTTCTTCCATCCTCCCTCCTGTCCCCCCTGCAGCTCCCCGTACCTTTCATCCATGCATCGGGTCTCGGCGGGGGGCGGGGCCGGCCGTCAGCATTGGCTCCGCCCCCTTCAGACACGAGCAGAAGATCTTCCTGCTGGTGATGCTGGCCCTGCTGCTAGGAAAAAGGTAAGTGTAATACTTTTATTTTTTTAACTTTCTGTCAACTCTGTTTATTATCCCTGGACTGTGACATCAATGTTAATCCCTGGACTGTGACACCACTGTGTTTATTATCCCTGTACTGTGACATCACTGTGTTTTATTATCCCTGGACTGTGACATCACTGTGTTTATTATCCCTGGACTGTGACATCACTGTGTTTATTATCCCTGGACTGTGACATCACTGTGTTTATTATCCCTGGACTGTGACATCACTGTGTTTATTATCCCTGTATTGTGACATCACTGTGTTTATTATTCCTGTACTGTGACATCACTGTGTTTATTATCCCTGGACTGTGACATCACTGTGTTTTATTATCCCTGGACTGTGACATCACTGTGTTTATTATCCCTGGACTGTGACATCACTGTGTTTATTATCCCTGGACTGTGACATCAATGTTTATTATCCCTGGACTGTGACATCACTGTGTTTATTATCCTGGACTGTGACATCACTGTGTTTATTATCCCTGGACTGTGACATCAATGTTTATTATCTCTGTACTGTGACATCACTGTGTTTATTACCCCTGTACTGTGACATCACTGTGTTTATTATCCCTGGACTGTGACATTGCTGTGTTTATTATCCCTGTACTGTGACATCACTGTGTGTATTATCCCTGGACTGTGACATCACTGTGTTTATTATCCCTGTATGGTGACATCACTGTGTTTATTATCTCTGTACTGTGACATCACTGTGTGTATTATCCCTGGACTTTGACATCACTGTGTGTATTATCCCTGTACTGTGACATCACTGTGTTTATTATCCCTGTACTGTGACATTGCTGTGTTTATTATCCCTGGACTGTGACATCACTGTGTTTATTATCTCTGTACTGTGACATCACTGTGTTTTATTATCTCTGTACTGTGACATCACTGTGTTTTATTATCCCTGGACTGTGACATCATTGTGTTTATTATCCCTGGACTGTGACATCACTGTGTTTATTATCCCTGGACTGTGACATCAATGTTTATTATCCCTGGACTGTGACATTACTGTTTATTATCCCTGGACTGTGACATCACTGTGTTTATTATCTCTGTACGGTGACATTTTTCTATTTTTCAGGGTCGTGAATGCAGAGGACTACGTCGGATTCGATGGACTACGTCGGACCAGCTTTTTTTTTTTTTTTTTAATAAAATGGTCAAACAGGGGTCTGGGGGAGTGTTTATTTCAATAAAATGTTTTATACTTGTGTGTGTATTTTTTTTTTACAATACTACAGTATAGAAAACACTGTGATGTCACTGTACAGAGATAATAAACACAGTGATGTCACAGTCCAGGGATAATAAACACAGTGATGTCACAGTACAGAGATAATAAACACAATGATGTCACAGTACAGGGATAATAAACGCAGTGATGTCACAGTACAGAGATAATAAACACAGTGATGTCACAGTACAGAGATAATAAACGCAGTGATGTCACAGTACAGAGATAATAAACGCAGTGATGTCACAGTACAGAGATAATAAACACAGTGATGTCACCGTAAAGGGATAATAAGCACAGTGATGTCACAGTACAGGGATAATAAACACAGTGATGTCACAGTACACCTGTGCAAACAAAGCCTGGGGGGGCGCAGATAAGGCTATCATCATGATTTAGAAAAATCATTCCCCGATGAAATGTTGCAGTTCTCAAAATTCATTCAAAGTAATGAAACTCCACCAGCACTGGAATGCCTTAAAATAATCAGAAATAACAAATTGCCTGTACTGTGACATCACTGTGTGTAGTATCCCTGTACGATGACATCACTGTGTTTATTATCCCTGTGTAGTAAGGGGACTGAGTGAGATTAGTTTATAGTGGGCGGGGTTAGGGGCGTGGCCTACTGCAGAAAAAATTTGACGCGGCACGCTGTGCGCGCCGCCCAATATATCCCTCTTTCTCTCTTTGCAAAGTTGGGAGGTATGCTATCTGCAAAAAATGGGATTGGATGCACACCAAAAATACAGTCGTGTGAATACTGCCTTATGGGGCACTCTAGATCCGTATACAGAGGCATGCACCGTATTGGAGGACCTGTCACTACTAGGGTTGCAGCAGTAACCAAGCAGTTATCAAACCGTGGGCATTTGCTTATTACCAGTAAATGGCGACAAGACTTTTTAGTCTTGTCGCCATTTGCGCCTGGACCCGACCGCATTACTGATACTAGGCTGCGCTACTGCGCAGCCTAGTATCAGAGGACATGGAGAAGATAAAATAAAAAAAATCACTTACCCGTCCGGCGCTCCTCCTCTTTTCCGGGTCGCGCTGTACTGTCCTGACCGCGTACAGCGTCAGGACGTAGTGCGCGCACTCTGACCTGACGCTGCACGCTGTCAGGTGACAGTGCAGCTACGGGAGACTAAGGAGCGCCGGACACCGGAGAGGAGCCGCAGCGCAGGAAAAGTAAGTGATTTTTTTTATTTTATTTAGATGGTGGGCTGAAGGGGCCACAGTGGGCTGATGGGGGCACAGTGGGCTGATGGCACTGTGGGCCGATCTGAGGTCTGAAGGGGGCACTGTGGGCCAATCTGAGTTCTGAAGGGGGCACTGTGGGCCAATCTGAGGTCTGAAGGGGCGGGCAACTGGGTGAAGGGCACTGGGCCAATCTGAGGTCTGAAGGGGGCACTGGGGCCAATCTGAGGTCTGAAGGGGCACTGGGGCCAATCTGAGGTCTGAAGGGGCACTGGGGCCAATCTGAGGTCTGAAGGGGGCACTGGGGCCAATCTGAGGTCTGAAGGGGGCACTGGGGCCAATCTGAGGTCTGAAGGGGGCACTGGGGCCAATCTGAGGTCTGAAGGGGGCACTGGGGCCAATCTGAGGTCTGAAGGGGGCACTGGGGCCAATCTGAGGTCTGAAGGGGGCACTGGGGCCGATCTGAGGTCTGAAGGGGGCACTGGGGCCGATCTGAGGTCTGAAGGGGGCACTGGGGCCGATCTGAGGTCTGAAGGGGGCACTGGGGCCGATCTGAGGTCTGAAGGGGGCACTGGGGCCGATCTGAGGTCTGAAGGGGGCACTGGGGCCGATCTGAGGTCTGAAGGGGGCACTGGGGCCGATCTGAGGTCTGAAGGGGGCACTGGGGCCGATCTGAGGTCTGAAGGGGGCACTGGGGCCGATCTGAGGTCTGAAGGGGGCACTGGGGCCGATCTGAGGTCTGAAGGGGGCACTGGGGCCGATCTGAGGTCTGAAGGGGGCACTGGGGCCGATCTGAGGTCTGAAGGGGGCACTGGGGCCGATCTGAGGTCTGAAGGGGGCACTGGGGCCGATCTGAGGTCTGAAGGGGGCACTGGGGCCGATCTGAGGTCTGAAGGGGGCACTGGGGCCGATCTGAGGTCTGAAGGGGGCACTGGGGCCGATCTGAGGTCTGAAGGGGGCACTGGGGCCGATCTGAGGTCTGAAGGGGGCACTGGGGCCGATCTGAGGTCTGAAGGGGGCCACTGGGGCCCGATCTGAGGTCTGAAGGGGGCAACTGGGGCGATCTGAGGTCTGAAGGGGGCACTGGGGCCGATCTGAGGTCTGAAGGGGGCACTGGGGCCGATCTGAGGTCTGAAGGGGGCACTGGGGCCGATCTGAGGTCTGAAGGGGGCACTGGGGCCGATCTGAGGTCTGAAGGGGGCACTGGGGCCGATCTGAGGTCTGAAGGGGGCACTGTGGGCCGATCTGAGGTCTGAAGGGGGCACTGGGGATGATCTGAGGTCTGAAGGGGGCACTGGGGCTGATCTGAGGTCCGAGGATTAGTGTATCTTTTAATAATATATGTAACAAACTGTGATACCATGATAACCGTAATACCGCGGTATTTACTGAGACGGTTATCATACCGTGAAAATTTCATACCGTTGCAACCCTAGTCACTACTCTACAGACTGCACTGAGCGGCTCAGCACATACACACTGACAGGAGAAGCCAATGCTGCAGGGAACCATCCAGTGCACAGCCACCGTGTGAGCACGTGACCACCGGCATCATGGCGCGCACCAGTGACGTCACTGCGCTCCACTCACCGTGTCCTCCTCGTCCATGGCACGCCTTCCACCGTGGACTTCTCCAACGTTATTCTAAGAAACCGCACGTACAACCCAGTACATCACTGAGGAGGGAGAACGGCCCTGCGGTTTCTTCTCTAAGCGCCCACATTTGTGCGTCACTTCCGCCGGGTAACCAGAGCCACGTGACTCTAGCGGCCGGACGGGAGCTGCTGGCTGGCGCAGGCTGGTGTGTGTGCTGGGCGCGAGGATGCGGAAGGCTCACTTTACGGCAGGTTGTACCACGCACCGGCACACACACCTCAGTTCATACAGGGCATAATTGCCTGCGGCTAATTAAAAATCAAATCCCTTCAGTACATGTGAATGGAGATGTGTCCTGCATGGATTTTCTACAAGCAGCATCTGCGACAAGTATTCGGGGTGTAAACATACCCCAATCCTGCACAGGAAGGGTAATTGCCAGAAGCTGGTGATTTACGGGGTGTCTCATCGGATCGTGTCCATCGTACTGTTCATGTGACATTGCTGCACCGCGTAAATATCAGCACTAATGTGAACAGCACCATAAACAACAGGCAGGTCCAACCAGCGGCATGTCTTATTATATAACCTGCCAAGCTGTATACGGTATAACTCTACTGTGTGCATGCTTGGGGAGTACTTTTAGGATACCGCCACGTTGCCACAGTTCAAATTTACCCGCCATGTAGGAGCACAAGCCTCGGGAACCAAATTTTTCATTGCAAAAGAGGTTTTCTCCTCTCGTACGCTTATGGCGTATTGCTAGTGTATGTCATCAGTGCCAGGTAGGTGCACGTCCCACCCTATTTCCATAACAGGCCCCCAAAGTGAATGGAGAGCAGCTGCGCATGTATGCCACCCGTCGTTCACCCTTATGGGACTTCGGAAAATAGCTAAGTGCTGGTTTGACTATTTCCAGCATGCGTGATGCGTTCTCCTTCACTTTGAAGATAGAGGTGGGACACGCACCAAACTGGCGTTGATGATATATACTAGCGATATGCTGTCAGTGTACAAGATGATTTAAACCCTTGGCATTGTCCCATGATGAGAACTTATTCCCTGTTTACGAAGGCCCGGGTAACACCCAGATAGATCTTTATTGCAGACTGCTATGAATTCATTTATACACTTCTAGTAGGAGTAATTGAGGAACGGCACAAAGATGCCCCAGATTTGTTATGACATGGGTAATGGTCCTATTTTAATATGGTCGTACACATTAGATGTACCTAAAGATTTTGACAGGACCATTCAACAACTCCCACAACATGCCCAGTCCTCCAGCATGCTTAATCCAGCGGTTTATTCCTATTGAGACCCCATACATGCTAAGACAAGCGTGCATGTGTATGGAGGGGTCGTTTTTTGTTTTTACTTGCAAACACGCAGAATATATAACTTATACTTTCTTAATTAAATTTAACCCATTATAGGATCGGTTGCTATAAGCAAAGCATCTTTAAAGTTTCAGGTTTTACTCTCTTGATGCAGTATCTTTTGCTTCCAGCAGAGGGCACCAGAGCACTGGCTAAAGAGAGCTGTCATGACTACCCAGTCCCATTATGGCTGACAATATTTAACCCATTCCTGCTTCATTGTTCCAGTGCCTAGAAAGGCAGCCAGTGTGTCAAGAACTATTAAGGCCTTATTCACACGTCAGTGATTTTGAGCGAAAACCAGTTGTGGCTCTAAACACACAACAGGAGCAGATCTTTCCCTTACACCTTATGTCTGTGGAGGCCCCAATCCTGGTTTTGGCTCACAATCACTGATGGAAATCAATGACCAAAACACTGAGGTGTGAATAAGACCTAAAAGGTCGCTAAGAGGTCTTGAGGGGATCACTGATCCGTGGTTTGGACTAATGTGACATCACCATGGAAAGGAGCCGGAAAAAAGCCGTGGTAATTGCTATTCCCCGTAGTCCCTGCGGCCTCCTGCTTGCTGACTGACACATCCTTCCCTCCTCTGCTCTAGTGAATATGTTCTTCATTGGTAAGACATGAATTTGCTGGAAACACGTCATGTCTTTGGTCTGTTATGGAGATAACATCTGCAGTCTTACAGTGTCTTAACTGGTATATACTGTATATGGGTATGAAAAATAAAAAATCGGGTGAGGGGCAATTGTCATTTCATTTGCGCCAGAAAACTGGCATAAAAAAGCATTTTTATGCCACTCTCGCTTGGTTCGCTATGTTCATTATGAGCACTCCAGATTTATCATCTGTGACTTTTTATAAAGGAGCAGTCTTACCCCAGTGGGGGGGGGGGGGCGTACAAAAACTGGAGTAACATCTCTAGACAAGTGTTATGTTTAACCCCTTCACAACATCTGCCATACATGTACAGCGGACCTTGGGTCTTTAAAGATGGCACCTGCTGTTTTACACAGCAGAGTCTGTAATCAGAGACCACTCCGATCACTGATTGTAACCCATTGGATGCTGTGGTTATTTGCGACCAGGCATCTGAGCGGTCAGTCATAAAGAGCGCTGGGCATCCCCGCAACCGAACCACTGGAGCCATTTAGTTGCTATTGCAGCCTCTGGCCTTCTGAAGATGCATTGACACAAGGAAAGTGACAGTTGTAGCCCATGCCCTGGATACCTCTGTAGGTGGTGGCCCTTAAATGGGTATTCCCATCACATACAATGCGGGCATATTCTAGGATATACCCCCATTGTCTGATAGATGCGGGTCCCACCTCTGGGACCCGCACCGACAAGGAGAACAGAGCGGGGAGCGCTGTGGCTGGAGGACCCTGGGTTTCCTGGAGTCCGTCCACCACCAAGCGCTGCTCCCCACTGCTCCCATACAAGTAAATGGGCGTGCACGAGTGGCCCCTGCTCCCATTCATTTCTATGGGGCAGGCGGAAATAGCCGTGCCAGTGTTTGGCTATTTTTGGCAGCCCCATTGAAATGAATGTGAGTGCAGTGCGCCCTCCATTCATTTCCCTGCTCCGTTCTCATTGTAGGTGCGGGTCCCAGAGGTGGGACCTGCACCTATCAGACAATGGGGGCATACCCTAGCGATATGCACCCATTGTCTGTGATGAGAAAACCCCTTTAAAGCACTGACTCCAGCAGCAGTCTCCTTGTGAATCTTCCCCAAAGTTCTTGAATGGCCTTTTCTCGACAATCCTTCCAAGGCTGCGGTTCTCCCTGTTGCTTGTGCACCTTTTTCTACCACCCTTTTTCCTTCCACTCAGCTTTCCATTAACATGCTTTGATACAGCACTCTGAACAGCCAGCTTCTTTAGCAGTGACCTTTTGTGGCTTCCCCTCCTTGTGGAGGATGTCAGTGACTGTCTTCTGGACAACTGTCAAGTCAGCAGTCTTCCCCATGATTGTGTCGCCTACTGAACCAGACTGCGGGAACATTTAAAGGCTTAGGAAACATTTTTTAGGTATAGAATATGACTTTTACTTTTTGAATTGAATTAGTGAAATAAATTAACTATTCGATGATATTGTAAATTATTGAGATGCAGTTATATAACCCTGAATATATTCTCCACTAGCAGACTTGTATGATTTGATGGCTGCAGCTCACCATCCTACAACGCTCAGCTCTTTATCGGTGACACCCATGTGAAGCTCCTGTATACATATCACCCATGAACTCCGGCTAAAACTTTCATCTCTGCTAATTAATGGATTTTTCATGTCTGGGGTGGCAGAGAGTCCTCCTGGAAATCAGGTCTCGTCAGATGCATAGAAGCTTCTGTGCAGATGAATCACCATTTAACATGCTGCTAATATTACATCCACTTATTACATTAAAATATTGAGCCAAGCAGAACACGCGATCGAGATGACATATTAAAAGGAAACTGTAATGTCTGAGTAATAAAGACTCAGGCAGGCTGCCATATCACAGCTCAGCACAAGCGCCAAACAGATCTGTAATACAGCCCCTGAGAGGCCTGTGGGGGCATTTTGTGACTGTATATGCCCTTTATACAGAGGTGTATCAAATGTAACATTAGTCGCATACTTTTAATCCCTCAGATGCGGCATCTGGGAGTGCAAAAACCCGTAAGCACATGCTTCTGGGTTTGTACCGGCTTCCCCTAGCGAGGATTGGGGGAGCCGGAGTGTGTGTGGCAGCCTTTGTATTCATGAGTGATACAAGGCTGACGCACTTAGTTTCTTTGGCAGGGCTCCAATTGGATGATTCCAATGGGAACTATAAAAAAAGGGGTAAAAATCTTTTTAAAAATATAAAAATTGAAATCATTCCCCTTTCCCCAAAATAAAACTACATAATCAATACAAAAGAAACATTATGGGCATTACCGTGCGCAAAAAGGCCGTACTATTAAAATGTAATAATGTTTATCCTATATATCAAAAACGGAAAAAAAAAGTCAAAATGGCCGATTCGCCGTTTTTTGGTCACTTCTCACAAAAAATTATAAAGTGATCAAAAAGTCATAACCACCCAAAAATGGTATCGATGAAAAGTACACATCATCTGCCAAAAATGAGCCCTCACACAGCTCTGTACACTTAAATACAAATGAGTTAGAATATGGCGACAGAAGTACAAAAAAAAATATCAAGGTTTATATTTATTTTTTCAGTTTTAAAATGCAAGAAAAACTGTGGTATCACCATAATCGTACTGACCTAAAGAATGAAAGTAACGGGTCAGTATTACCACACAGGGAACGCCCTAAACACAAAGCCCTCAAAACTTGCAGAATTACGTTTTATTCCAATTTCACTTCATTTGGATTTTTTTTTTTTTCAGCTTCCCCCTGCATTGTAAGCAATATTAAACGGTGACATTAGAAAGTGCATGGTGTCCCACAAAAAATAGAGCTATGTGAATAGAAAAATAAAAAAGTTATGGCCCAAGAAGGGCAGGCAGTAAAAAAAAAAGAAAAAATCCTTCGGGGTTAAATTTGGTGCATGTTATGCCAGCTGACTTTGTACTAACACTGACATACAAAACACCTGGCTTAGGCCTCTTGCACACCACTGTATTTTTCATCTGTGTGCTAGCTGCAGTTTTTGCGCACTGACCCATTTGTTTCTATGGGATCATGCACACATCTGTATTTTTTGTAGATCCCTTTGGCTCTCCTGCAAAGTATAGAACGTGTCCTATTCTGGTCCACATTGCAGACGAGAATAGTCACTTCTACTGATGGGAGTGAAAGAAATGCAGAGTGCACATGGAGCGTATCTTTATTTTGGGGACTGAATTACGGACACAGTCGTGGGCATGAGGCCTCAGTGTCTGAGTGTACAGCCAGCTGCACTGCCTCACTGCCATGTTGGATTGTCTGCGATGGTCACTTGTGTTCCCCAAAGGGAAAAGTTATCCAATATCATAAACAGCCCGCCCATGTGCAGGGCCCCTCATAGAATATATACTTTCCTGGCTCCCCGCGCTGCTCCTGGTCCCCGCTGCAGCTTCTCCCAGTGCGCCGATGAAAACATCCAGTGTTGGGGGGGAGCCTCCCTAGAGTCACCCGTGATGCTAGGGAGGCTCGTCCCCGCCTGGCATTGGCTGATCCCCCCCAACACCGGCGCATGGGGAGCAGCGGCGGTACAAGGACCAGGAGCTGCACAGGGAGCGGGGTAAGTATATTCCCTGTGGGGGGGCAGTTTATAATATTGGATAACCCATTTAAGCTGATGTCCTGATGTGTAATGTCATGAGGCCCTAGACTAAGTCATCAGAGCTAATATGAAGGCTATTTTCATGGTTCCGAGATTATGTCTTGGGATGTTTTTCTGTAGACCGTAAACTTGAATTTCGGCCGGGACTTGGGCCTCTCTGTACTTCTCCACCGCTGTCACTCTCAATCCCTATGAACTCACATTATCCCTCACACAATGGTGAAGATCTACTAATCCTGTAGATGTCACAACCATAGACAGGTTGTCTAGACCTTCCCCAGGTTTATCTCAGAGGCTTAGGCTTGATGAAAGATGTTTAGCTCTATGCAGTAACCCAGAGGAGGAGAGTGGTAGGAGTGGTGGTGTTTCAGGTGGTTGTCTTCACTTGAGCGCTCCTTTGGACTGTGCAGTGAATGGAGGCTGTACCTTTTCTTCCTCGGGGCACACCCTGAACTATTCTGGGCCTCCTGTCTGGTGTTAGGGTGCCGTTGACTGTGTATAGTGAGGCGGAGGTGGCAGAATGTGAGGTAAGAGGACCAGCGGATGGATGGTGGAAAAAATGACCAGGCCCGATTGATTACAATAAATAAAGTCTGTCTTTACTGAATAGATGATGGGAGTTGCAGTACATATAGCAGCAGTAGGCACAGCTCTGACGTATATTACAAAGTAGGCTCTTCCCAATGGCTGTGTATAGGCAGCAGCAATGATTGTAGTAATCCTTCCTTAGTCTGTCTCTCTAAATAGACTTGGCCATCTTCCTGAATAACTAAAGGTGCACAAATCCTTCTCTTTCTGCAATTCCCAGTCTGCAGATCTCAGATCTAGACGGTCAGTCCATATCAAAGCATGGTGGGCGCCAAAGCAATATACCCAGACCACAAGCAGTAAAGTATTTTGCCATAAACGAGTAATACCTTTCTGTCTTTATCCAGCATGGACTTGGTTCTCCATGACTGGTAAGAATTTTAGACTGTCTTTCTTTCAGGGGGTAGTCTCTTAGTCTAGTCGCTTTTCTCTGGCAGCTTTTCAGTCTTAGCGATAAATGTTCCCTGGACTAGGCCCAGGGGCGGATTGGCCATAGACCTTACAGGGAAATTTCCCAGGGGGCCGCCTGGGCCCTCCTCATGGCCAGCCAGTGGAAATTTTGGGGGATGTATTTTATGCTGCGGGCAGTATTTTGTGATGGACTGTGGGATTTGGCTCTGTTGGGGTGGTATAATGTGCCACAATATGGTAATCCTGGCCCTGCTTTCCATCATTTTGGACTCAACTACAAAATGGGGCCACTTTTAGTATTTTTTTCCAGGGCCACTTTGAATTCCCAGTCCGCCTCTGACTAGGCCTAAGTTTCCTGCAGCTCACACAGACATGTCTTTCCTCTGGGCCTGCTCAGCAAAGATCTCTTAACCAGGGGGCAGGACCACCCCATCACCCAGGCAACTGTACTAAAAAGTCTGCCAGTTTAACTACATGTTGCCCATACATAACCATTTGGAGTTACAATGTACAAGCAAAAAGAGAATACTCCAGCAGCTGAGTGCTTAGGCAACAAATCACACAAACTCTTTAGCAGTGATCCACTGGGTCACTGTATCTATACCAACTATTGGTTGGCTTACTTTGAGATTTAATGACAGAATTGTGGCACAATTTTGGCACAAAATGTCACATCTTATGTTGGCCGGAGAAAAAACATTGCATGCAACGTTTTTTGTCTGTCCGAAATCCGGCATTTATGCCGGAAAGCGGCTGATTTACTGCCTGACCCCATTATAGTCAATGCGGAGCCGGCGGTAAACTGCAGAATTAGGCAGGCTTCTCTCTGCCAGAACAGCCTGACATATCTGCTGCCACAGATGTGAACGCACCCTTAAAGCAAACCTGATCAGTAAAGACAACTGTTTTAACACATTTCCTCTCCTGAGGTTGTGAGAGGACAACGCATAAATCTCCTGTCTGTTAATGCAAATGTAATGCAATGTGAGAAATCTCTTAGTAAGTCGATAAAACTCATATTACGTTGTTGTCTTCTAGATCTTCAGCTCTTTGAAATAAGAACGTTCCCGTCATTTCTGTGTAAAGCTCTGTTCACATTTGCATCATTCTCTTTCCATCAGGCGTTTCAGTATTTTTCATCACAAGTAATTTGTAGTCTGCAGGAACATTATGCCGTCAAAGATATCGGAAATCTGATGGACCCCATTATAAGTTTGTGGCCTCTGGAAGGATTCAATGGTAATTGTTTGAAGACTGACCCATCGTTGGTGTTATGGCTTCATTGGGTAAACACAACAGTGATTGGCTGCAGCGGAGCATCTCAGGCCTGCAGGAGAAGGAGTGGGGAAGCAGGTAAGTCATCTTTCCGTTACAGGTCCCACCCTATAAGGCCCTTTTGCATGGGCCTAAAATCATTGCAATTATCAGGAAGGAAAGGATAATTGCCTGTGTAAAAGTGCTTCTGATCACCCAACCATCTTAGACAATGGGGGCATATCGATAGGATATGCCCCCATTGTCTTATAGGTGCGGGTCCCACCGCTGGGACCCGCACATATATATCCAGAACGGAGCGGGGAGCGCTGCGCCTGGAGGACCCCGGGTTTCCGTGGGTCCGGCCACCACCCGGCGCAGCTCCCCGCTGCGCTCATAGAAATGAATGGGAGCGCAGCGCGCTATTTTCGGCGGCCCCATAGAAATGAATGGAGGGCGGCTGCGCATGCGCAGTGCGCCCTCATTCAGTTCGGGGGCTCCGTTCTGGATATAGCCTAGCGATATGCCCCCATTGTCTAAAATGAGAATAACCCTTTAATGCAGCACCAAAAATGATTTGCCGGCAGCAGATCGTGCGGTGTAAACAGGGATGTGCTGCCGGTAAGTGATGAAGCTGTATGTGGACAAGCAATCGTTCTCTGTTGCCTATGACTAGGCCTGTGCTGGTGGCCGGACCCATGGAAACCCGGGGTCCTCCAGGCGCAGCGCTCCCCGCTCCGTTCTGGATATAGGTTCGGGTCCCAGCGGTGGGACCCGGACCTATAAGACAATGGGGGCATATCCTAGCGATATGCCCCCATTGTCTAAGATGGTTGGGTGATCAGAAGCACTTTTACTGTATCCATACTGTATCCATAAGCTTTTTTTCCTCATGTGAGACTGTAACCATCAAGTCCTTGCCTTTTGTAAAAACCATTAAAGGGTTATTCCCATCTCAGACAATGGGGGCATATCGCTAGTAAATGCCCCCATTGTCTGATATGTGCGGGTCCCAGCTCTGGGACCCGCACCTACAACAAGAACAGAACGGGGAGAGTTGTGGCTGGAGGACCTCGGGTTTCCCGGGGTCCGGCCACCACCAGTGCAGCTCCCTGTTGCTCCCTTAGAAATGAATTCGCGGCCAACGCTTCCATTAATTTCTATGGAGCCGACTGAAGTAGCTGAGACAGCGATTGGCTATTTTCGGTGGCCCCATAGAAATGAATGGAGGGCGGCTGCACATGCACAGTGCGCCCTCCGTTCATTTCCCTGCTCCATTCTCACTAGCGATATGCCCCCATTGTCTAAGATGGGAATAACCCTTTAAAAACTGGGGTGTTCAGTGCTTTCCTGCACTAGTAATAGAGTTCTGTAGGAAGTGTGACGAATCTGCCTCTGTTAAAGCGAACCTTTCACCGCTCCTGACATATCTGTTTTATTAGCTTTATGCATCCCCCATGTAATAACAATTCTGGAACATCTATTCTTATGTCTCTATGTTGTACCATTCCTTTATTATTTCTACTAGAAGTTATGAATGAATTACTAGCAGTCTGCAGTAAGGGTACAGAGGAGTGGTAATGAGTTGGGGGGGGTGTACCTGCACAGTCTGAAAATGGCAGCACTGATTGGATAGAGTCTGTCTATGCAGGTACACACCCCCAACTGGTTACCTCCCCTCTGTACCCTTACTGCAGACTGCTAGCAATTCATTCATAACTTCTAGTAGAAATAATAAAGGAATGGCACAACATAGAGCCATAAGAATAGATGTTCCAGAATTGTTATTACATGAGGAATACATGAAGCTATTAAAACAGACATGTCAGGAGCGGTGACAGGTCCTCTTTAACTTTAATAAAGATATGCTTTTTTACGTTACTGTGTAGATTTCTGAATGCAGAGTGCTTGGGTTTTCCCATATAGATGTTATACGTATAGGGAATGTCATAAAAATGAAACCCATAAAACTATGACAGAATTATGTTTTTTTCCCAATATCACTCCATTTTAATTTTTTTTCCAGCTTCCCACCACATCGAAGGCATTATTAAATGGTGCCATTAGAAAGTACAACTTGTCCTGCAAAAAAAAAAAGCCTTCGTACGTGAACGGAAAAATAAAAAAGTTATGGCCCTGGAATAGCAAGGAGTAAAAAACAAAAACGTAAAATCGTCTGGGGCTGAAGGGGTTAATCGAGCGACGGCTGTATTCCAAAGCCTAAATTGACTTATATGCCATCATGGTTACGCAACAGTTAAAATCAATCAAAAGTGCTACAAAAAGTGTAAGTGTAGCCCCAGCACATGCTCATTTAAAGTGATACACCATTCGCTCCGTGATCCGTGCAATTAGTGATTTCTTAAGAATGACTTCCTGAGTTTGTTTCCCTGACAGATGTGGGAGGTTACCGTACTCCTACATAACGACTCCCTGATAGATGAATTTAATGTTCAATTCCTCCTACTCAATATCCGCCCCCTCCATATTGCATCAGTGCTGCTCTTTATCTCCATGGGAACCATTACTTGTGACCTCATCAGATGGAACCAGGATTTTGCCCGATTGTCTTACATGAATTGTAACCCTTAAGCTACTGGTAGGCTGCAACACAGGAACAGCTATGTTTTAATTAATTTTTATTTTATTAATTTTTTTATAATTTTATGTCCTTTTATAGGCATCTTATAAATGTATATATTTTAAAGGGGAATGTCACACTGAACTGGAGAATGTTGTGACTTTAAATTGATGCAGTGGTCAAGACAAATAGGTAAAAACTGCTAATCCTTTCAGAAGGTAGTTATGCACTGCTACAAATAGATATCATTATTATTACAGTATGTATACAGCGCCATCATATCTCATGGTACGGTGGAATGTGGTATTTAGCAGATATACATAAATTACTCCCTGGCAGACCTCCAACGTTCTGAAGGCATCAAAGGGGATCTCCCTTTTGGACAATCCATACTGGTTAGAAGGGTCCTTTGACAAAAAGCAGATTGCTGGGACCTCCAATGATCATTTCTAATCTGTGGGAAAACCGGGCAATAAGTGTTTAGGTTCCCTGCAGCGCCACCACAGGAGAAAGGAGGTATTGCCCAGTGCCCGTTCAAATCAATGAGTCCTGTGTAATTGGACCTCCAGACAAAGATTCTCCACTCTGACCAAAAGATGAGGATACCAAATGGGGATCCCCTATATCAGGGATGCCCAACCTGCGGCCCTCCAGATGTTGCAAAACTACAACTCCCAGCATTCCTGGACAGCCTACAGCCGGGCATTGTGGAAGTTGTAGTTTTACAGCTGGAGGGCCACAGGTTGGACATCCCTGCCCTATATTAACTCAAGAGACTTTGACTCAAAGGGAGCAACTTTCAGAAGGTGGCGCTTTTCATATTTTTTTCACATGCAGCATTGCCAGTAAGTCTGCATACCATGGAGCACTTCTAAAAAGTCTCCATACACAGCTTGTCTCTTTAAAGGCTATGCAAACCTTTGAAGGCCATTTTGGTTTATGATTGCATTTTAATAGTTTAGGGCTAAAAATCATTTTTTCAATTGGTCTTTATTAAAAATATTGAGCTGTTCTGTCACAAAGGGTTAACTGTTTTTCTAGCCGTGTGACTGGTACTTTCACTTTGTGCCAGTCATCTAATAACTGTTATCGCTAAACTACTGAGAGGTCATAAAGACTTATTTAAGGCACATTCTTATCAGTACGATAAGGATTGAGCTTTGATGAGTGTTTATTAGATCATAGAGAGGAGATAAGGAGTCTGTCTGCTCCCTAGATGACGGAAAAGACAAAAAATCTACAGGCTGCTAGTAGTACACAAAAAACGATTCCATATTTTTAATAAAGACCAATGCAAAAAATTATTTTTAGCTCAAAAGTACAATGCAGTAATAAAAAAAAATGCCCCCAAAGGTGTTCATAGCCTTTAAGGAGAGCCAGCACCCAACCCAAAACCTGATGAAATGCTTGGCCTTGATTAGGGTCAGTCACCCAACACCTTCAAATGTAAGCTGTCCGCCTCCATCATAAACATTATCACTCGGCTCAGGGAAAACACTGCTCCCACAGGAACAAAGCATTGAGTATGATGAAATCTAATTTCCGTGATTCTTTTTTCCCCCAGATATTTGCTGTCAGGGCATAGAGTCTCCCATACACATCATGAGTCGGACAACCCTCACCCCTGCCGATCAGCTGTTCAGGTCTAGCCCTGGAACTACACATCACTGTCACCAGTGTCGTGGAGATCCTATTGAAGACAAGCAGTGCTGCAGTGACTTGCTCTGTCGTCTACATAGTTGATGGAGCAGTTGATAGGCGGGATTTTGTATCTCTTAGTAAAAGCTGCACAACCCCGTTAAGGTCTGAGATTACTTGAGGTCAAAGAGATCTTGTAGGTTCTATTTGCCAGCTTCCTTGAGCTCACGACCTATCGTACATTTCTGCAAAAAAATGTTTTCATGATGCGCCCTGCATGATTAAAGTTCTCAGGATAGGTCATCAATATCTGATCGGTGGGGGTCCAACACCTGACACCCCCTGCCAGTCCGTTGTTGGTAGAGAAAAAGGAAATTGAATGAGGGCTATTTCCTCTTCGAGATTACACTACACGTCGTCTCTCTTGCGGCGGCAGTGCAGTGTAATTACGCTGGGCCACCGAGACTTTGGAGACAACACATAGTGTAATCTTGAAGAAGAAGTAGGGCTCGTACATTCGCTGTCTCCTCTTCCAACAGCTGATAGGTGGGGGTGCTGGGTGCCGGGAGTCTGCTGTGTTCTGAAAGAGGCAGTATTCATACCTCCCAATCGTCCCGGATCCGGCAGGACAGTCCCGGATTTCAGTGGCTGTCCTGCAGTCCTGGTACGGGGAGGTATGTCCTGCTCTCAGGCAGTTGTCCCTGCTTCCATAGGAAGCAGAGAGAGCTGCCTGTAATGATGAAGCAGAGAGCCATCATCAGCTCCCTGCTCCATCATTCCTCCCCCCTGCTGGCTCTCCACACTGCAGGTCTTTTTGGGTGGGCTGGGCCAGCAGTCAGCCTCAGCTCCTCCTCCTCCTCCACAGACCAGAGAAGCCGATGCCCTGCTGCTGCTGCTGCTAGGAACAAGGTGAATATGTGGAGTTTATTTTTTTTTACTTTCTGTGAGGGGGCACATAACTGGGCATATTTCTGGGGGCACAGCTGGGCATAATTCTGTGAGGGGACACATAACTGGGCATTGGGGGCACAGCTGGGCATATTACTGTGAGGGGCACATAACTGGGCATCTCTACCATGAGGGGGCACATATCTGGGCATTGCTACTGTGAGTGGGCACATATCTGAGAATAACTACTGTGAGGGGGCACATATCTGGGCATCACTACTGTGAGGGGGCACATATCTGGGCATCACTACTGTGAGGGGGCATATATCTGAGAATAACTACTGTGAGGGGGCATATATCTGAGAATAACTACTGTGAGGGGGCATATATCTGGGCATCACTACTGTGAGGGGGCACATATCTGGGCATCACTACTGTGAGGGGGCATATATCTGAGAATAACTACTGTGAGGGGGCATATATCTGGGCATCACTACTGTGAGGGGGCACATATCTGGGCATCACTACTGTGAGAGGGCATATATCTGAGAATAACTACGTGAAGGGGCATATATCTGGGCATCACTACCGTGAAGGGGCATATATCTGGGCATCACTACTGTGAGGGGGCATATATCTGAGAATAACTACTGTGAGAGGGCATATATCTGAGAATAACTACCGTGAAGGGCATATATCTGGGCATCACTACTGTGAGGGGGCATATATCTGAGAATAACTACTGTGAGGGGGCACATATCTGGGCATCACTACTGTGAGGGGGCATATATCTGAGAATAACTACTGTGAGGGGGCATATATCTGGGCATAATCTGTGAAGGAGGCACAATTTGGGCATATATACTGTCTGGTGGCATAAAGGGGGAATATCTACTATGTGGGGGCATTTAGGGGACTGGTTGGGATTAGGTTTATAGTTATGTTTTGGGCGCAGTTAGAGGCCTGGACTAGTGCGGAAAAAATTTGCCACGGCGCGCCGCATATTGTGTCCCTCTTCATTCGTTTTGATAGTTGGGAGGTATGAGTATGTCTTTATACAGGGGAATGGGCGGATGGTGATACCATTCTTTGCAGGTTAGGCCTAATTCACATCTCAGTTATTTGATCCGTTATTTCCATCAATTATTGTGAGCAAAAACCAGGTGCGGGTCTTTTATTTATACCTTCACTCCTGGTTTTGGCTCACAAAAAACGATGGAAACAACTGACCAAATAACGGATGTGTGAACTGGGCCTTATGGGGATGTCATGATCTGGGGGTGGTAGGCAGCACTGATTCACACGCCAGTGGCTTCCCTGACCCGAAATGACTGCACTATAGAGTTTTATGGTACAGTCAGTTCATGTGACTGACTGCGGATCTATTGTACTCTACTCACATGATCATAAAACACTATGATGCTGTCAGTTTAGATCAGGGGAACCAAGGTCGGCCCAGAAAACGCAGCCGACACATGGACCATGTTTCCTGAGCCCTAAGAGCTTCTGCGATCTCAGTCTAGCTAGTCCTAACTTTAAATTTGCTGTTGCTGAAAACGACATGACAAATTTCACGTTCTTCCAGTATACCGCTATTCACTTGAGCGAAACTTTTTGATTAACGAATAGAAAAATAAAAGCTACTGGTTTGAAAAGGAGGTTTGACTTTAAGGCCCTTGTTATGGAGCCTTGTGTGTGGGAGTTTCACCAGTAGAGGTCGGCGAGGGGAAAACTTTTAATGAAGAGAAAGCAGCGAAGTAAAGGAAGAACGCCGAGCTCCTGTAACAGCGAGATGATCCGGCAGAGAATGATCCTGAGCCAGAAGAAAGCAGAAGACTAATGGTAATAAATGAAAGGGATAGTACTGGTAAACATTCCTGGTAAAAATGTTTTCTCCTTTCCCACTGTCATGTGAAACGTTTAAACAAATGTCTTTTCTATGCAGCAGATTCATCTCTGTATGGAATGTACTCTATAAAGAAACAACTCTCAAAGCTCCAATGTTAAAGGGGTATTCTAATTTTAGCAAATAGATGTTCGATGTATAATGCAAAGTTAAAGGTCATCTGTCAGCAGGTTTGTACCTATGACACTGGCTGACCAGTTACATGTGCTCTTGGTAGCTGAAGACATCTGTGTTGGTCCCATGTTCATATCTGCCTGCATTGCTGAGAGACATGATGTTTTAATATATGCTAATGAGCCTCTAGGAGCAACGGGGGCGTTACCATTACACCTAGAGGCTCTGCTCTCTCTGCAACTGCTGCACTCTCTGCACTCTGATTGACAGGACCAGGCACGATGATGTTTTCACTGCCTGGTCCTATCCATCAAAGTGCAGGTGTAACAGCAGAGTCTCTAGGTGTAATGACAACACCCCCATTGCTCCTGGAGGATCATTTGCATATATTAAAACATCATTTTTCTCAGCAATGTGGGCACATATGAACATGGGACCAACACAGATGCCTTCAGCTGCCAAGTGCACATGTAACTGGTCAGCCAGTGTCATAGGTACAAATCTGCTGACAAATGTCCTTTAAATATACTTTATCAATTCTTTATAGTTGTCATGATTTCTGCTTGCTGTCACCTTTATAGATTACTTCCACTCAACGCAAATCTGTCCTGGTCGTGTGCTGATGTTCGGCTCATTAGAGGAGTACTGTCTGGTAAAGAGATGTATATATCCCATGGCCAGGACAGATTTCTATCCACAATGAAGATTACTATTGGATTAGGGCTGTGAAGAATTAATACAGAAGTATACTCACCTCGCGGGCCGAGTCTGCAGTAACGTCTTGGTATCACTGCAGTAACACTTCTGCTCCTGCAATGTAGCCGGGGATTCCCAGGAGGAGATAGAGGTGGTTTATAGTCCATTCTGTCTCAGGGTAAATTCACTCTACCGTATGTAGTTTGTGGTCCGCAAAATACGGATATTTACGTGACATCCTTGTTGCATCCGTCTTTTTGAGGACCTATTGACTTCAATGGGTCTATGGTCCACATCTGTGGGCAAGAATAGGACATGTTCTAAATTTTGTGTAACAGACGGATGTGGAAAGCACATGGATCAGCTAATACATACAGTACGTCACACGGAAGTCATCTGTGTTTTATAGATCTACATTTTGCGCACCAAAAAATACATACGTTCATGTGAATGCCCCACCCAATGAGTCCTAGATAATGAATAGCAGAAGTGGTTGTGCCGCTGCCCCTGTTGGATCAGGTGATCGCTGGTGTCTCCCAGCATGGCACTGTGGCAGATCCAAACCATCTCTGTCATCACTATGGAGGGCTGTTCCTTATTGTATACATTCAATGGGTTATTTAGAAGACATAATCCATATGCAAATGAGCAGTTAAAGGGAACCTGTCATCTCCGAAACACCCCCTGAACTAGAGTAAGAGATGTATAGTGTAAGTGATGCTGAATCCGAATATGTAAGCTTTATCTTCATACTCACTTCCATTCTGATGCTGTGCTCCCACAAACCTGCAGTAAAATGCACTCACTGGACTCTTCTATGAGTCCTCTCCATTATGTGAGTGAGCACTGGAGTCCACTGAGTGCATTTTACTGCTGGTTTATGTGAGCACAACATCAGAATGGAAGCGAGTATGAAGATAAAAATTACATAACCGGACTCGACGTCACTTACACTATACACCGCTTACTCTAGTTTGGAGGGTGTTTCAGAGCTGACAGGTTCCCTTTAAGTGTACTGAGGGCTGGCCCAAGCCATGGAGACACACGTCACACATATTATACTATACTAAATAAATAAAAACCGACACCGATTATGGATGAAATAGGCCGTGTTGCTTTATTACGGGGTTACCATATAATTAACCATCAATAAATAAATAAATATATAAATTAATTAATTAAAATACACCATATAAAACCATAACCAAATAATGTATAATAAAAACCATTCACCAAATACTTGAATCCATACGTCCACCCAGCATTAGCTGGGCGACTAACTCCCCCAAATAAAACAACACGACTTAAAGAAAAGGGAGGGCGGGCGGGACGCAGGTCCGGGTCTTCTTACAACTGCAGGTAAGTAATGACAGTCTCGATATTTAAACCCGCAGGTGTTCCCGCCGTCAGCAGCAGATCCAATCATCTTCAGAAGAATCTCCCGCCGTTGTCAAGAGCAACCAATCACCAACAAGCTTCACAGAAGACGTTGCTGGGCAGAAGATCAGAACCAGCTGGAACCAGAATACCTTCAGGTAAAGACTGTAAGAGAAAACAAGAGGGGGGGGGGAGAAAACACCTCACACCAGCCAAAACATTAAAACCAATCACCATTTTAACCACAAAATGGTGACTGTGTCCCCCAAGCTAGCCGCTCTGGGGGGCCCCTTCACTCTCTGCATTTTTGCTCCTCTCCTTTCCTCTGCCAGCACCTCCCTATCCTTGATTGACAGGACCGGGTGTCTGCATAGTCCTCTTGTCTGGCCTCTTTCAATCAAGAAGCGGAGGGAGGGGCTGACAGAGGAAGTAGGAGGAGCTAGGGTGCACAGAGTGGCTTGGTCCCTCCCTTGGTGCACTTAACTGCTCATATGGATTAGAAGTACTTTTTCTCCAGAAGGAATCAACGGATCACTAAGTGAAAGGTATCATTACATTCAGCTGAGCTAGACCTACATGGCAGTGTGCCTGGCGTAATAGTGAATTTCATAATTCTCAAATAATGTACAAACTTCAGAAATGCCAGCTGTATACTCTTTTAGTCATTGTACTGTACAAAGAGCGCCTTTCTGGACTGTTTATATGTGTTTGTACTGTAAAATCTAATAAAAATCTGAAAGTTAAAAAAAAAAAATAGTGAATTTCATGGTGACAGAAGACTTCCTTTAAGGGATTAGGAAATTATACAACCTTTCAATATGCAAAAAATTACATTTATTTGCTGAAAACAAAATATCCCCTAATAGATCCATATATCACATGGTCTGCAAATGAGTTTATGAGTTTTATGCAGTTTTACACCATACTTGACCCTCTAGTTACTTAGTTGGTTTTGGTAATGAGGCACTTTTTGACGGAGAGGGCAGAGAATCTTGTAAGGTGGGAGACGGCACTCAGCTGTGTCTTTACCATTTGCGAGCCGACAGGAAGATGAATTTCCCGGTTTGTCATTCATGGCCTAGTAAAAGGTTCTGCAGTGGTGGACAGGCTGAGCGTTTCTCTGCCGCCTAACACAGGGCGTGTGCGCCTCTTCAGCAGCGTGTCTTATTAACCGCTTTTTGTAAAGCAAGCGAGGTAACACCCTGTCGACAAAGAGAAAGTAAACTATTACAATCTAGCACCACTCCCTGCAGTGATTAATTGTTAACCGTGATCCTACCACGGGTTTTCTGCCAAACTTCTAGACGTGCAAAGTACACAGAAGCACCAGCTAAACCTCGCAGAAGACAACACGTAAGCGCTTGCACATGCATCACTTCTGGTTATAAAGCAGCTCTGTACAGTTTTTAAGCTGGTCATTCACATTTGATGAACAGGGGTATTGCCGTCTGGACATTTATGGTATATCGATATGCAGAGGCGTAGCTAGAGGTTCAGCACAGGGGGGGCGAAACATACTTGAGTGGGCCCCCCACTTGGCTTCCCAAACGCACGTTTCCAACTTCACAGGCACATACTACTAGTTGTGGTTATAATATTGTATTAGAAAGATTACTATATAAACTGCTAGATCATCTATGCTGCTAAGTACAGTACAATAGACTTTCTACATACCCTACTCTAAATACTCTACCACATAATGCAGTGAAATATAGGATTAATAGGAGTAAAAAACAAGAGGACTCCTATGTTAAAGGAAACCTGTCCACAGTTTTTACATCACTAAACTAACAGTCCCCTGCCCCCATCAGACCTCAGATCATCAGAATGTGCCCCCCATCAGACCTCAGATCAGTGTATTGTGCCCCACCAGACCTCAGATCAGCGTATTGTGCCCCATCAGACCTCAGATCAGCAGAATATGCCCCCATCAGACCTCACATCAGCCTACTGTGCCCCCATCAGACCTCAGATCAGCGTATTGTGCCCCATCAGACCTCACATCAGCCTACTGTGCCCCCATCAGACCACATCAGCGTATTGTGCCCCATCAGACCTCAGATCAGCGTATTGTACCCATCAGACCTCAGATCAGCAGAATGTGCCCCCATTAGTCCTCACATCAGCCTACTGTGCCCCCATCAGACCTCAGATCAGCGTATTGTGCCCCCATCAGACCTCCGATCAACAGAATGTGCCCCCATCAGACCTCAGATCAGCGTATTGTGCCACATCAGACTCAGATCAGCATATTGTGCCCCCATCAGACCTCAGATCAGCAGAATGTGCCCCCATCAGACCTCAGATCAGCGTATTGTGCCCCATCAGACCTCAGATCAGCGTACTGTGCCCCCATCAGACCTCAGATCAGCGTACTGTGCCCCCATCAGACCTCAGATCAGCGTACTGTGCCCCCATCAGACCTCAGATCAGCGTATTGTGCCCCATCAGACCTCAGATCAGCGTATTGTGCCCCATCAGACCTCAGATCAGCGTACTGTGCCCCCATCAGACCTCAGATCAGCAGAATGTGCCCCCATCAGACCTCACATCAGCCTACTGTGCCCCCATCAGACCTCAGATCAGCGTATTGTGCCCCCCACCAGACCTCAGATCAGCGTATTGTGCCAACATCAGACCTCAGATCAGCATATTGTGCCCCCATCAGACCTCAGATCAGCAGAATGTGCCCCCATCAGACCTCAGATCAGCGTATTGTGCCCCATCAGACCTCAGATCAGCGTACTGTGCCCCATCAGACCTCAGATCAGCGTACTGTGCCATCAGACCTCAGATCAGCGTACTGTGCCCCCATCAGACCTCAGATCAGCGTACTGTGCCCCCATCAGACCTCAGATCAACGTATTGTGCCCCATCAGACCTCAGATCAGCGTATTGTGCCCAATCAGACCTCAGATCAGCGTATTGTGCCCCATCAGACCTTCAGATCAGCGTACTGTGCCCCCATCAGACCTCAGATCAGCGTACTGTGCCATCAGACCTCAGATCAGCGTACTGTGCCCCCATCAGACCTCAGATCAGCGTACTGTGCCCCCATCAGACCTCAGATCAACGTATTGTGCCCCATCAGACCTCAGATCAGCGTATTGTGCCCAATCAGACTCAGATCAGCGTATTGTGCCCCATCAGACCTCAGATCAGCGTACTGTGCCCCCATCAGACCTCAGATCAGCGTACTGTGCCATCAGACCTCAGATCAGCGTACTGTGCCCCCATCAGACCTCAGATCAGCGTACTGTGCCCCCATCAGACCTCAGATCAACGTATTGTGCCCCATCAGACCTCAGATCAGCGTATTGTGCCCAATTCAGACCTCAGATCAGCGTACTGTGCCCCCATCAGACCTCAGATCAGCAGAATGTGCCCCCATCAGACCTCACATCAGCCTACTGTGCCCCCATCAGACCTCAGATCAGCGTATTGTGCCCCCCCACCAGACCTCAGATCAGCGTATTGTGCCCCCATCAGACCTCAGATCAGCGTATTGTGCCCCCATCAGACCTCAGATCAGCAGACTGTGCCCCCATCAGACCTCATATCAGCAGACTGTGCCCCCATCAGACCTCATATCAGCAGACTGTGCCCCCATCAGACCTCATATCAGCCTACTGTGCCCCTATCAGACCTCAGATCAGCATATTGTGCCCCCATCAGACCTCAGATCAGCATATTGTGCCCCCATCAGACCTCATATCAGCAGACTGTGCCCCCATCAGACCTCATATCAGCCTACTGTGCCCCTATAAGACCTCAGATCAGCGTATTGTGCCCCCATCAGACCTCAGATCAGCAGACTGTGCCCCCATCAGACCTCATATCAGCAGACTGTGCCCCCATCAGACCTCATATCAGCCTACTGTGCCCCTATCAGACCTCAGATCAGCCCACCCAGCCACAGCCCACGCAGCGTCAGGTCATAGTGTGCGCGGGCCAGGGAAGAGAGCGGAGCGCGGACCGGAGGGCAGCCGCAGCGCAGAACAGGTAAGTAAAGTTTTTTATTTTAATCCTATGTGGCTGGGTGGGCTGATCTGAGGTCTGATGGGGGTCCCTAAATACAAGTGAGCGCTTCCATAATGAAGCGCTCACTTGTATTCGCCTGATAGAAGGCAAGGTCATCCTTGCTGGGGCCCCCCCCTGAGTCACTGGGCCCGGAGCCGTCGCCCCCCCTGCCCCCCGGTAGCTACGCCACTGTCGATATGCCATAAATGTCTGATAGGTGCAGGTCCCACCTCTGGGACCTGCTCTTATCTCAAGAAGTGGACACCACCATCCAAGGAGAGGACTGGAGAAAGCTGCTGATATGACCGTGCCAGCCCAGACTATAGGTCATAGGTATCTTATCGGAGGTATCCTGACACCTGGGACCCCCAACGATCATGAGAACATGGGGCAACTGAAGATAGAGTCGTGCTGTACTGTAGAATCCCATAGAGTTAAATGGAATGGCAGCAAGCATGTGTGACCGTCACTTCCAGAGATCATACCTTACCGATCAGATACTTATCACCTATCCTGTAGATAGGTAACACGTTTTTATAATGGAACAACCCCTTTAAAGAGATTTTCAAACAATACAATATTAATGACCTATCTTCAGGATAGTGTAAATGGGTGCCCCCATTGTCTTATCGACGCTGGTCCCACCTATATCGAGAACGGAGCCCCGAAGGTGGTGGAGGGTGCAATGCGCATGCGCAGCTACCTTCCATTCATTTTCTATGGGGCCGGAGAAAATAGCCAAGCACTGGCTTAGCTATTTCGATCGGGCCCATAGAAGTGAATGGGAGCAGTGGGCGGTCATGCACAGTGCGTTCCCATTCACTTCTATCGGGAGCGCACTTGGTGGTGGCCGGACTGGAGTCCTCCAGCAGGGCTCTGTTTCCGATATCCTAGTGATATGCCCCATTGTTTGTGATGAGACAACCCCTTTAAAGGGGTATTCTTGTTTTAAGATGTTATTAAGACGATCAGTGGGGGTGCTGCTGCTGGAACCGCCACCAATTGCGAGAACGAGGGTTATCTGACAGTCCTAGAGATGTATGAATGTAGTGGTATGGCCCTTGCTCAACCTGCCGCTCCATTTATTTCTGGGTATAGGGCCACTGGTTCTTGTGATTGAGACTAGTCTAATAGGTATTCCCTATCCTGTGGACTGAGGATAACTTCTGATCACCAAAATACCCCTTTAAATAGGACCTGTCTGCTCTACTTGCTCTTCTTAAGATGATCATGTTGGAGCACCTTTTCTTGGAACTCTCAGTTATGAATTCTGCCATTTTTCCACCTGGAAATCTATGACAATGTTAACAACTGGGTGTTACTATTCTCTTTGTCAGTGTACATGTGTATAGAGGCAGACTATGTGGGGAGCCACTCTTCACAGTTATCACCATTTGCATGTTCCCGATTGAACAGAATAATTGGCCAATGTGACCAGAAGGGATGACCACCAATAAACCTACTATACATAATGATGATCAGCCATACAATCACAAACCACCATAAAAAGTACTGGTGGCACCTTCTGTAATAAAAAAAAAAACACATAACAGCACAGGCTGAGGGTTGGGGTGTTCTTGTGTGTAAAGGGGCCGGTATAGGGTGTCCGCAAATTGTCTTAAAACGTCTGCAAATAAGAGTGGAGTGAGTAGGCAGAAATGGCGATGACTGCAGCCTGTGTAAACCTCTGACTCATTACTAGGTAAACCCAGTGAAATAATCAGTAATGCCTCAATACACATCGTCTCCAGGTGCCAGGTATGAAGTAACCATAGAAATCCAGAATGGAACTTTTAGAGGGTGTCCCAGCAGGATGCATTTTAAAGAGGACCTTTCTCCGCTCCTGACATGTCTGGTTTAATAGCTTCCTGCATTCCCCATGTAATAACAATTCTGGAGCGTCTATTCTTATGTCTCTATGTTGTGCCGTTCCTTTATTATTTCTACTAGAAGTTATGAATGAATTGCTAGCAGTCTGCAGTAAGGGTACAGAGGGGAGGTAACCAGTTGGAGTGTGTATTTGCAGTCTGAACATGGCAGCACTGATTGGATAGAGTGAGTCTGTGCAGGTACACACCCCCAACTGATTACCTCCCCTCTGTACCCTTACTGCAGACTGCTAGCAATTCATTCATAACTTCTAGTAGAAATAATAAAGGAATGGCACAACATAGAGACATAAGAATAGATGCTCCAGAATTGTTATTACATGGGGAATGCAGGAAGCTATTAAAAGATCCTCTTTAAATAAGTAAAAAAAAAATGGGATAAAAAAATGAAGTATTACTCACCTCGCTGGTTCCTTGCCACTGTCTTCTGATGATCTACAGATTCACGCCAGTCTCTGCTTCCTGGTCCCACCCTGACACATAGGAAATGGCAGGAGATGCTGAAACGGTGTCCCACCTCAGCCTGTGATTGGCTGAGCCAGCATCACCTGCCATTTCCTATGTTACCAGTGGGAACCGGTGGAGCTTCAGAACAGCAGCGGCGATGAATTGGTGAAATGAGTAATGCTTTGCCCTTATTGAAAAAAAAAAATAGATCTCTGGAACCCCCCTTTAATGATAATTTTTATTGAGTTTTTGATTTTTTTACAATTGGAACTATGATGTGGTTATCTATAGAGACAATTCTAGGATGATTTTCTAGTGCTGCAACGTTTATAAAAAAAAAACAAACCACAAGGACTATGCCACTGTCAAAGCATCTAACAAATCTTATGGAATTTCATCCAGTGGAATGGACACAGCCTTATTTCAACCTCATCCTTTATGGGAAAACAGGCTGATCTACAGCAGACGTCCTAAACTATTTTATAAAATGCATGTTATATATCTACATCAGCGTCTTAAAAAAGAGTACATGGTATTCCCAGGTGTTGCATCAGTCCTGCCAGATAGATAAGATCAAGGCTGAAACCAACTCTGTCATTATCCTTGTAAAACTGGTTTGTCTTCATCCCAGTACTGAAGATCTGTAATGTAATTTCTTGCAGTATAGAATATCATTATCTAGAAATGTCCACTAGGTGGCAGTCACAAGTCTTCGGTGTTGAGTATGTCTAAGGTCTCGGCTTTATCCAAATGTTAGACTGTATTCACATGCCTTTTTGTGGAAGCCTTCAGTGTATGCTACAGAAAGGTGTAGACATGTGCCTCCATTGAGGTGCATAGGCATATATATATATATATATATATATATATATATATATTTATTTTTTGCAGACTGCACATTTCCATACAATGAGCCACCACAAAAAATGTATACTGCATGATATACATTTTTTAAACTTGTGGGTGATGTTTGCCACTTGTATGGCAGGCCTTTACATTTGGCGCATACATTGGACGAATTTCCTGGCATGTACAATGAAAGATGCAGACACAGTTGAAAGCAGGATATGCTGCAGCCCTTCTGAGACCATGGGACAGCCGCTGAAATCTGCAATGGTTGGGCATGAATATGTGTTGAAGTCCACATGACACATCAGCCATATAAATATGGCCTAATGGAGCGTAAGGCACGGACTAGTGACTGGTCTTTGTGAGATAACCCCTTTAATGAATGGCGTATTTTTTGCTCTATAAGACACACCTAGGTATTAGAGGAGGAAAATAGGAAAAAGAAACTATTTTTCACCAGACCTCAGATCAGACCCAAATCTTCCTCAGACCCCCAATCTTTATCAGACCTCAAATCAGACCCCCAATACTCATCAGACCTCAGATCAGAGCTCCAGTCTTCATCAGACCTCTTATCAGACCCCCAATTCTCATGCAACATCATACCAGACCGCATTCCTCATCAGACCTCAGATCAGACCCCCAATACTCATCAGACCTCAGATCATAGCTCCAATCTTCACCAGACCTTATATCAGACCCCCAATCCTTATCAGCCCTCAGATCAGACCCCAATCCTCACCAGACCTCCGATCAGACCCCCAATCTTCATCAGACCTCATATCAGAATCCAAATCCTTATCAGACCTCAGCTCAGACCCCAATCCTCACCAGACCTCAGATCAGACCCCAATCCTCATTAGACCTCAGATCACACCACCAATCTTCTTTAAACCTCAGATCAGACCCCCAATTTTCATCAGAGCCCCAATCTTCATCAGATCTTAGAACAGACATAAAATAAATAAAGGAACTTACCTCTCCTGCTCTGGACTGCGCCATCACTCTGGAGATCCAGCGCTCTCTTCCTGCAGCTCAGCACTGTGACCTGAGGTCCCATAGCCATGGTCTCAGATTCCAGAGACTTGGTTCATGCAGTCAGTAATTTGCTGTACGTACAGCCAGTCATCAAAGCTGCTGCTTCTTACATTCCAGCTCTGAGGAGATGCTCTCAGAGGGGTTGACTGAAAGCATGGTTGTCACTGTAGCAAATTACCTACATCTCCTTGATTTTGGTGCTCCATTTCCCAAGGACCTTTGTTCCACACACATATCTGCCAGATAACATTCCTGATGCGCAGGAACATTTGGTGCGACATGCAACTCAAATTGCCAGGCCTGCGGGAGTGTACATAGTCCGTTTTTTTTTTCCTATAGGCCACTGCTGCTGGATTGCAGGGTGGACGTAACCATGGAAATGAGCAATGTATGATGTGACGGAAAAATGAATCCAGCCAGCAAAGGAATCAGTATGGACAATCACAATACATTAGTAAGTGCCTTGTATTAACTTTCTGTACATGATAAATGCCATTTGCTGAAGTGAGACAACCCCTTTAATGTCCCAGCCAGGAAGCAACTCACTTGGCGCCCCATGTAGGGAGGAGAAGTACATGAGGAGCCTGGGGCCTGCTCCAGTCAGTACTCAGGCTGAAATCAATGGCCTTCTTGGTCTCTCTCTTCCCGGTGTGTCTTTTATTTTTTCACAGAAACATCAGGCATGGGTCATGGGTTCCAATGCAACTGCACCACGTGTCCTATGGTTAAAGCAGCCCTGGGCAATGAAACCTATACGTGCTTCATGACTTCTTATGATTATTGCATGCAATCATAGGAAACATACAATATAGTGAACACATCATATCCAGTACGTACCACAGATATGAACACCGTAGAAAGAGCCAGTTTTAACGTGTTAGGGGTGTGTGCTGTGCTGCATCACCCGGTGCAGAGCGTCCTTGTGGAATCTGATAAATGTGAAGGAGACCTCTCAGGCTCAGTTCTGGCCTGCAGGCTAGATTTCTCTCCGCTCTGTGCCGCCTCATTGCATCCTATTGTCTCACCCCAGCTTTCTGCTGAAACATTGTCTGCAAGGAAACCTTCCAGGGGCTCTGATAACCTCTCAGACAGACGTGTTAGTGATGATTAGTCATTTCCTGCATTACTTTACACTTTTACTTAGTTAACACAACTTGGGAGAATTGTATTCTAAAGCAGTGGGCCACTGAAGCTCTAGGGCCACCCCTACAACCAAATAGAAAATGACCTACGGTCGATTACATAACTCATATGGTCAGTTGCATGAATGGCAAACTATGTAATACATAGACAAGAGGACTGTGATCGTCCCAAACGTATGCCTAACCCCCCCATGTGATGTCCATATGGCTTCATGTCTTGATGAGATAACCCTTTATATTGGCAATTTAAGTTTTGGGTAAAAATCCTCTTCAAAGTTAGATCTAAAGCAGGCCACCATTGACCATAGTCTGAAACAAGGGACTAGGGACTTACGCTCTAGTGATCGGTGGAGGTCCCAGTGTTGGGGCCTCCTATAGATCATACAGTCATCATTGATCCTGTGGATAGCTGGTAAATATCTTTCATGGGTAAACCCTATTTAAAGGGGTTACCTGCCCATGTGCTGGGCACCTCACACTGAATCTACTTACCTGGCTCCCCGCTCCCTGTGCCTCTCCTGGTCCCTGCACTGCTGTTTCTCCCCATACGTGGATGAAAACGAGTCTCAGTGGGTGGAGAGTTACAGGCTATACATGCTGGGGGTCTGATCTGAGTTCATGATATAGGGGTCTGATCTGAGTTCATGATATAGGGGTCTGATCTGAGGATCTGATATGGGGGTTTGATCTAAGTTCCTGATATAGGGTCTGATCTGAGTTCCTGATAAGGGTGTCTGATCTGAGTTCCTGATATGGTAGTTGATCTGAGTTCCTGATATGGGGTCTGAGTTCCTGATAAGGGTGTCTGATCTGAGTTCCTGATATGGTAGTTGATCTGAGTTCCTGATATGGAGTCTGATCTGAGGATCTCATATGAGGACCTGACATGGGGGTCTGATCTGAGTTCCTGATATGGTCGTTGAGCTGAGTTCCTGATATGGGGTCTGATCTGAGGATCTCATATGAGGACCTGACATGGGGGTCTGATCTGAGTTCCTGATATGGTCGTTGAGCTGAGTTCCTGATATGAGGGTCTGATATGAGGACCTGACATGGGGGTCTGAACTAAGTTTCTGATATGGTGGTTAAATTGGAGTTCCTGATATGAGGGTCTGATCTGAGTTCCTCATATGGGGTTCTGATCTGAGGAAATTTTTTCTTATTTTCCTCCTCTAAAACCTGGGGTGCGTCACCGATCAGAATACAGTTGTTTAGGTAGTAACATTTTTGCTGTTAAGAAACATTGACAAATGAGACAATGGAAGCACAACAAAAATGCAATAAAGAACTAAAAAAAACTCCTTTCGTCCTGGTGGGCTCAGCGTGTCCATGTTTTACTTGCTTAACCCATTTGAAGAGGGCCTGTAACCTTTCCGACATGTCTGTTATAGTAACTACTTACATTATCCTTGGAATAATAATTCTGGAGCATCTATTCTTATGACTCTGTGCTGTGCCATTCCTTCAACTAGATGTTATGATTGAATTACTACATTTGCAATGAAAGTCCAGCCGGGTGTTACCAGTTGGGGGTGTCCCGGCACTGACATTATCCAGTCAGTGCTGCCAGGAACACTCCCCAACTGGTAACACCCACCTGGACCTTCACTGTAAACAGCTAGTAATTCATTCACAGCTTCTAACAGTAAAAATAAAGGAATGGCAGAACACTAAGACTAGACGCTCCAGAATTTTTATTACTTGGTGAATTCAAGTTGTTGCTAAAACAGGCATTTCAGGAGAGGTGATGGGTCCTCTCTAAATGTGTGGTTGCTGGCAACAAGTCCAGCTTGTGTTTAAGAAGAAGTTGACTAATGTTATCCTTTAATCAAAACTCTCTGGTAAGGCCTTGTTCACATTTTACGTGTCCGCTTGATGTCTGTAAATAATTCAGTCCGTGTATCATCTGTGAAGATGTCTGTGAAGGATCCGTGTTTGGTCCGTGTATCTGTTTTTACCCTCCGTCAGCTGAAAATGAATTCCTAAAGCATCTGCTATCAGTGGTCAGTGAAAAACGGATGCAACACAAATATCATTAATGAAAAAATCATGGAAAAATGCACTACTTTGGCCCGTGGGTCTATGAAAAAACATGTGGCATCTGTGTTGTGTCCATTTATCACTGCTAGGAGATTCTCTGGAAATCAGCTGAGCAGTATCCATGGAATACGAATGAGGGCAAAAAACGGACACACGGACCAAACATGGACATCTTCACAGATGAAACATGGACTGATTTTACTATAGTTCAAATCAATGCTAACTCCTAGCTCCTAGGTGGACCCAAGACAAGGTGAATGTGAACCCAAGAAGATGTGAACAGCTCAACCTACAAGTATTTATCTCATTAAAAGGGGTTACTCAAGCCCTATAACGAACCCCCCAATGCCTGGGCACCTCACATAGGAGGTCCCGGACACCTGCGTCACTCCTGCTCCCTCCACGGCCGCTGCTGCATCTCCCCATCACGCGGATCAAAACATATGGGGGTCAGCCAGTAGCAGGGCGCGATGGAGACAAGCCTCCCTAGCATTGGAGGTGACGCTAGGGAGGCTCGTCCCTGTCCCGGCCTGCTATTGGTTGACCCCCCATTCCCCGTCACCAGATGTTTTGATACAAGTCATGGGGAGATGCAGTGGTGGCCATGTGGAGAGCAGGAGCGACGTGGGTGCCCGCGATCGGGGTAATTATAACCAGTGTGAGGTGCTGGGCATTGGGTGTTTCGTTATAGGGGTTGGATAATCCCTTTTAAACCTCAGTACCATAGAGTACCGCACTGTCGTTACTTCTAATTGCTGGGCTGTACTTGTACATGAAGCTGGAGACAACTGGAAGTACAGGCGCAGCCCAGCAGTGTGTGGCACCCACAGCTCAGCTGCAAGCCTATAATAGCACCCTAATGAAGACGTCTCATTACATATATATTATGAGTAAGTAATATAATGGAGTTACCAGAATTGTCCTAGAAATATGATTGAACCTCCTAAGATCACGGAAGCAACCCGCCATCATTTATATTAGATCACAGAGTAGTACATGAGATTTCTTAAAAACTCGCAGTTGTCTACCTTCACGTACCGCTGAGCTCTAACTGACTGAAGACCGCTGACCGTTTCCTGATTTTCAAATGCGGCAATCTTATTGGTCGTTTGTTACTACAGTTGCTATGGCGACAGACATACTTGTATTTCTCTTTAACGTGCCAAGAACAAATCCTAAAAAAAGCTAAAGCTCTATTCACATCTGCATTAAGACTTCCTATTCTGAGGGATCCATGACTGATCTATTCTCAGCAGATCAAAACTAAAACATATCACAACCAAACGCATCCCACGGACTTCAACTGAAGCTGTCAACAAGGGAGGATATAAAATACAGGAAACTATGAGGATACAGTGGGGCCCCTGAAGAAGGAGACTTTGCCAGGGTGTTATGGATGTATTCTCTTTAGGTGCTGCTATGTTAACCCCCCAAAAATGACTTAAAGGCTTTGGACATCTCCAGGGGTATTTTATTTTACTATTGCACTCATTTTGGGTTAAAAATCATTTTTTCAATTGGTCATTATTAAAAATGTTGAGCAGCTTTTGATATACAGGGTTTAAATAACTTTCTGTTCACTATCATCTGATAAACACTCGTTTAGGCTTTCAGTTTCTGTTTCCTTTGAATCCTGTCATCTGATGGCTCATGTGTACCTCTTATCTCTGATCCCCTGACCTCATGAACACTTATTTAAGGGTTCATGCCGTTGCCGTATCTGTGGCTGATCCACCAAACCTGGATACTGGCCGTGTGCGTTCTGCATTTTGCATAACAGTAGGTCCTGCCCTCTGTAGAACTGTCCAGTCCTAGTCCGCAAAACGGACAAGAATAGGGCATGTTCAGTTTTTTGTTGCAGGGACATAGAACTGACAGAGGAATGTGGAGAACACACGGTGTGCTGTCCACATGTTTTTCAGGCCCATTGATATGAATGGGTCCGCGTCCAATCCACAAAAACTGCGGATCAGATGTGGACAAAAACCATGGTTGTGTGCATGAGGCCTAAGTTTAATAAGAATTGAGCTATAATTAGTGTTTATGAGGTCAGGAGTAGAGATGAGCGAGCATACTCGTCCGAGCTTGGTGCTCGTTCGAGTATTAGGGTACTCGTAAGTGCTCGCTGCTCGGACGAGTATCTCGCCATGCTCGAGGAAATGGCAACTTCTGCATCGTGCTTTTTTGGCGCCTAAAAACACAGCCAATCACAAGCCAGGAGACTCTACAGTACACCCAGCATCACGTGGGGCCCTTACATGTCGATAGCAGGGGTTGGCTGGCCTGATCAGGTGACCCTGGAATATACTAGTGACTGGCCGCGGTGCTCGGCTCAGATGCCGTCTGGATGTCGTTAGGGATAGAGCTGCTGCGTTTCAGGGACAGTGTTAGGGCCTGCATTTAGTTCTCTGTTAGGCAGAAAACACCCACAAAGAACCCAACAGCCCTTCTAAGGGCTACAAGACATTTTTTTTGTCTCCTGGCTTGGCTGGCTGGCACTAGTAGTGCAGCTATCGCCATATATAACCCCCTTTTTTTTTAATGTTATATCTCAGTGATACAAATCCATTGCACACAGCAGTGTGGAACCATTCTGTGTGTCACAGTTCAGCACACTCACTATTTTCTGTCCAGGTGACACTTTCTGTACGTCACTTAATACAACCAAGTCTTTTGCTGCCTGTTACGTGTATAGCTTGATCCCAAAAATCTATGTGCGACATTTGTCTGGGTTGCAGTCTAAATAGCCACCGTCAGTAGGGTGTCAGTTAGCTCTACGATAGTTTCTGCACGTCACGTTCCAAAAAAAACAAAAATCCAAAACAAAATATATATAAAAATTGTTTTTTTGTTATTTTAGCTCAGTGATACAATTCCATTTCACACAGCTGCGTGGAACCATTCTGTGTGTCACAGTTCAGCACACTCACTCCAATCCGTATTTTCTGTCCAGGTGAAACTTTCTGTACGTCACTGAATACAACCAAGTCATTTGCTGCCTGTCACGTATATAGCTTGATCCCAAAAATCTCTGTGCGACATTTGTCTGGGTCGCAGTCTAAATAGCCACCATTAACAGGGTGTGAGTTAAGTCTACGATAGTTACTGCACGTCACATTCCCAAAAAAACAAAACTACAAAAAAATATAGAAAACAAAATATATAAAATAAATTAGTTTTTTTGTTGTTTTAGCTCAGTGATACAAATCCATTTCACACAGCTGCGTGGAACCTTTCTGTGTGTCACAGTTCAGCACACTCACTACAATCCGTATTTTCTGTCCAGGTGACACTTTCTGTACGTCACTGAATACAACCAAGTCTTTTGCTGCCTGTCACGTATATAGCTTGATCCCAAAAATCTCTGTGCGACATTTGTCTGGGTCGCAGTCTAAATAGCCACCATTAACAGGGTGTGAGTTAGGTCTACGATAGTTCCTGCACGTCACGTTTCCAAAAAAACAAAACAAAAAAAAATATAGAAAACAAAATATATAAAAAAAATTATTTTTTTTGTTATTTTAGCTCAGTGATACAAATCCATTTCACACAGCTGCGTGGAACCATTCTGTGTGTCACAGTTCAGCACACTCACTCCAATCCGTATTTTCTGTCCAGGTGAAACTTTCTGTACGTCACTGAATACAACCAAGTCATTTGCTGCCTGTCACGTATATAGCTCGATCCCAAAAATCTCTGTGCGACATTTGTCTGGGTCACAGTCTAAATAGCCACCATTAACAGGGTGTGAGTTAGGTCTACGATAGTTCCTGCATGTCACGTTCCCAAAAAAACAAAACTAAAAAAAAAAATATAGAAAACAAAATATATAAAAAAAATTAGTTTTTTTGTGGTTTTAGCTCAGTGATACAAATCCATTTCACACAGCTGCGTGGAACCATTCTGTGTGTCACAGTTCAGCACACTCACTCCAATCCGTATTTTCTGTCCAGGTGACACTTTCTGTAAGTCACTGAATACAACCAAGTCATTTGCTGCAACATATATAGCTTCATCCCAAAAATCTCTGTGCGACATTTGTCTGGGTCACAGTCTAAATAGCCACCATTAACAGGGTGTGAGTTAGGTCTACAATAGTTCCTGCACGTCACATTCCCAAAAAAACAAAACAAAAAAATATATATATAAAAAAAAAAAAAATTAGTTTTTTTGTTGTTTTAGCTCAGTGATACAAATCCATTTCACACAGCTGCGTGGAACCTTTCTGTGTGTCACAGTTCAGCACACTCACTCCAATCCGTATTTTCTGTCCAGGTGACACTTTCTTTACGTCACTTAATTAAACCAGACTGAACAAGTTTGTGGGTTTTAGTACACCAGGCCCATTTATATATTTTTTTTCATATAATACACTTATATAAAGACAATGTTGAACCCCAGGGCTAAGGGTCGAGGACGTGGGCGTGGGCATTCAATTACTGCAGGGGGCAGAGGCCGTGGTCCTGGGCAGGGTGAGACAGTACCTGCTGATGAGGGAGCAGGGGAACGCCGCAGAGCTACACTCCCTAGCTTCATGTCTCAACTTACAGGGACACGTGGTAGAGGACTGTTGAAACCACAACAGTGCGAACAGCTGATCTCGTGGATTGCGGATAATGCTTCAAGTAATTTGTCCACCAGTCAGTCTTCCACGCAGTCCACCCACGTTACCCAAGGGAGCACTCCTCTGGCTCCTCAACCTCCTTCCCCCCAGTCTGCCCCCTCCCAAGAAAATTTGGAATGCGATCCGGCATACTCTCAGGAACTGTTTTCTGGACCCTTCCCAGAGTCACAAACCACTTCTCAGGTTGCCGCTGACCTCGTTCCCGATGCCCAAGTTTTCCAACTGTCGCAGTCTGTGGGTGATGATGATGATGATGACAATGTTGAGTTAGTGGAAGAAGTTTGTAAAGAGGTGTCGGACGATGAGGAGACACGGTTGTCAGACAGTGGTGAAGTTGTTGTCAGGGCAGGAAGTCCGAGGGGGGAGCAGACTGAGGAATCGGAGGATGATGAGGTGACTGACCCAAGCTGGGTTGATATGCCGAGTGAAGACAGTGCTTCTGAGGCGGAGGCGAGTGCTGCACCAGAACAGGTTGTAAGAGGCAGTGGTGTGGCCAGAGGGAGAAGCAGGGCCAGAGCTGGTGCATCAGCAGCAACTGTTTCACGTAGTGAAGCTCCCGTGGCGAGGCCTAGATGTTCGCAAGTCTGGAGGTTCTTCAAAGAAAGTGAGGATGACCGACGGACTGTGGTGTGCAACCTGTGCCACACCAGGATCAGCAGGGGTGCCACCACTACTAGCCTAACCACCACCAGCATGCGCAGGCATATGAGTGCTAAACACCCCACTCAATGGAACCAAGGCCGTTCACCACCTCCTGCGGGTCACACCTCTGCTCCTTCCCCTGTGTCACTCGCTGCCTCTGCTAGTCAACCCCCTGCGTCACTCGCTGCCTCTGCTAGTCAACCCCCTGCCCAGGACCCCGGCACGAGCGCCTCCCGCCGGAAAACCACACCTTCGCCTCCACGATCCTCCACAGTGTCCACCAACGTGTCCCAGCGCAGCGTTCAGCTGTCTTTACAGCAGACACTGGAGCGCAAGAGGAAATACAGTTCCACCCACCCACATGCCCAAGCCCTCAACGTCCACATCTCCAAATTGCTTAGCCTGGAGATGCTGCCCTATAGGCTGGTAGAGACCGAGGCCTTTCGCAATCTCATGGCGGTGGCTGCCCCTCGGTATTCCGTCCCCAGCCGCCACTATTTTTCCCGATGTGCCGTCCCAGCCCTACACTAGCATGTGTCACAGTCTGACACATGTGCCATGCCTGGCCCACGTGTTCAATCTAATAGTTCAGCGGTTCCTCAAGACATACCCCAATCTGTCTGATTTGCTCACCAAGGTGCGCCGCATCTGTGCGCATTTCCGCAAGTCGACCACAGATGCTGCCACTCTCAGGACAGCGCAGCGCCGCCTACAACTGCTGCTCACCGACTGTTGTGCGACGTGCCCACGAGATGGAATTCGACATTAAACATGTTATGAAGAGTTTACCAGCAGCGCAGAGCGATTGTAGACTGCCAGATGTCAACTTCCACCAGAACTGGTAGTCAGGTCAGTCAGATTCCTCAAGTCTACAATGAGGAGTGGACGTGGATGTCTGATATCTGCCAGGTGTTGAGCAACTTTGAGGAGTCATTATCAGCCTCACCATCCCGCTGCTTTGCCTGTTGAAAAACTCACTGCTCAGCATCAAATCGGATGCTTTGCGCTTGTCACAAGAGACGGTGGAGGAAGATATGTCGCTTGATAGCCAGAGCACCCTCCGGTCTGTTTCTCAGCGTGTATCGGAGGAGGGGGATGAGGAGGAAGAGGAGGAGAATGTCAGCGAGACAGAAGAGGGTACCAGTGCTCAGTCCTTAACTCTTGAGCGTGTATGGGCTGAAGAGGAGGACTTGGAGGAGGAGAAAATGGAGAGTCAGGCCAGTGAGGAGAGGGAATTCTTGCGTGTTGGGACTCTGGCGCACATGGCAGACTTCATGTTAGGCTGCCTATCCCGTGACCCTCGCGTTAGAAGAATTTTTTCAAACACCGATTACTGGGTGTTCACTCTCCTGGACCCACGGTACAAGCAGAACCTTTCCACTCTCATCCCTGCAGAGGAAAGGAGTATGAGAGTGAATAGATATCAACAGGCCCTGGTGCACAAGCTGAAACAATTCTTCCCATCTGACGCCGCTAGCGGCAGAGGGCATGGTTCTGTGGGCCAAGTAGCGGGGGAGAGGAGGCGAGCAGGCAGCTTGTCCAGCACTGGCAGGGGAACGCTCTCCAAGGCCTTTGCCAGTTTTATGTCACCCCAGCAAGACACTGTCACCTGTCCCCAGTCTAGGCAGAGTAGGGGGGAGCTGTACAGAAAGATGGTGAGGGAGTACCTAGCTGACCATACCAACGTCCGTAGCGATCACTCTGCTCCATACAACTACTGGGCTTCAAAGCTGGACACGTGGCCTGAACTGGCGCTGTACGCCTTGGAGGTGCTGGCCTGCCCTGCCGCTAGCGTGCTGTCAGAGCGGGTATTCAGTGCAGCTGGTGGCGTCATCACCGATAAGCGTACACGCCTGTCAACTGACAGGCTGACGCTTATTAAAATGAACAAAGCCTGGATTTCACCGGAATTCAAATCTCCTCCGGGGGAAAGCAGCTAAAGATTAACATTACTTATGTATCCGATTCCTCTTCTCTACTCCTCCTACTCCTCCTCCATATCGTCTTTGCCTAACGCTGACCAAAAAAACGCCATTTTTCAGAGGTCCAACTGGCACTCTTTTACCACAATTTTTCAGGAGAGCCCCCTACAGGCCCTCTCTTCAAACTATTTTTCCAGAGGTCCACCTACAGGCCCTCTCTCCAAACAATTTTTCCGGATGTCCACCTACAGGCCCTCTCTACAAACAATTTTTCCGGAGGTCCACCTACAGGCCCTCTCTCCAAACAATTTTTCCGGAGGTCCACCTACAGGCCCTCTCTCCAAACAATTTTTCCGGAGGTCCACCTACAGGCCCTCTCTCCAAACAATTTTTCCGGAGGTCCACCTACAGGCCCCTCTCCAAACAATTTTTCCGGAGGTCCACCTACAGGCCTCTCTCCAAACAATTTTTCCGGAGGTCCACCTACAGGCCCTCTCTCCAAACAATTTTTCCGGTGGTCCACCTACAGGCCCTCTCTCCAAACAATTTTTCCGGAGGTCCACCTACAGGCCCTCTCTCCAAACAATTTTTCCGGAGGTCCACCTACAGGCCCTCTCTTCAAACAATTTTTCCGGAGGTCCACCTACAGGCCCTCTGTCCAAACAATTTTTCCGGAGTTCCACCTACAGGCCCTCTCTCCAAACAATTTGTCCGGAGGTCCACCTACAGGCCCTCTCTCCAGTTCCAGTTTCCAGTTTTATTTGCGCAAACTGCGTAAATTTTATTTTTGGGATAGGTGTGAAAAATAATATTACCTGCGTATCTATATTGCCCAACATTGGATACGGTAGCAACAAGAAGACCAAACACATGCTGCCCACAGGGTTCCGCAAATTCCTGGTCCACAATGTCAAGGAGCTCGAGGTTCTGTTGATGAGCAACAAGTCCTTCTGTGCAGAAATCGCCCACAACGTCTCCATCTAAGAAGCTACAGACCATTGTGGAAAGAGCGGCACAGCTCGCCATCAAAGTGACGAACCCCAACACCAGACTGCGCAGCGAAGATAACGAATAAATATCTCTGTGGTTATTTGTGCTAAATAAAAGTTAAATAAACACACAAAAAAATTGATCTGTTCCTGTGCCTGATCCACCCAAGTTGAATCTGTCCCATCATGAGAAAGTCCCCCCAAGGAGTCCCCACTATAACTTGCCATACAACTACCTCACCCCCCGACACCTGTGTCTCGCCATTGTGCACCACCTCCTTAGACAAGACTGGTAAATCCCCACTGTCAGCACACGGAGACTGCAAAAGGTCTTGCGAATTGGGGCAGAGAATGTTCTGGGGTAGCACATCAGAGAAGGGGTGACTATGGGGTTCCAGGGAGTACGTGACCACATGCAATCTCCATCTAAAAAGTCATGCCACACTTGATCGAGCTCATAATTGACAATTGTACCGGTTGATGTTAAATTTTTAAGTTGGGGTCCTGTGTCGTCAATCTAACTACATCCGGCTGTTGTCACCACCACACACGCTAGCCCAGGGGGCACTCCTCTGGCTCTTCCAGCTCAACCTCCTTCCCCCCAGCCTGCCCCTCCACCTACAGGCCCTCTCTCCAAACAATTTACGTCTTTGTCCTATCTTTCTCTCTCTCCAAACTATTTTTCCGGATAGCTGCCATATACGGTATTAAACTGAGTAGTATTCATAGAAGACATACCACACTTGATCAATCTCATAATTTACGACTGTACCGGTTGATGCTAAATTTTTAAGTTGGGGTCCTGCATCGTCATTCTAACTACATCCGGCTGTTGTCACCACCACACACACTAGCCCAGGGGGCACTCCTCTGGCTCTTCCAGCTCAACCTCCTTCCCCCCAGCCTGCCCCCCCACCTACATGCCCTCTCTCCAAACAATTTACGTCTTTTTCCTATCTTTCTCTCTCTCCAAACTATTTTTCTGGATAGCTGCCATATACGGTATTAAACTGAGTAGTATACATAGAACACATACCACACTTGATCTATACCCGGGGGCCACATGCGGCCCTTGATACCATTCTGTGTGGCCCCATCCATCTGGTAACAGACATGTATGTCCATGTTTTGTGGCTGCTCACATGCATTTTTCATGTATTTCTCCCATTAGATGGGACTCCTGGAACTGTAACTAGACATTAATGGTATACACTGTGTGTTCAATCTGCCATAAATACAGTATTTCAGTTGGTAATACCCCTTTAAATTTTATTTTCAGCCCTTGACGTTGGTTCAGTCGGACAATGTGGCCCCCACCCAGAAAACGTTGTGCACCCCTGATCTATACTGAACGTCACTTTTAAAAATACGTCATTTTCCTCTCTTTCTCTCATTTGTCTGGGTTGCAATTAAGCAGACCACGTCTGCCTAATCTAATAGTTTCCGTGTAATTGCTCCATACTGCACGTCTTTTTCCTCTCTTTCTCTCTCTCCAAACTATTTTTCCGGATAGGTGCCGTATACGGTATTAAACTCAGAAGAATACATACCGTACCGGTTGATGCTACAGTTTTTCCAAATCCATCCGGGTGTTGTCACCACCAGGGGGCACTCCTCTGGCTCTTCCAGCTCAACCTCCTTCCCCCCAGCCTGCCCCCCACCTACAGGCCCTCTCTCCAAACAATTTACCCGGATAGGGGACGTATCAGAAGTTGTACTGATGTTTTTTTTGTTCTTCTTTTTTGTCGTCATTCTAACTACATCCGGCTGTTGTCACCACCACACACGCTAGCCCAGGGACACTCCTCTGGCTCTTCCAGCTAAACCTCCTTCCCCCCATCCTGCCCCCACCTACAGGCCCTCTCTCCAAACAATTTACCCGGATAGGGGACGTATTAGATATTGTACTGATGTTTTTTTTTTGTTTATCTTTAATTGCCTCCTGACCTGTGATAGGCAGAGCATGGACACGTCCCCTTAGCTGCAGTAGGAAAGACACTCCCCTGGCCAGAGCAAGCTCTTTTTCCTTTTCCGTGGTCGAAAAATCCATGAAATATAGGGGACGATAGGGGACGTATACGGTATTAAACTGAGAAGAATCGATACCACACATGCCCCACTAGGAGAATTTGGGGTAATGGTGGGATTAGGCAGCCTCAGAGGCATCCATGCATGCTGCCCCTGCTGTTTCCTGTCCATTTCCGTGGTGTTTCCATCATTTTCTGAGGTTTCCAGGTTTTCACCCAGCCTTCCCTAGGCAGAGCCTTGGTCCCCTGCAAAAATGCTCGAGTCTCCCATTGACTTCAATGGGGTTCGTTATTCGAAACGAGCACCCGAGCATCGGGAAAAGTTCAACTCGAATAACGAGCACCCGAGCATTTTAGTGCTCGCTCATCTCTAGTCAGGAGATCAAAGATAAAGGGGGTCATTTAGTAAGACCGGCGTTTTAGACTCTAAATAACTTTGGCGGATCCACCACAGCTTCTAGATCTACACCAGCTAGATTTAGATTTTCTACGCCTAAACCAGGCTTAGAGAATGGTAAATGTGATGGGCCTGCTGGCCCGTCCCCTTCCACGCCACACCCATTTTTTAGATAATTTTCTCTAGCCTAATATAGACGTATTTCTGTTAGCAAATAACCCCCAAAATTCTTACATGAGCCATGATGGGATTCAAAGAAAAGAGAAATTGACAACCTGCCAACAGACTGATTTTTAACCCTATAACTAAAAAACAGAGGAACATTTTTAATTAAAAAAAAAAGATTTTTAGCCGAAAATTAGTAAAAAGCAATCATAAAATATTAGCTGCTCGGCTATTTTTGGAACTCCCATAGGAATGAATGGAGGGCGGCTGCACATGCGTGGTGCGCCATCCAGGACTCTGCAGGCTCTGTTCTAAGTATAGGTGCCATATACCCCCAATGCACAAGATGGGAATAACCCTTTGAGCTTCAGGGTCCCTACCTTGCCCCTCACAGCACCCATTAACACTAGCATCAACCAGGAGAACTCATATACCAGGGAGTGCCCCAAAGGGAGTAAAAGGTGTGACCTTCCCAGGCCCAAGGAGCATCTGAACTGTAGCTACTCCCATCCTACACAGCGCTCTCCCAGGCACACTGCAACCTTACCAATCCCCTGCTGCTACCGCTCTGCCACTTACCAGATCCCCAGGATTGTTGAGATAAGTATATGTTTTTTAAATTTACGTTCAGACGGGTTCTATATTTTTTATTTCCTGGAAAATTCCTTTAAGCTGCAATTTGGCCTTTTCCGTCTAGGTCATGTTTGCAGTGAAATATTCCACTTACATTCTGCTTTGTCTGAAGAAAAACGTTCAGAGAAAGTGCATTTCAAGCTTTAGCTGTTCCCAGTCCGTTCTGCAGCGACATTAGTGGAGGTTATGATCCTGGCGGCAGTTTAGGTTAAAAAAGTAAGGAGAAAATGACTCCGTTATTTCTAACTTTACTTTTCTATTGTGCAATAGTAGAAGTTCCCATCATGGGTCATTCTCTGGAGGAACAAAAGACATTTCCCAAATGTCCTGTGTAACTATAGGGCGGGGATCAGCAACCTCTGGCACTCCTCCAGCTGTTCTGAAACTACAACTCCCACAATCTTCCTTTCACTGCCAGGAAGTTACAAGAACAGTCCTTTAAATGTGCATGCTAGGAGTTGTAGTTTCACAGCAGCTGGAGTGTCGAAGGTTGCTGATCACAATATACTTTAAAGGGAACCTGTCAACTAGTAGTGACAGACATTCTGAATTCATCTTAAACTTCCATCTTAAACTTTGCAAGACAAGGAGTCTGATGATAATCACGATACATACTTCCCTTCCACCCTTATGTCACCCTCTAGCCTCTGATTGATAGATTTCTCCATGTGCAAAGAAATAAGGAGAAATACATCCAACGGCGACTACTCTCAGATAGAGAAGAATAATGGAGCTCTCAGGTTCCCATTAATTACATTTGAATTTGTAACATTATCCCCAAAGTCCCCAAAAACATTCCTGGCATTGATGGACCAGCATTTGTGAACTGATGCTCCTGAAGACTGTCAGAGACTTTGCAGCAGATTTACTGAGACTGCTGTTTATAAAGTTTGTTGTTATAAGATGTGTTACATTTATTAAGAAAAGAGGTTGTCTCAAAAAATATCCTACATTTTTCAAAATAGCACCTGGAACTGAATACTTTGTAACTGCATGTAATTCATAATTTAATTTAGCAACTCAGTTATTCAATAAAATGTATCTGTATAGCGCCACCTGCTGTTTGTTCTTTTCCTTATCTCCCTGAGGTGGTCACACATACTTAGTTTCATCCTTTAACTGCCACCAGCCAAACTAGAAGGCGGATCAGGAAGGAAAGCTGAAAGTATATGCAGCTTTCACTGAGATCTATTTCTAAAAGCTTTGACTTGTGATATATTGTGGCTAGAGGCTCGATCTTGGTCTTGTTTTAAAGCAGAGATTGTTAGCTCGAAAACAAGACCTGATTTGAATATCATCAATAACAAGGTACATCCTTGACTACTGAATTGCCACCCTGCCAGGATATATGAGATACCTTCTTGGCAGGGAAATGCTTAATAAATTAATCTTCTGCTGTCTTTGCACCACAAACTGAAATCTATGCCAGCTATGGGCTGGCATAGATTTTACTTATAATTTACATCAATTTTCTGGCATAAATTATAAGAAAATTGTCATCCTGATAAGGCCCCACCTCCTTCAGCCAAGTCTCACCCACTTTTTTATGGCTGATCACTTAGGGTTTCAGGATCTGGATCAGACAGCTGATCACTGGGGTGGCTGATTTTAGAAGAGCTTGACTTCATGAGACAACCTGCTCTTTTCTCTACTTCATTTATGAATCTGGTTCTTCATTGTCTTTTTATACAAGTGTGAATGGCGCTGACTAGATGTTAGACCAGATATCAGTGACCCATTAGTGTAGTGAACTGTGACACTTTACTTTAGAGGATCATGGTAATTACAGAATCCACAGACATTCCAGGTCCTGACTCATTACTTTTCCACAATAGTGAGACCCTCATGACACCAGCGTGTGTAAATGTTTGTAATTCCTGGACAGCTACATCATGCTGGAAGAGGTCAAAGAGCCCAGCATGAGATCATTTCTTCTTACATCGCATGTCTCAATACGTTCAGTGATGGCCAGTGTTCAGTGTTGGGTAATATTCACAGCAATTCTGAGTGCAATTTAAACATCTATCATCAGCTTAACCATCAAAACTGATGAGACTGCAGTTAGGCCTGTTTCACACTTGCATTTTGGTTTCCGATTTTGAGATCTGGCAGAGGATCTCAAAACTGGGCCAAAACAGTTCCTTTTGATGTTAACATCTGGACACATCCATTCCGCTAGGATGCGGTTGTGTTACATCGAAACAAACCAGATCCGGCACTAAAATCATTGGAAGTCAATGGGTGACGGATCTGTTTTTTTTTCAGATCCGAAAAAAAAGACCCGGCATCATTTACTTACATTGATTTTGCTGCCGGATCCAGTTTGTTCCGTTTCACAGACCGGACACAAAACCACAGCTTGATCTGTGGTCTGAAATGGGGGTCTGATCTGAGGTGTGATAAGGGGTTCTGATTTGATGTCTGATATGGGGGGATCTGAAAAGTAATGGGGTATGTAAGGGGGTATTTTTTTGACAGATGCACATTAAAAGGGGGTATATTTTTGTACTGATGTACATTATAAGGGGGTATATTTTTGTTCTGGTGTAAATTATAGGGGTATATTTTGTTCTGGTGTACATTATAAGAGGGTATTTTTTGTACTGGTGTACATTATAAAGGGATATTTTTGGTATTTGCACACATTATAAAGGGGTATTTTTGGACTGGCACATAATAGGGGGCATTATAAAGAGAATTATTACTACTGAGGGACTATGTCTGTGTGTCAAACTCTGCAGAGACAAGAGATAGCTGAAAGAAATCATCATGGTGGTCTGATCCGAATGGAGAAGATGAGGAAAGAGATTATCTATGTCAGAGGAGACGTCACTGGATGTAAGAGGTATGTGCACTGTATTACCCTGTGTGTTTTGTAGGGCTGTATGTAAAGTTTTCCAAGTATGTCTTTAACAGTAGGGCTGGAGGGAGTGGGTTAAGTTGAGAATTTGGCATGGGTGGGCCCTTTCAATTTTTGCCTCAGGCAGCAGAAAGGCTAGGTGCTACAAAGTACTGAGGGAAGGGGGCCAAGCTGAACTCTTACACCAGGGCTCATGAGCCATTAGCTATACCCCTAAATAGAAAGGACACACCTCCTAGAAATGACACACCACCTGTGCTGATAGGGAGAGAACTGCAGTAGATAGGACATGCCCCTGAGAAAGGAGACACCCCCTAAGTTGCTAGCCTGAAGAGAATGTAGTAGGGCTTGAAGCAATGAATGTGGAGATCTCTGGGCCCATGTGAGGTACAGGGCTGGTTCTAGCTTTGTTAAAAAGAGATTGTCCTGTACCGTATGATGTCTGATTTTCACTTTTTACATTAAGTCATAGGATAACCCCTTTAAATTTTAATAAAATAAAATGAATTATTCGTATCTTTTTCTCCTTCATAATGTGCTGCCAGCTCACCCAGCAGGTAATGCGCTCCTTCCTCTTATCACGCATCTCAATGGAAAAATGTTTGAAAAGATTCTTCAAGCAAACTTAGAGCGGAGAATGCCCTGACCGCCACTGAGAGAGTTCAAAAAATATTTCTCTTAGAAATTGTGATTATTTTTTTGCTTTTCATCCTAATCACACACTTCAATGTCAAATAATGCAGGAAAGGAAATTATTGATGTTCAGAGGTAGGAGATCTTAAGACCCCTGTGGTGCTTTATGGCGAGCTTGTTAAAATACTACATTGCAGAGAGGACGTTCTCGGATACAGCAACATTTGGGATGCACTGGCAATAAGCAGAACTTCTGCTTTCACCTTATTTCAAGTCTTTATGCCCTTCAGTACTAAGAAAATAATTGATAATAGATAATCTGGAACATGTAGGTCTCCATCTTTTGTTAGACTACAACTCTCAGCCTTCAAGTGTCAGATCATAGTGGAAGATGTAGTAGTTCACAATAGCTGTAGAGCCACAGACCACTTATATATATAGTACCCCCGAGTGGGCACTACCATCTTTATACCCAGCTACTGTCTCTTCTGGTTAACAATGCATGCCATCTTTGTATACTTGTCCAGGTCCTCTCATACTGTGCCTAGGTGATTTATGCAACTGTTGTGACATGTAATGTGCCTGGTCTTCCAGCAGATGGCATATGCCCTGGCAGAGCCTTAGACAAGAATGGAACTAACCATTCCATTCTTTTCCCCCCTTTAGGAAAAAGGAAGTAGTTAGTTGTAGTTACACTGTAAAAGACACCAGACAACATGGCGCAGTGAGGCAGCGTTTTCCCCTCCTGCTGCAGGAATATTCCATGGGAAGCAGCTCGGAGAGCACCACGACTCCTTGAATTTAATCAATTGAATATTACAAGGTCAACTGCCAAAGGCACCCCACTCAACGGTACCAGAACCTCTAGAAAGTCCAGTAACCAGCCTGAAGCCTAAGATTTGCACAGCAGAGAAAGCAGAGTACGTAGGCAGGGACCAAGTAGAGGAGAATTTCACTAATCCCCTTGAAACCGATTGTATTGTCCAGTTCAAGTTTTTCAAGTAAATACGATTGAAACGTTCCCAAGTCTGTACTTCACTTTATTCTTCAACTCAATCTCTGCAACAGAGACTGACCTCCAGGAAGCGACAACATGAAGGTAAGAGAATCGTCACACAAACATTGGACCACAATATACTTGCATCCTACACACCGGGACTACTCCAGCTGAGGGGGTGGCCTACTGCATATGCGTGCACAGTAATGACCTTTTTATTGACACATGCATTGTGTATCCCTAGACTATAATATTCTGTGCCCTTGCTTTATTATAGAGGGTTATTTGAAAGATTTTTTAATCTACAGGGTGGGCCATTTATATGGATACACCTAAATAAAATGGGAATGGTTGGTGATATTAACTTCCTGTTTGTGGCACATTAGTATATGGGAGAGGGAAAACTTTTCAAGATGGGTGGTGACCATGGCGGCCATTTTGGATCCAACTTTAGTTTTTTCAATGGGAAGAGGGTCATGTGACAAATCAAACTTATTGAGAATTTCACAAGAAAAACAATGGTGTGCTTGGTTTTAACGTTACTTTATTAATTCATTATTTACAAGTTTCTGACCACTTGTGACCACAAATGTGTTCAAAGTGCTGTCCATTGTGTTGGATTGTCAATGCAACCCTCTTCTCCCACTCTTCACACACTGAGAGCAACACCGCAGAAGAAATGCTAGCACAGGCTTCCAGTATCCGTAGTTTCAGGTGCTGCACATCTTGTATCTTCACAGTATAGACAAATGCCTTCAGATGACCCCAAAGATAAAAGTCTAAGGGGGTCAGATCGGGAGATTGGGGGCCATTCAACTGGCCCACGACGACCAATCCACTTTCTAGGAAACTGTTCATCTAGGAATGCTCGGACCTGACACCCATAATGTGGTGGTGCGCCATCATGCTGGAAAAACTCAGGGAACGTGCCAGCTTCAGTGCATAAAGAGGGAAACACATCATCATGTAGCAATTTCACATATCCAGTGGCCTTGAGGTTTCTATTGATGAAGAATGGCCCCACTATCCTTGTACCCCATATACCACACCATACCATAAATTTTTGTGTTCCAACAGTCTTGGAGGGATGTATCCAGTGTGGGTTAGTGTCAGACCAATAGCGGTGGTTTTGTTTGTTAACGTCACCATTCACATAAAAGTTTGCCTCATCACTGAACAAAATGTTCTGTGTAAACTGAGGGTCCTGTTCCAATTTTTGTTTTGCCCATCCTGCAAATTCAGTGCGCCGATCTGGGTCATCCTCGTTGAGATGCTGCAGCAGCTGGAGTTTGTAAGCGTGCCATTTGTGAGTAGCTAATATCCGCCGAAGGGATGTTCGACTGATGCCACTCTCCAGTGACATGCGGCGTGTGCTATGCTGTGGGCTGTTGCTGAATGAAGCTCGGACAGCCACTGATGTTTCTTCATTAGTGATGACAGTTTTCATGCGTCCACATTTTAGCAAATCTAACACTGAACCAGTTTCATGAAACTTGGCAAGCAGTTTGCTAACTGTAGCATGGGAAATGGGTGGTCTCGTAGGGTGTCGTGCATTGAAATCTGCTGCAATGACCCAGGTACTGCGTTCACCAGACATCAACACAATTTCTATCCGCTCCTCACGTGTTAACCTCTGAGACATGTTAATGGCTGTAAACATAGAGAAGTTTGTAAATAACTCATGAAAGAATAAAGTAACGTTAAAACCAAGCACACCATTGTTTTTCTTGTGATGTGTCACATGACCCTCTTCCAATTGAAAAAACTAAAGTTGGATCCAAAATGGCCGACGTCAAAGTGGCCGCCATGGTCACCACCCATCTTGAAAAGTTTTCCCCCTCCCATATACTAATGTGCCACAAACAGGAAGTTAATATCACCAACCATTCCCATTTTATTTAGGTGTATCCATATAAATGGCCCACCCTGTAGTATGGTGCCTAGCAAAAATCTAACTATACATTTAAATGGGTTGTCCAGGATTTTCTAAACCCCCACGCTCCCACTCTGAGACTGTCTTCACTGCACTTCCAGTCCCCGTCTGTCAACTTCCTGAGCCAGCAGTGATGTGCTGCTTGAGGCCAGTCATTGGCTTCAGTGGAGCATGTGTCCCCGTCAGTGTCGGACTGGCCCACCAGAGGACCGGAGGAACCTCCGGTAGGCCCCAAGCCAGGAACCTATAGTCAGGGAACCTATAGTCTACGTCCATAGGACGTAGAGACAGTTGCCTGTTGCAGGAAGGAGCAGACAGCCAAAATCGGCTGTCTGCTTCTTCCATCCTCCCTCCTGTCCCCCCTGCAGCTCTCCGTACCTCCCAGGCATGCCTCAGGTCTCGGCGGGGGGCGGGGCCGGCTGGCAGCATAGGCCACGCCCCCTTCAGACATGAGAAGAAGATCTTCTGCTCTGATGAGGCTGGCCCTGCTGCTATGAAAAAGGTAAGTATAATTTTTTTTTTAACTTTCTGTACACTGTGTTTATTATCCCTTGACTGTGATATCACTGTGTTTATTATTCCTGGACTGTGACATCACTGTTTATTATCCCTGTACTGTGACATCACTGTGTTTATTATCCCTGGACTGTGACATCACTGTGTTTATTATCCCTGGACTGTGACATCACTGTGTTTATTATCCCTGTACTGTGACATCACTGTGTTTATTATCCCTGGACTGTGACATCACTGTGTTTATTATCCCTGGACTGTGACATCACTGTGTTTATTATCCCTATACTGTGACATCACTGTGTTTATTATCCCTGGACTGTGACATCACTGTGTTTATTATTCCTAGACTGTGACATCACTGTTTATTATCTCTGTACTGTGACATCACTGTGTTTATTATCCCTGAACTGTGACATCACTGTGTTTATTATCCCTGTATGGTGACATCACTGTGTTTATTATCCCTGGACTTTGACATCACTGTGTTTATTATACCTGTAATGTGACATCACTGTGTTTATTTTCCCTGTACTGTGACATCACTGTGTTTATTATCCCTGGACTTTGACATCACTGTGTTTATTATCCCTGTATGGTGACATCACTGTGTTTATTATCCCTGTACGGTGACATCACTGTGTTTGTTATCCCTGTATGGTGACATCACTGTGTTTATTATCTCTGTACTGTGACATCGCTGTGTTTATTATCTCTGTACTGTGACATCGCTGTGTGTATTATCTCTGTACTGTGACATCACTGTGTTTATTATCCCTGTACTGTGACATCACTGTGTTTATTATCCCTGTACGGTGACATTACTGTGTGTATTATCCCTGTACTGTGACATCGCTGTGTTTGTTATCCCTGTACAGTGACATCGCTGTGTTTATTATCCCTGTACAGTGACATCACTGTGTTTATTATCTCTGTACTGTGACATCACTGTGTTTATTATCCCTGTACTGTGACATCACTGTGCTTATTATCACTGTACAGTGACATCACTGTGTGTATTATGCCTGTACTGTGACTTCACTGTGTTTATTATCCCTGTACAGTGACATCACTGTGTGTATTATCCCAGTGCAGGAAGAGGTAAGTGGTCTGTGTTTGTGTGTTTGTTTTCTATTTTTCAGGGTTGTGAATGCAGAGGACTACGTCGGACCAGCTTTTATTTTATTTTATTTTTTTAATAAAATGGTCAAACAGGGGTCTGGGGGAGTGTTTATTTCAATAAAATGTTTTATACTTGTGTGTGTGTATTTTTTTTTTTTACAATACTACAGTTTTAGTAATCACGGCTATCTACAGACGGCCCTGATTACTAATATTGGGCTTAGTGCTTGCCGGTATGGCAGGCCAGCACTAACCCCAACATCTATTACCTCGGCACCCACCGCCACCAGGGGTGCCGGGAAGAGCCGGGTACCCGCAGGACCGGACCTTCTAAATTGAGGGTCTGGCTCTGGGCGGCTGCAGGCTGGTACCATTAGGCTGGGAAGGGCCAATAACCGTGTCCCTTCCCACCCTGGTAGTGCCAGGCTGCCGCTGCTGGTTGTATCTGGCTGGCGAAGGAAAAAAGGGGGGGACCCCACACCATTTTTTTAAAAGAGCGTAGTATGAGAGCGTAGTATGTGGAGACGCGCACTGTGACCTGACGTGTGCATCAGGTCACAGTGGAGAGCGTGTCAGACCTTCAAAGTAGCAGGTGCCCAATCAGAAGACCGGTACCCGATCAGGAGAGGTAGGCAATTTTTTTTAAATTATAGAACTGAGCATAGAGGTCTGATCTAAGCATGGCAGGATCTGATCTGAGCATGGGGGATCTGATCTGAGCATGGGGGATCTGATCTGAGTGTGGGGGATCTGATCTGAGCGTGGGGGATCTGATCTGAGCGTGGGGGATCTCATATGAGCGTGGGGGATCTGATCTGAGCATGGGGGATCTGATCTGAGCATGGGGGAGGGGTCCTGATCTGAGCAATGGGGGTCTAATCTGAGAATGAGGGGGTCAGATCTGAACAATGGGGGTCTAATCTGAGAATGAGGGGGTCAGATCAGAGCTCGGGGGTCCTGGTCTGAGCATGGGGGGAGTGATCTGAGCACTAAGGGTTTGACACTGGGAGTCTGATTTGTGTTGTGTGATCTGAGCATTTTTTTCTTATTTTTCTCCGCTAAAGCCTAGGTGCATCTTATAGGGCGAAAAATACAGTGACTCGTGTAAATGGCCACCCCTGATGTAGAGTAACATCCCTTCTCATTTTTGCTGCATTATACTATATTATGGTACACAGCCTGCGCTCCTCTGAAATAAAGTGAGGTCAGAGTCCTCATTCTCAGCTTCACCTCATCTTAAAGGGATTGTCTTAAGGTTGAATGCTGACTTGGTAAATGGAGAGGTGGCCATGCATGTGTGGTGCTTTCTCCTTCACTTTAGGAGCTAGGTTCTGAAGGTAGGGGCAGGTCCCAGAGGTGACTTTAAAGACATATTCCAGCAATAACAGTCTGAGATGAGACAACCCCTTTAATGTCTTAGTGGGTTACCTGCCTGGCAGTCTTACCCAGAAGTCAGTCATCTCCATGACTCACCACAGCGATACCTGTGGATACAGAGGTGATTTCACTACAGACAAAAAACCGCCCACAGAAAGTTACTGAGAACAAAGTGTTTGGAAGCCGGGCCCTGTAAACCAGACAAAAAGCTTCTGTGCAGGGTGTGGTGATGGGTGTTGGCAAGAGAATCAGCGTGGTACCTTAGTTGCCATAGAAACTGAGACGTCTTACACATGCATAATTACAGCCCTGTCAGGAGGGACACGAGAGGAAGGGAAATGTGCAGCGTCTGAAGCCTTAAAGCTGTAGATGCTTTAACATATAGCAATGATATGAATGTGAGATAACTATGGAAAGGCAGCGATAGGGGCTGCAGGGGGGTCCTTAAACCTAAGGCGTGCACAAGGCTTCTAATCATATACGACCCCAGCAATGTAAACGTGAGCAGCAAAGAAGTGCAGTAATACAGGATCGTAGCTAGGGGGCTCTGGTAGGGCATATGCACTGGGTACTGTCAAAAAGCCAGCATGCCATGGCCAGGGTATATAAATACAAATATAGGGCAGCAAACTGAATCTTTCCCGGGGTAAAAAATTCTATACATTACAGCTGTAGCTTTCCAGCGCCACCATTTAATATTGCATATGATGTAGTGGGAAGCAAGAAAGAAATTCCAAATGGGGTGGAATTGGAAAAAAATAGCAATTCCGCCACAGTTTTATGTTTTTTTTTTTTTATTTACGATGTTCGATGTGCGATAAAACTGACCAGTTATTTTCATTCTACAGGTCTTTACGAATCCGGCGATACCTTATATGTGCATTTTGATACTGATAAAATAATAAAAACCTTGGAAAAAATCAGTTTTATTTTTTTCGTTGCCATATTCTGACCCCTATAACTTTCTTGTAGTTGTTTGTATATGTGTTTGCGGGGGGATCTGTACTTTTCATTGATACCATTCTGGGGTGTGTACGATTTTTTGATCACTTTTTGTTACATTTTTTTGTGGGACTGCTGCATACAAGCTCCAGCTCCTCTGATCTGCGCGGGAGGGAGCCGGAGCACATCTGGAAGCACGCGCTTCCAGGTTTGGATGCGCTCAGATGCCGTTATCAGGATTGCGGTTGCGGACATGAGCCACAGGTGCCTACTGTATGGTGCCCACTCCGCTATGGCGCTGAACAGCTATGGCGCCCACTCCGCTCAGGAGCGGGTACAATCTTTAAAGACCTGGCCAGCGCCGTATTAGTATGAGAAGAGGTTAAACCAGATGTTCAGTTTTGGCCTTACAAATTATAATCACCGATGTGTGCTGTGTCCATTGATCTTAATGCTTTTATTCACACACCCTTGTTTTTCCACTGACCCCATACTTACCAACTCTGAAGTTTATAAATTCGGTACAAATAGGCCCTGCCCCCCCCCCCAATCTGTGCAGGGCTGAATATTTATGGGCAGAGTCCCAGCCTAAATTTGTAGGAACTATTTCTGAAAATGATGGACAGTCCCTCTAAATGTGGGACATTTGGCAGCGATGTGACCCGTACACTACTTTGGTCGATGATGTGGACCAAACATGCCCATTGAAGTCTACAGGTTTGTGAAAACCACTGACAGAACGCGCATGGCATCCGTGTTCTGTTGGGGTTTTCGCTGACCATTGGTAGGAGATGCTCTGGAAATGCCTTTTGTCAGCCCAGCAGTACACGTGGAATACGGGGCAAAGAGCGGACACGCGGACCAACAATGGATCCTTCACTGACATTGTCATGGAGGAAGCACTGACCATCTTTTCACAGATGTCATCACTTCATCACTGACATAGACGCTTAGGAAGGCGGTATAACCGGTAACTGTATCTGAGCCCCTGGTAGTCTTTCTATGCCATAAACTGCAGCTCTACCTGTTTAGATTAGCTGCTGTGTACAAGTCCAACTTAGCCCTCCACAAGATCTATAGTAAATCAGTGCATAGACAGCTGAATTCTACTATAGCAAGGATACAATACAAGATATTATTAAAGGGATTTTACCATCATACAATCCCCGTTTATAAATTAACCCAGCCTGGCGACCAACATGAACGTATTATATTTCCGTTACTGTTCCGTTTTTTTACAGGTCTGTATGCACAACTATTCACTTCAATGGGTCCGCAAAAAAAAGGGAAATGACTCCGTGTGCATTCCGTTTCCGTATGTCCACATGTCCATTCCGCAAAAAAAAATAGAACATGTCCTATTCTTGTCCATTCTGCAGACAAGGACAGGCATTGTTACATTGGAACAGCAAAAAAAAAAAAAAAAAAAACGGATGCAATACGGATGTCACACAGATGTCATCCATTTTTTTTTTTTTGCGGATCCGTGTTTCCAGACCACAAAGTACATACGGTCGTGTGCATGAGCCCTTAGTAAGACATCCCATTGACCAGGAATCCCAAATGTGAGCAGCACGAATATGTAGATTCTGGTAATAAATAATGTTTACTGCTCTCATTATCATATTATTTTATTAGATATAATATATATAACTTTTATTTACTTACTAATTAATTATCTTATACTGAGCCAAATATGTCTGTGTAGGCGGCCATCTTGGAGTTTTTCTTCTGAAATTCCTCCTTTACATAATCAGTGATTGGGTGATAGGTCCAGGCGGTCTTTTTGCAAGATACCTGGGGGGAAAGTAGTAATATAACATGTAGACCTCTCCCATGATCTATTTATCCCCAGGTCTGTGACTGTGACGAGGGGACATCCTCTGTGCCTGGAGGAAAGAAGGTTTGTACACAAACATAGAAGAGGATTCTTTACGGTAAGAGCAGTGAGACTATGGAACTCTCTGCCTGAGGAGGTGGTGATGGTAAGTTCACTAAAAGAGTTCAAGAGAGGCCTGGATGTATTTCTGGAGGGTAATAATATTACAGGTTATAGTTACTAGAGAGGGGTCGTTGATACAGGGAGTAATTCTGATTGGATTTGGGAAGGTTATTTTTTTTCCCCTAAAGTGAGGAAAATTGGCTTCTACCTCACAGGATCAACTTGCAAGAGAACAGGCCGAACTGGATGGACAGATGTCTTTTTTCGGCCTTATAAACTGTTATTATGTTACAATGTATGGTATTGTGTATAGAAATGAATGTAGTCAGATTACAACTCATATTTTTTTCGGTAAAGCTCTGTTCACACCACTGTCATTGCTTCTATTCATAGTCATGATGATCATGCCAAATCTCATATGCCACTAGCATACATTCGGTAGGTTATTGAAAAGTAGGGGACAAAAGGTAGTGAGTATGATTCCTGGATGTGACAACACACAGTTTATAGTCTGTAACCATGGAAACACATAGGTCTACGTAAAAGCTGTAGGCACAAAATAATAGGAGATTATTGAGTAGATCAAAACTACCATATTATAGATACACTAAAAGAATAAAAAATTATTTCTTAAAGAACTCCCGCAAAAATGTTTATTCTCTGACCTGTTAGAAAGGTGCATGATGTAATCTATAGTGAATGCAATCTTCTTATCAGAGACTTTATTTGTGAGTTTTCCCCTCTCTTCTAATTGTAGCTGTGTCATTTGGCCAACTCCCTGACCTCCAACTGACCCAGGACAGGAAGCCAGTTACTGCTCTATAGACTGAAAGTGAGGCTCCCATAGGAATACATAGAGAAATAGACTTCCTGTCCACACATAAAATGCTGTGTGAGTTGGTGAGTCTAAATGCTGGTCACATGACACAGATCAGAAACATCAGGGAGACATAACTCACAAATACAGACACTGGTAAGAAAATGACATTCACTACAGATTACATCATGTACATTTCTAGCAGGACATGGAATAAAAAATTTTTGCAGTTCTTCTTTAAGATGGACAAAGCCTTTCAAGGCAATCTGTCATAAATCCAGACTGACATTGAGCAGACGCTCGCTTCCACCTATGGTGTTGGAACCAAGTCAAACATATAATCTACGCGTTACCCTCCCTTTTCTGAACTATACAGAGGACATCTAGATTTGAGACAGATTCCAGTGTTATTACTATCCTTAAAGAAATAGTAATGACAAATAGCAGATCTTGCAGAGAGACCGAGCACTGTCCTGAATTTTGGCATTCCAGTTTAGTACAATGAAGCGCGACAGGTGGAGACGAGCTCCTGAGGTTACCAGGACAGATGGTAGCAGCATTAAAAAAAAGAGATATGTGGAGGCTTCATGTTGTTGAGGCATACAGCTAAAGATATCACGAAATCAATGATCTCATAGCAAACTAAACTATATGGTTGACAACCCATCATCTATCTTAAAGGGCATCTGTCAGCAGATTTGTACCTATGACACTGGCTGACCTATTACATGTGCACTTGGCAGTTGAAGACATGTGTGTTGGTCCCATGTTCATACAGTATGTGCTCACATTACTGAGAAAAATTACATTTTGATATATGCAAATGAGCCTCTTGGAGCAACAGGGGCGTTACTGTTGCTCTGCTCTCTCCCTGCAACTGCCGCATCCTCTGCACAGGTGCTTGTCACCATGGCTGAATATACAAAACCAAACACAATACAACAGCACTCTGCAAATGTAGAATATACACACTAATGCTATATTCACTGTATTAAATGAATGTGAGGAATATATATTTTTAGCAAAAACAGTTGTGGCCATCCACCATGGCAGGGTGACCTCTTTTGGAGGGGAACCTACAGATGCAACCTAGCTAAAATTGATGGTTAAAGAGGTTGTCTGGGCATTTACTATTGATGATGACCTGCCCTCAGGACAGGTCTTCAATATAATATCTGCGGGGGTCCGACACCTAGCACCCTCGCCAATCAGCTGTATGAGGAGACGGCATGCAGAGTGAGCACGTGCCATCTCCAGTCTCTCTTTTCCTGCTCATCGCAGCTGTCTATGGTCTTTGCCATAGACCGCAGCAGCAGTCAAGAAGAAAAACGGGAGATGGCACGAAATAACACTGTGACATGTGTTACCAGAGTCAATTTTAGCTCGGCTACATCTGTACTCTATATAATACCTCTCTTTGTGCCAAATGGCCTCAAATAAATTCAGGGAGAACAGGCTCCACATCTATACAGAACCTACTCTGTGTGACACCTCTCCTTGTGCCATAGACATGCATGCTCAGCTTGTGTTCTCTGCCAGTGCCAGACAGTGCGGCTTATCTCCAATGACAATAAGGGATCAGACTTGTTACTGATTAATAACCAGAAACACTTTCAGCCCTGACAACATGAGGTTGAGTCTGAGCAGATGACTCACTGATTGTCTATGATTAAATGGAGTGTAGATTCCTCTGTAGAGCCAGGCGAGTTGACTATGCAGGAACTTGTCCCTGCTAACCAAAAAGGAGAGGGAGGGGCTGGCAGAGGAGGCAGGAGGAGCAAAGGGGCACAGAGTGGCTAGACCCGCCCCCGAGGAACTTAACTGCTCCTTTACATATGAATTAACAGTATTTTGTCTCCAGAATGAAGCATGGGATCACTAAGTAAAAAGTAGCATTCAGCTTTAAAGGGACCGTGCCAGCTACACAAACTTATATCTAATTTTGGAATTTATGCCAGTCTTAATAAAAAAAACTGAAGACCAGATATTCTGAAGAAATGCTGTTCATATGGTTGATAGAATGTGATAATACCGCCATGTTAGCAAAAGGCCTAGGAACACACATTTCTGGATTTTATATGAAGGGACTAGAAACAATAATTGGAATGGGCACAATGCAATGGTCCATTTCTCCTTTGGTGGTGCTGCAGGGAAATTGAACACTTGTCCCCCCTGTACATTTCAGCAGAACAATGGTGGTCCCAGTAGCAGGACATTGTGTATCAGTTTAGTTTTGGTGAATCTTTCTAACACAATGGGATTGTCCTAAATGGAAAATCCACTTAATCGGTGCATCAACTATATTGAATAATCGGAGGTTAGCTGCCCCAAAGTCTCTCCCAAAAATATGTGACATCTCATCTGTAAGGAATAGGAGAATTCTGGCGGTTCACCTAAGGTAAGGACTAGGGGCTGCTGAATGTCCTGCATATCGGGAACATTTTGCTATTTGGCACACTCACTGAACCTGACATATAATAAATACACATATATGAAATGTTTCCTTAGTAAATGGGGGTCAAAAGTTTTCAATGTCTCTTTTTAAACAGCTTCAAGACCTGGCTGGAACAAAGCACCAAAACTCAGTCCCCATATGGGAGACTAATAACTCAAGTCATCACGAACAAAGGCAAAGTTTCTCCTTGAAATGTCAAGTTAAGCTGAAGAAAATGTTCTGAAAAAAGAAAAATTATACAAGGAGGGCAAACAGACAGAAAACCTTAAAACATGTCTTAGTGCAGAACTCAAAAAGAAGAGAACTTAGTGTAAAGTTCTTATATATGTGTCTAGGTAACAGGTGAAATAACAAAATACACTACTGGAAAATGATAAAAGAACACCTAGAAACCTTAAAGGGGTTGTCCCATGAGAAATATTGTATAGATTTAAAACCAGCACCTGGATCTGAATACTTTTGTAATCGCATGTAATTATAAATTTAGTATAGACGCTGGGTAATTCAATAAAATGTATCTGTATAGCGCCACCTGCTGGCTTTTTTTTTTTTTAATTCTTTGTCCTACTCACTGAGATGGCCGCACATGCTCGGTTTCATCCTTGAACTTCCTCCTGAGCTGTTATAGGGAGAAAGCTGCAATAGTAAACCCCCCCCCCTCCCCCTGAGGTACAGCAGAAAGGACAATCCCATTGAGCTGCCAGCTTGATATAAATCTAGTACAACAATTGGAGCAGTAAATGTGGAGATCTCTGGATCCATGGGAGGCACAGGGCTGGTTCTAGCTTTGTTAGAAAGAGAATGTCATGTTCTATATGATGTCTGATTTTCATTGTTTACATTAATAATGGGATGAATCCTTTAATACGATTCAGCTGAGATTCACAAAGTATAAACTGCTAGTGATGCTCGGTCAATGATCACATAACTAAGATGGAGGACCCTTTATTTTAGGTTCTGCAGCCGAGTATATGTTAAGACTAGAGATGAGCGAGTAGTGAAATATTCGAAATTTCGAAATTCGATTCGAATAGACCGCGAAATTCGACTATTCGACCAGATATCGAATCCCATTAAAGTCTATGGGGAAAAAATGCTCGCCACTTGGAAATCTCAATTCGACCACTTGGAGGTCACCAAGTCCACCCTGGAACCTCAGAAAAGGATGCCAACACTGCTGGAATGCAACTAGGACAGCAGGGGAAGCATGTCTGGGTGCATATAACGCGCCCAAGTCGCACTATTACGCCACTATCACAGCCTCTCAACAATACACTCCAAACACAATCTAACCTCTCTGTAAAGTGAGACCATACAAGGAAACCTTCTTTCCTCTACATTGCCATGGACCCCAAGCCAAACTAGACAAAAAAGAAGATGAAATTCTGCACCCCTTAAAATCACGTTGCCTATGACAACCACAGATGGCATAGGCAAGGGGGAAAGCAAATAGACCCCACCCCTAATTGTCATTGTGTGTGTGTGTGAGATGTGGTCAGACATGTCTTCTTTAAAATGTAAAAACAACTCAAAAACACATGCAGAAGCCTTAAAATGCCCAAATTGTTGGCGCTTGAGATGTCAGTGACCCGACCTGGCCCAGTGTCATGTCTAGCAGGTAAAGCAGTGGGGATGTTGAGGGATGCATAGGACCCGCAAAAGGCAGGAAGAGGCCGTGGGCTGGCCAGAGGCTCATGGAAAATTTTGTGGAGGCCCAAGAGGTGAGACGTCTTAAAAATTGTGTGGAGGCTAAAGAGGTGAGACCTCTTAAACATTTTGTAGAGCCCCAAGAGGTGAGACCTCTTAAAAATTATGTGGAGGCCCAAGAGGTGAGACCTCTTAAAAATTATGTGGAGGCCCAAGAGGTGAGACGCTTAAAACATTTTGTGGAGGCCCAAGAGGTGAGACCTCTTAAACATTTTGTACAGGCCCAAGAGGTGAGACCTCTTAAAAATTATGTGGAGGCCCAAGAGGTGAGACCTCTTAAAAATTATGTGGAGGCCCAAGAGGTGAGACCTCTTAAAAATTATGTGGAGGCCCAAGAGGTGACCCCTCTTAAACATTTGTGTAGGCCCAAGAGGTGAGACCTCTTAAAAATTATGTGGAGGCCCAAGAGGTGAGACCTCTTAAAAATTATGTGGAGGCCCAAGAGGTGAGACCTCTTAAAAATTATGTGGAGGCCCAAGAGGTGAGACCGCTTAAACATTTTGTGGAGGCCCAAGAGGTGAGACCTCTTAAACATTTTGTACAGGCCCAAGAGGTGAGACCTCTTAAAAATTATGTGGAGGCCCAGAGGTGAGACCTCTTAAAAATTATGTGGAGGCCCAAGAGGTGAGACCTCTTAAAAATTATGTGGAGGCCCAAGAGGTGAGACCGCTTAAACATTTTGTGGAGGCCCAAGAGGTGAGACGCTCTAAACATTTTGTACAGGCCCAAGAGGTGAGACCTCTTAAAAATTATGTGGAGGCCCAAGAGGTGAGACCTCTTAAAAATTATGTGGAGGCCCAAGAGGTGAGACCTCTTAAAAATTATGTGGAGGCCCAAGAGGTGACACCTCTTAAACATTTTGTGTAGGCCCAAGAGGTGAGACCTCTTAAAAATTATGTGGAGGCCCAAGAGGTGAGACCTCTTAAAAATTATGTGGAGGCCCAAGAGGTGAGACCTCTTAAAAATTATGTGGAGGCCCAAGAGGTGAGACCGCTTAAACATTTTGTGGAGGCCCAAGAGGTGAGACCTCTTAAACATTTTGTACAGGCCCAAGAGGTGAGACCTCTTAAAAATTATGTGGAGGCCCAAGAGGTGAGACCTCTTAAAAATTATGTGGAGGCCCAAGAGGTGAGACCTCTTAAAAATTATGTGGAGGCCCAAGAGGTGACACCTCTTAAACATTTTGTGTAGGCCCAAGAGGTGAGACCTCTTAAAAATTATGTGGAGGCCCAAGAGGTGAGACGTATTAAAAATTATGTGGAGGCCCAAGAGGAGAGACGTGTTAAAAATTATGTGGAGGCCCAAGAGGTGAGACCTGTTAAAAATTATGTGGAGGCCCAAGAGGTGAGACCTGTTAAACCTTTTGTGGAGGCCCAAGAGGTGAGACCTGTTAAAAAGTTATGTGGAGGCCCAAGAGGTGAGCAATAAATATATACATTTTTCTTATTTACGGAGCAATTCTACGGCGGTTAAGGAGGAGGAGGAGGAGGTGGAGGAGGAAATGGCACTTCATACAGATGGCACTTCACTTTTGGCTGCTTTCCACTGTTAACCTCTTAAACCTTTTGTGGAGGCCCAAGAGGTGAGACCTGTTAAAATTATGTGGAGGCCCAAGAGGTGAGCCATAAATATATACATTTTTCTTATTTACGGAGCAATTCTACGGCGGTTAAGGAGGAGGAGGAGGAGGAGGAGGTGGAGGAGGAAATGGCACTTCATACAGATGGCACTTCACTTTTGGCTGCTTTCCACTGTTAACCTCTTAAACCTTTTGTGGAGGCCCAAAAGTTGAGACCTGTTAAAAATAATGTGGAGGCCCAAGAGGTGAGACCTGTTAAACATTTTGTGGAGGCCCAAGAGGTGAGACCTGTTAAACATTTTGTGGAGGCCCAAGAGGTGAGACCTGTTAAACATTTTGTGGAGGCCCAAGAGGTGAGACCTGTTAAAAATTATGTGGAGGCCCAATAGGTGAGACCTCTTAAACATTTTGTGCAGGCCCAAGAGGTGAGACGTGTTAAAATTATGTGGAGGCCCAAGAGGTGAGACCTGTTAAACATTTTGTGGAGGCCCAAGAGGTGAGACCTGTTAAACATTTTGTGGAGGCCCAAGAGGTGAGACCTGTTAAACATTTTGTGGAGGCCCAAGAGGTGAGACCTGTTAAAAATTATGTGGAGGCCCAAGAGGTGAGACCTCTTAAACATTTTGTGGAGGCCCAAGAGGTGAGACCTGTTAAAAATTATGTGGAGGCCCAAGAGGTGAGCCATAAATATATACATTTTTCTTATTTACGGAGCAATTCTACGGCGGTTAAGGAGGAGGAGGAGGAGGAGGTGGAGGAGGAAATGGCACTTCATACAGATGGCACTTCACTTTTGGCTGCTTTCCACTGTTAACCTCTTAAACCTTTTGTGGAGGCCCAAAAGGTGAGACCTGTTAAAAATTATGTGGAGGCCCAAGAGGTGAGACCTGTTAAACATTTTGTGGAGGCCCAAGAGGTGAGACCTGTTAAACATTTTGTGGAGGCCCAAGAGGTGAGACCTGTTAAACATTTTGTGGAGGCCCAAGAGGTGAGACCTGTTAAACATTTTGTGGAGGCCCAAGAGGTGAGACCCGTTAAAAATTATGTGGAGGCCCAATAGGTGAGACCTCTTAAACATTTTGTGGCAGGCCCAAGAGGTGAGACGTGTTAAAAATTATGTGGAGGCCCCAAGAGGTGAGACCTGTTAAACATTTTGTGGAGGCCCAAGAGGTGAGACTGTTAAAAATTATGTGGAGGCCCAAGAGGTGAGACCTCTTAAACATTTTGTGGAGGCCCAAGAGGTGAGACCTGTTAAAAATTATGTGGAGGCCCAAGAGGTGAGCCATAAATATATACATTTTTCTTATTTACGGAGCAATTCTACGGCGGTTAAGGAGGAGGAGGAGGTGGAGGAGGAAATGGCACTTCATACAGATGGCACTTCACTTTTGGCTGCTTTCCACTGTTAACCTCTTAAACCTTTTGTGGAGGCCCAAAAGGTGAGACCTGTTAAAAATTATGTGGAGGCCCAAGAGGTGAGACCTGTTAAACATTTTGTGGAGGCCCAAGAGGTGAGACCTGTTAAACATTTTGTGGAGGCCCAAGAGGTGAGACCTGTTAAACATTTGTGGAGGCCCCAAGAGGTGAGACCTGTTAAACATTTTGTGGAGGCCCAAGAGGTGAGACCCGTTAAAAATTATGTGGAGGCCCAAGAGGTGAGACCCTTAAACATTTTGTGCAGGCCCAAGAGGTGAGACGTGTTAAAAATTATGTGGAGGCCCAAGAGGTGAGACCTGTTAACATTTTGTGGAGGCCCAAGAGGTGAGACCTCTTAAACATTTTGTGGAGGCCCAAGAGGTGAGACCTGTTAAACATTTTGTGGAGGGCCCAAGAGGTGAGACCTGTTAAAAATTATGTGGAGGCCCAAGAGTTGAGACTGTTAAACATTTTGTGGAGGCCCAAGAGGTGAGACCTGTTAAACATTTTGTGGAGGCCCAAGAGGTGAGACCTGTTAAATATTTTGTGGAGGCCCAAGAGGTGAGACCCTGTTAAACATTTTGTGGAGGCCCAAGAGGTGAGACCTGTTAAACATTTTGTGGAGGCCCAAGAGGTGAGACCTGTTAAACATTTTGTGGAGGCCCAAGAGGTGAGACCCGTTAAAAATTATGTGGAGGCCCAATAGGTGAGACCTCTTAAACATTTTGTGCAGGCCCAAGAGGTGAGACGTGTTAAAAATTATGTGGAGGCCCAAGAGGTGAGACCTGTTAAACATTTTGTGGAGGCCCAAGAGGTGAGACCTCTTTAAAACATTTTGTGGAGGCCCCAAGAGGTGAGACCTGTTAAACATTTTGTGGAGGCCCAAGAGGTGAGACCTGTTAAAAAATTATGTGGAGGCCCAAGAGGTGAGACCTGTTAAACATTTTGTGGAGGCCCAAGAGGTGAGACCTGTTAAACATTTTGTGGAGGCCCAAGAGGTGAGACCTGTTAAACATTTTGTGGAGGCCCAAGAGGTGAGACCTGTTAAAACATTTTGTGGAGGCCCAAGAGGTGAGACGTATTAAAAATTATGTGGAGGCCCCAAGAGGTGAGACCTGTTAAACATTTTGTGGAGGCCCAAGAGGTGAGACCTCTTAAACATTTTGTGAGGCCCAAGAGGTGAGACCTGTTAAACATTTTGTGGAGGCCCAAGAGGTGAGACCTGTTAAAAATTATGTGGAGGCCCAAGAGGTGACACCTCTTAAACATTTTGTGAGGCCCAAGAGGTGAGACCTGGTTAAAAATTATGTGGAGGCCCAAGAGGTGAGACCTGTTAAAAATTATGAGGAGGCCCAAGAGGTGAGACCTCTTAAAAATTATGTGGAGGCCCAAGAGGTGAGACCTGTTAAAAATTATGAGGAGGCCCAAGAGGTGAGACCTATTAAACATTTTGTGGGGGCCCAAGAGGTTGAAACCTCTTAAACATTTTGTGCAGGCCCAAGAGGTGAGACCCGGTTAAAAATTATGTGGAGGCCCAAGAGGTGAGACCGGTTAAAAATTATGAGGAGGCCCAAGAGGTGAGACCTCTTAAACATTTTGTGGAGGCCCAAGAGGTGAGCCATAAACATATAAATTTTTTCTTATTTACGGAGCAATTCTACGGCGGTTAAGGAGGAGGAGGAGGAGGTGGAGGAGGAAATGGCACTTCATACAGATGGCACTTCACTTTTGGCTGCTTTCCACTGTTAACCTCTTAAACCTTTTTGTGGAGGCCCAAAAGTTGAGACCTGTTAAAAATAATGTGGAGGCCCAAGAGGTGAGAACTGTTAAACATTTTGTGGGAGGCCCAAGAGGTGAGACTGTTAAAACATTTGTGGAGGCCCAAGAGGTGAGACCTGTTAAACATTTTGTGGAGGCCCAAGAGGTGAGACCTGTTAAAAAATTATGTGGAGGCCCAATAGGTGAGACCTTTAAACATTTGTGCAGGCCCAAGAGGTGAGAACCGTGTTAAAAATTATGTGGAGGCCCAAGAGGTGAACCTGTTAAACATTTTGTGGAGGGCCCAAGAGGTGAGACCTCTTAAACATTTTGTGGAGGCCCAAGAGGTGAGACCTGTTAAACATTTTGTGGAGGCCCAAGAGGTGAGACCTGTTAAAAATTATGTGGAGGCCCAAGAGGTGAGACCTCTTAACATTTTGTGGAGGCCCAAGAGGTGAGACCTGTTAAAAATTATTGTTGGAGGCCCAAGAGGTGAGCCATAAATATATAACATTTTTCTTATTTACGGAGCAATTCTA